>JAIUJO010000405.1:10000-330000 GCA_023846275.1 Vanilla planifolia | reverse complement strand
CGAAGAAGAAGAAGAAGTAGAAGAAGAAGAAGATGAAGAAGAAGAGAGAGAAGAAGAAGAGGAGGAAGAAGAAGACGAAGAAGAAGAAGAAGAAGAACAAGAAGAAGATGAAAAAGAAGAAGAAGAAGAAGAAGATGAAGAAGAAGAAGAAGAAGAAGAAAAGGAAGAGGAAGAAGAAGAAGAAAAAGAAGGGAAGGAGGAGAAAGAAAAAGGAGAACAAGAGGAAGAAAAAGAAAAAAAGAAGAAGAAGAAGACGATGAAGTTGATGAAGAAGAAGTAGAAGAAGTAGGGGAAGAAGAAGAAGATGATGATGAAGAAGAAGAGGAAGAAGAAGAAGAACAACAAAAAGAAAGAGAAGAAGAATAAGAAGAAGAAGAAGGAGAAGAAGAAGTAGAAGAAGAAGGAGAAGAGAAAGAAGAAAAGAAGAAGAAGAAGAAGAAGAAGAAGAAGAAGAAGAAGAAGATGAAGGAGAAGAAGAAGAAGTAGAAGAAGAAGGAGAAGAAGAAGAAGAAGAAGGAGAAGAAGAAGAAGTAGAAGAAGAAGAAAGTGAAGATCAAGTTTGAGAAGAAGAAGTAGAAGCAAAATTAGAAGAAGAAGAAGAACAAGAAGAAGAAGAGGAAGAAGAAGAACAAAAGAGGAGGATGATGAAGAAGAAGAAGAAGTAGAATATGAGGAAGTAGTAGAAGAAGGAGAAGAAGAGGAACAAAAAGAAGAAGAAGAAGAATAAGAAGGAGGAGAAAGAGAAGAAGAAAAGATCGAAGAAGAAGAAGAAGTAGAAGAAGAAGAAGATGAAGAAGAAGAGAGAGAAGAAGAAGAGGAGGAAGAAGAAGACGAAGAAGAAGAAGAAGAAGAACAAGAAGAAGATGAAAAAGAAGAAGAAGAAGAAGAAGATGAAGAAGAAGAAGAAGAAGAAGAAGAGGAAGAGGAAGAAGAAGAAGAAAAAGAAGGGAAGGAGGAGAAAGAAAAAGGAGAACAAGAGGAAGAAAAAGAAAAAAAGAAGAAGAAGAAGACGATGAAGTTGATGAAGAAGAAGTAGAAGAAGTAGGGGAAGAAGAAGAAGATGATGATGAAGAAGAAGAGGAAGAAGAAGAAGAACAACAAAAAGAAAGAGAAGAAGAATAAGAAGAAGAAGAAGAAGAAAAAGAAGTGGAAGAAGAAGAAGAAGTAGAGAGGAGGAGGAGGAAGAAGAAGAAGAAGAAGAAGAAGCAAAAGAAGAAGAGATAGAAGAAGATGACGAAGATGTTGAAGTAGGAGAAGAAGAAGAATAATAATAAGAAAAAGAAAGAGAAGAAGATGAAGAAGTAGAAGAAGGAGAAGAAGAAGAAGAGGAAGTAGAAGAAAAAAGTGAAATTGAAGAGGAAGAAGTTGAATTAGAAGTAAAAGAAGTTGATGAAGAAGAAGAAGAAGAAAAGGACGAAGAAGAAAAAAAGATAAAGAAGAAGAAGAAGAAGAAGAAAGTGAAGATGAAGTAGAAGAAGAAGAAGTAGAAGAATAAGAAGAGGAGGAGGAAGGGGAAGAAGGAGAAGAGGCACAAAAGAAGAAGAAAAAGAAGAAGAAGAATAAGACAAAGAAGAAGAGGAAGAAGAAGTGGAAGAAGAAGAAGTGGAAGAAGAAGGAGAAGAACTAGAAAAACAAGGAGAAGATGAAGAAGAGGAAGAGAAAGAAGAAAAAGAATAGGAAGAAGAAGAAGTAGTACTAGAAGAAGAAGAACAAGAACAAGAAGAAGAAGAATATACAAAAGAATAATAATAATAATAATAATAATAATAAGAAGAAGAAGAATAAGAATAAGAATAAGAAGAAGTAGTAATAGAAGAAGAAGAAGAAGAAGAGGAAGAAGAAGAAGAAAAAGAAGAAGTGGAAGAAGGACAAGGAAAAGAAGTAGTAGAAGAAGATGAAGAAGAAGAAGAAGAATAAGAAGAAGTAGAAGAAGAAGAAGAAGATGGTTGAAGAAGAAGAAGAAGAAGAAGAGGAAAAGGAACAAGAAGAAGAAGGAGAAGAAAAATTAGAAGAAGAAGATGAAGAAGAAAAAGAAAAAGAAAAAGAAGAAGAAGAAAAAGAAGAAGAAGATGGAGTAGAAAAAGAAGAAGAAGAAGAAGAAGAAGAAGAAGAAGAAGAAGAAGAAGAAGAAGAAGAAGAAGTTGAATAAGTGGAAGTAGCTGAACAAGGAGAAGAAGAGGAAGAAATAGAAGATTAAGAAGTAGAAGAAGTAGTAGAAGAAGAAGAAGAAAAAGAAGAAGAAACAGAAGAAGAAAAGAAGGAAGAGAAGAAGAGGAAAAAGTAAAAGAAGAGGAGCACGAAGAAGAAGAAACGGAAGAAGAAGAAGAAAAAGAAGGATATGATGAAAAAGAAGAAGAAGAAGAAGTAGAGGAAGATGATGAAGAAGAAGAAGAGGAGGAAGAAGAAGAAGCACAGAAGGAAGAAGAAGAAGAACAACAGGAAGAAGAAGAAGAAGAAGACGAAGAAGAAGAAGAAGAAGAAGTGGAAGAAGAAGAAGAAGAAGAAAAAGAAGAAGAAGAAGGAGAAAAAGAAGAAGAAGAAGAAGAGGAGGAGGAGGAGGAGGAAGAAGAAGAAGAGGAAGAAGAAGAAGAAGTAGTATAGGAGGAAGAAAAAGAGGAAAAAGAAGTAGAAGAAGAAGAAGAAAAAGAAGAAGAGGAAAAGAAGAAGACGAAGATGTTGATGAAGAAGAAGAAGAAGAATAATAATAATAATAAGAACAAGAAGAATATGAATAAGAAGAAGAAGTAATAGTAAAAGAAGAAGAAGAAGAAGAAGTAGAAGAAGAAGAAGAAAAAGTGGAAGAAGGACAAGGAAATGGAGAGGAAGAAGAATAAGAAGAAAATGAAGAAGGAGAAGGAGAAGAAGAAGAAGAAGAAAAAGAAGTAGGAGAATAAGAAAAAGGTTGAAGAAGAAGTAGAAGAAGAATAAGAAGAAGAGGAAGAAAAAGCGGAAGAAGAAGAAGAAGAAGAAGAAGATGAAAAGAAAAAGAAAATGGTAAAGAAGAAGATGAAGAAGAAGAAGAAGAAGAAGGTGATGATGATGAAGATGAAGAAGAAGGAGGAGAAGAAGAAGAATAAGAAGATGTAGAAGTAGAAGAGGAAGATGTTGATGAAGAAGAAGAAGAATAATAATAATAAGAAGGAGAAAGAGAAGAAGAGGAAGAAGAAGAAGAAGAAGAAGAAGAAGAAGTAGTACAAGAAGTAGAAGAAAGTGAAATAGAAGAAAAAGAAGAAGAATAGGAATAAGAATAAGAAGTAGTAATAGAAGAAGAAGAAGAAGAAGAAGAGGAAGAGGAAGAAGAATAAGAAGAAGAAAGGAAAGAGGAGGAAGAAGGACAAGGAAAAGATGTGGTTGAAGAAGAAGAAGAAGAAGAAGATGGTTGAAGAATAAGTAGAGGAAGAAGAATAAGAAGAAGAAGAAGAAGAAGAGGAAGAGAAAGAGGAAGAAGGAAAAGAAGGAGAAGAAAAATTAGATGAAGAAGAAGAAGTAGAAGAAGAAGAAGATGGAGTGGAAAAAGAAGAAGAAGAGGATGAAGAAGAAGAAGAAGAAGAAGAAGAAGAAGTTGATTAGGAGAGAGTAGTAAAAGAAGGAGAAGAAGAGGAAGAAAAAGAAGATTGAGAAGAAGAAGAAGAAGAAGAAGAAGAAGAAAAGAAAAAGGAGAAGAAGAGGAAAAAGTAAAAGAAGAGGTAGACGAAGAAGAAGAGAAAGAATAAGAAGAAATAGAAGTAGAAGACAAAGAAGAAGAAGAAGAAGAAGAGTAAGATGAAAAAGAAGAAGAAAGAGAAGAAGAAGAGGTAGAAGAAGAAGAAGAAGAAGAAGTAGAGGAGGATGAAGAAGGAGAAAAAGAGGAAGAAAAAGAAAAAGTAGAAGAAGAAGAAGAAGACGATGAAGAAGTTGAAGAAGAAGAAGAAGAAGAAGAGGCAAAAGAAGAAGGAGAAGAAGAAGAAGAAGAAGAGGCGAAAGAAGAAGGAGAAGGAGAAGAAGAAGAAGAAGAAGAAGAGGAAGAAGAAGAACAAGAAGAAGAAGATGGAGAATAAGAAGAAGGAGAACAAGAAGGGGAGGAAGAAGAAAAACCAGTAGAGGAGGAAGAAGAAGACGAAGAAGAAGAAGAAGAAGATGATGAAGAAGAAGTGGAAAAGAAGAAGACAAAAATGTTGTTGATGATGTAGAAGAAGAATATTATGAATAATAATAATAATAATAATAACAAGAACGAGAAGAATAAGAATAAGAAGTTATAATAGTAGTAGAAGAAGAAGAAGAGGAGGAAAAAGAGGAAGAAGGACAAGGAAAAAAGAGGAAGAAGAAGAAGAAGAAGATGATGAAGAAGGAGAAGAAGAAAAAGATAAAGAAGAAGAATAAGAAGAAGAAGAAGAAGAAGGTTGATGAAGAAGAAGTAGAAGAAGAATAAGAAAAAGAAGAAGAAAAAGCAGAAGAAGAAGAAGAAGAGGATGAAAAGAAAAAAGAAAAGATAAAGAAGATGAAGAAGAAGAAGATGATGATGATCATGATGATGAAGATGAAGAAGAAGAAGAAGAAGAAGAAGAAAATGAAGAAGAAGAAGAAGAATAAGAAAAAGAAGAAGAAGAAGGTGTAATAGTAGAAGAAGAAGATGTTAATGAAGAAGAAGAAGAAGAATAAGAAGAAGAAAGAGAGGATGAGGATGAAGAGGAAGAAGAAGAAGAAGAAGTAGAAGAAGTAGAAGAAGGTGAAATAAAAGAATAAGAAGTAGAAAAATTAGAAGTAAAAAAAGTTGAAGAAGAAGAAGAAGGGGATGTAAAAGATTGAGAAAAAGATAAAGAAGAAGATGAAGTGGTAGAAGGAAAAGAAGAAGAAGAAGAATAAGAAAAAGAAGGTGAAGATGAAGAAGGAGAAGAAGAAGTAGTAGAAGCTAAAGAAAGGGAAGAAGAGGAAGAAGAAGAAGAAGAAGTTGAAGAAGTAGAAGAACAAGAAGAGTAGGAAGAAGAGGAAGAAGAAGTAGAGGTTGAAAAAGAAGAAGAAAAACAAGAAGAAGACGAAGAAGAAGAAGAAGACGAAGAAGAAAAATAAGAAGAAGAAGAAGAAAAAGACAAAGAAGACAAATTAGAAGAAGAAGAGGAAGAAAAGGATGAAGAAGTAGAAGAACTAAAAAAACATGAAGGAGAAGAAGAAGAAGAAGAAGAAGAAGAGGAAGAAGAAGAAGAGGAAGAGGAGTAGGAGGAAGAAGAAGAAGAAGAAGAAGAAGAAGAAGTAAGAGGAAGAAGTAGTAGTAGTAGTGGTAGTAACAGAAGAACAAGAAGAGGAAGAAGAAGAAGTAGTAGAAGAAGAAGAGGAGGAAGAAGAAAACTATGAAGATGATGAAGAAGAAGAATAAGAAGAAAAAGGAGTAGAAGAAGAAAAGGAGAAGAAGATGAAGGAGAAGAAGAAAAGGAGGACGAAGAAGTGGAATAAGAAGTAGAAGAAAAAAAAGAAGTGGAAGAAGAAGAAGAACAAGAAGAAGATGTGGAAGTAGTAGAAGAAGAAGAAGAAGAAGAAGAAGAAGAAGAAGAAGAACAAGAAGAAGAATGAGAAGAAGAAGAAGGCGGAGAAGAAAAAGAGGTAGAGAAAGACAAAGAAAAGAATAAGAATAAGAAGAGGAAGTAAGAGGAAGAAGAAGAAGAAAAGTAGAAGTAGAAGTCACAAAGAAGAAGATGAAGAAAAGAGTAAGAAGAAGTAGTAGTAGTAGAAGAAGAAGAAGAACAAGATGTAGTAGTAGAAGAAAAAGAGGAAGAAGAAGAAGAAGAACATGAAGAGAAAGAAGAAGAAGAGGAGGAGGAGAAGAAGAAGAAGTAGAAGGAGAAGAAGATGAAGAAGAAGATGTAGGAGAAAGAGAAAAAGGCAAAGAAGAAGGAGAAGAAGACGAAGGCATGGTAGTAGTAGTACTAAAAGAACAAGAAGATGAAGAAGAAGATATAGAAAATGAAGATGGAGAATTAGAAGAAGAAGAAGAAAAAGAAGAAGAAGAAGATGAGGAAGAAGAAAAAGAAGAAGAAGAAGAAGTGGAAAAAGAAGAAGAAGAAGACGAGGAAGAAGTAGAAGAAGAAGAGGAAGAAGAAGAAAAACAAGAAGAAGAAGAAGAAGGAGAAGTAGATGAAGACAAATTAGAAGAAGAAGAAGAAGTTGAAGAAGATGAAGAAAAAGGAAAAGAAGTAGAAGAAGAAGAAGTAGGCGAAGAAGAGAAATAATATAATGAAGAAGAAGAAGACATATAAGAAGAAGAAGAAGAAGAACAGGAAGAAGAGGTGGAGGAGGAGGAAGAAGATGAAGAAGAAAAAGAAGAACAAGAAGAAGGTGAAGTAGAGAAATAAAAAAGGAAGGTTGAAGAATAAGAAGAAGAAGAAGCAAAAGATGAAGCAGAAGAAGTAGAAGAAAAAGGAGATGAAGAAGAAGAAGATGGAGAAGAAGAAGTAGAACAAGATGAAGTAAAAGAAGAATAACAGGAGTAAGAAGAAGTACTAAATAAGAGGAAGTAGCAGAAGACGGGGAAGAAGAGGAAGAAAAAGAAGAAGAAGAAGAAGAAGAAGAAGAAGAAAAATAAGAAGAGAAAGAGAAGAACATAAGAAGAAGGGGAGCAAGAGGAAGAAGTAGAAGAAGAGGAAGATGAAGAAGAAGGGAAAGAATAAGAAGAAGAAGACGAAAAAGAAGAAGAAGAAGAAGAAGATGATGATGATAAGGAAGAAGATGAAGTTGAATAAGAAGAAGAAGTAGAAGAAGAAAAAGATGTAGAAGAAGGAGAAGAAGAAAACAAAGAAGGAGAATAAGAAAAAGAAGACGAAGAAGAGTAAGAAGAAAATAAATAAGAATAAGAATTAGAAGTAGAAGAAGCAGAAGAAGAAGAAGAAGAAAAAGAAGAGAAAAAAGAAGAAGAAGAAGAAGAAGAAGAAGAAGAAGAAGAAGAAGAAGATGAAGAAGAAGGAGAAGAGGACGAAAAAAAATAAGAAGTAAAACGAGAAGAAGGAGGAGGAGGAGGAGAAGAAAAGGGTAAAGAAGAAGAAGTAGAAAAAGAAGAAGTTGTTTTAGAAGAAGAAGAAGAAGATGGAGAAGAAGTAGATGGAGAAGAAGAAGGAGAAGAAGGAGAGAAGAAGAAAAATAAGAGTAGAAGAGGAAAAAGGAGAAGCAGAAGAAGAAGAAGAAGAAGAAGAAGAAGAAGAAGAAAAAGTAGAATCAAAAGAAGAAGAAGGAAGTGAAGAAGAAGACGCAAAAGAAGAAGAAGAAGAAGAATAAGAAGAAGAAGAAGAGGAAGAACAAGAAGAAGAGAAAGAAGAAGAAGAAGAAGAGGAAGAAGACCAAGAAGAAGATGAAGAAGCAAAAGAAGAGGAAGAAGAAGAAGAAGAAGAAGAAAAAGTAAGAGGAAGTAATAGAGCAAGAGGAAGAAGTGGAAGAAGAAGAAGAAGTAAAAGAACGACAACAACAAAAAAATGAGCACAAAGAAGGAGGAAGAAGAATTTGAAGAAGAAGAAGAAGAAGACGAAGAAGTAGAAGAAGAAGAAAAAGAAGAAACAAAAGAAGAAGAAGAAGAAGAAGAAGACAAAGTCGAAGAAGAAGATGATGAACTAGAAGAAGTAGAAGAAGAAGAAGAATATGAAGGAGTAGTAGAAGAAGAAGAATAAGAAGAAGAAGTGGAAGAAGAAGAAGGGGAAGAGGAGGAGGAGGAGGAGGAAGAAGAAGAAGAAGATGATGGTGATGATGAAGAAGAAGAAGAAAAAGAAGAAGGACATGAAAAAAGAAGAAGGTGAAGAAGAAGAAGAAGAAGAGGAAGAAAAAGAAGAAGTAGAAGTAGAAGAAGAAGAAGAAGAAGAAGAAGAAGAATGAGAAGTAGAGTAGAGTTGAGTAGAGCTAGGTTAGGTTCGGCAAGGCTAGGCTAGGCTTGGTTGAAGTAGAGTAAAGTAGAGCAGAGTAGAGTAGATCAATGCATGATAAAGCAAAATGGACAGGAATAAAGTAGAGAAAAGCAAAGTCGAGCAAAGTAGAGTTAAGCAAAGCTGGGTTAGAGTATAGCAAAACAGAGATGAGTAGAGCAGAGTATAATAGAGCTTGGTTAGGCAATGTTTGGTCAGTACAGAGTAAAGTAGTGCTTTGTTAGGCTAGGCTAAACTAGGCTAGGGTAGAGCAGAGCAAAGCAAGGTAGAGTAGAGTAGAGCAGAGTGGAGTAGAGTAGAGCAGAGTAGAGAAGAGCATACCAGAGTAGAGTAGAGTATAGTATAGCAGGGTAGAGCAGAGTAGAGCAGAGTATAGTAGAGTAGAGCAGAGCAGAGTAGAGCAAAGTGGAGCAGAGCTAGGTTAGGCAAGGCTAGGCTTGGATAAAGTAGAGTAGAGCTAAGTTAGGTTAGGCTAGGTTAAAATAAAATAGAGTAGAGAAGAGTGGAGTAAAGGAAAGTAGAGTAGAGTAGAGCTAGGATATGTTAGGTTGAGTTAAGCTAGGCTATGCTAGGTTAGGCTAGGCTTGGCTAGGCTAGAGTAAAGTAGAGTATAATAGAGTTAGGTTTGGCTATGTTAGGTCAAAGTGTCATGGAGTAGAGTAGAGTAGAGTTTTGTAAGGTAGAGTAGAAAAGAGAAGAGTAGAGCAGAGCTAAGTTAGGCCAAGCTAAGCATGGGTAGGTTAATGAAGAGTAAAGAAGAGTAGAGCTAGGACAGGCTAAGTTAGAGTATAGTAGACTAGAGTAGAGTAGAGTATAATATATTAGAGGTGAATAGAGTAGGGTCAAGTACAGTAGATTTAAGTTATGCTAGGGTAGGCTAGGCTAAGCTAAGCTAGAGTAGAGTAGAGTAGCATAGAGAAGGGTACCATAAAGCAGAGCTTTGTTAGGCCAGGAAAGTCTAGGCTAGGATAGGCTAAAGTAGAGTAGGGTAGAGTAGAATAAAGATGAGTAGAGTAGAGTAGAGAAAGTTAGAGAAGAGTTGAGAAGAGTAGAGAAAAGCATAGTAGAGTTAGGTCAGGCTAAGCTATACTAGGCTGGGCTAGGCTAGGCTAAGTTATAATAAACTAAAGTAGAGTAGAGTAGGGTAGAATAAAGTAGAGTAGAGTAGAGTATAGTATAGTAGAGTAGAATGGAGTAGAGTAGAGTAGAGTTAGGTTATGCTAGGCTAGGTAAGGCTAAGTTAGGCTAGGCTAGAGTAGAGTAGTGTTGAGTAGAGTAGAGTAGAGCTAAGTTAGGTTAGGCTAGGCTACCATATAGTAGATTATATAGAAGAGTAGAGTAAAGCAGAGAAGTGTAGAGCAAAGAAAATTAGAGCAACACAAAGCAGAGTAGAGTAGAGGAGAGTAGAGTAGTAGAGTGGAGTAAAATAGAGTAGAGAAGAGCTAGGTTAGGCTAGGCAAGGCTAGAGTAAAATAGAGTAGAGTAAAGTAGAGTTGACCTAGGTTAGGTTAAGCTAGATGAGGCTAGGCTAGGCTAGTGTTTAGTAGTGTATAATAAAATAGAGTAGAGTAGAGAAGAGTATAGTAGAGCAGCGCATAGCATAGCAAAGTAGAAAAGAGTAAAAAAGAGTAGAGCAGAGCAGAGTGGAGCAGAGTAGAGCAAAGCAGAGCTAAGTTAGGCTAGGTAAGACTAAAGTAGAATAGAGTAGAGTAGAGTGGAGTAGAGCTAGGTTAGGCAAGGCTAGGCTAGGTTTGGTTAGAGTAGAGTAAAGTTGAGTAGAGTGAAGCAGAGAAGCGTAGAGTTGAGAAGAGTAGAATAGAGTAGAGCAGAGTAAAGCAGAGTAGAGTAAAATACAATAGAGTAAAGCAGAGTAGATTAGAGTAGACAAAAGTTGAGTAGAGCAGAGAGCAAGGTTTGGCCAACCTAGGCTTGAGTAGAGTATAGCTAGATTAGGCTAGGTTAGAGTTGAGTAGAGTAGACTTAGGTTTTGTTAGGCTAGGCTAAGGTAGTCAAGGCTAAGAAATGTTAGGAGAGAGTAGAGTATAATAGAGTAGAATAGGGTAGAGTAAAGTAGAGTAGAGTTAGGTTCGACTAAGTTAGGTTGGAGTATAATAGAGTAGAGTAGAGTAGAGTAGAACAAAGCTGAGCAGAGTAGAGTAGAGTAATGCTGAGCTAATCTGAGTAAAGTTAAGTTAGCCTAAGCTAAGAGATGTTAAGCAAGGCTATGCTAGGCAAGGCCAAGCGAGGCTAGAGTAGAGTAAGGTAGAGTAGAGCTAGGTAAAGTTAAGCTAGGTTATAGTAAAGTAGAATTGAGTAGAGCAGAGTAGAGTAGGGTAGAGCTCTTTTAGACTAAGCTAGACAAGACAAGAAAAGGCTAGAGTAGAGTGGAGTCAAGTAGGCAGTGCAAAGTAGTGTAAGGAAGAGCAGAGCAGAGTAGAGAAGGGTAGAGTAGAGTAGAGTAGGGAAGAGTTGAGAAGAGTAGAGAAAAGCTGAGTAGAGTATAGTAGAGTAGAGTAGAATAGGGCAAAGCAAGGTAGAGTAGAGCAGAGCTGACTAGAGAAGAGTAGAGTACATCAAAGCATAATAAATAAGAGCAACGTTAAACTAGGAGAGAGTAGAGTTGAGTAGAGTAGAGTAGAACTTGGTTAGGCTAATCTATGTTAGTCTTGGCTAAAATGGGCTAGAGTAGAGTAGAGCTGAGCAAAGCAAAGATGAGTAGAGTAGAGCTAGGTGAGGCTAGGTAAGGCTAAGTAGGAACAAAGTAGAGTAGAGCGAAGTTAGACTAGGCTAAGATAAAGTAGAGTAGAGTCTAGTAAAGTAATGTAGAGTAGAGTAGGGTAGAGTAGAGTAGAAGAAGGTTAGGTTAGGCTAGGCTTGGTGAGGCTTGGCTTGGTAAGGCTATGCTACATCGAGCTAGGATTTGCTAGAGTAGATATGAGTTGGGTAGAGTATAGCTAGGTTAGGCTAGGCTAGAATATAATAGAGCAGAGTAGAGTAGAGTAGAGTAGAGCTAGGTTATGCTAGGTTAGGATAGGCTAGAGAAAAGTATTTTAGATTCGAGTAGAGTAGAGTAGCGTAGAGCAAAGCTACATTGGGCTAGGCTAGGCTAGAGTATAGTAGAGCAGAGTAGAGTAGAGTAGAGTAGAGAAGAGCAGAGTAGAGTAGAGTAAAACATAGTTGAGTAGAGCAGAGCAAAGCAAGGTTAGGTTGGGCTAAGCTAGAGTAGAGTGGAGTAGAGTAGGTTAAAGTAGGGTAGAGTAGAGAAGATTAGAGCTAGGATAGGCTAGGGAATGCTTGGCTTAGTTAGAGTAGAGTATAGTAGATTAGGGTATAATAGAGTGGATTTGTGTAGAGTATAGCTAGGTTAGGTTAGGTTAGGCTAGGCAAGATACAGTATAGTAAGGTAGAGTAGAGTTGAGTAGAGTACAGCTAGGTTAGGTTAGGCTAGGCTAGGCAAGGCTAAACTAGGCTTGAGTGTAGTAGAGTAGAAGACCAGAGCAAAGTAGAGTAGAGCAAAGTAAAGCAGAGTAGAGTAGAGCAGAGAAGAGCTAAGTTAGGCAAGGCTCGATGGGTTAGACCAGAGTAGAGTAGTTTAGAGCTAAGTATAGCAAGTTTAGGCTAGGCTATAGTAACTAAGCTAGGCTATGCTTGGCTAAGCTAGAGTAAAGTATAATAGAGTAGAGTAGAGCACAGTAGAGTGTAGCAAAACAAATTAGAGTAGAGCAGAGTAGAGAAGAGCACAACAAAGAAGAGTAGAAAAGAGTAGAGTATGGTAGTGCAGAGTAGAGCAGGGGAGAGTAGAGCTAGAATAGGCTAAGCTATGCCAAGGTAGGCTAGGCTAGGCCAAGTTAGGCTAGGTTAAAGTAGAGTAGAGTAGTGTAGAGAATGACAAAGTATAATATAGTAGAGTGAAGTAGAACAGAGAAGAGTAACATAGAGTATAACATAGTAAAGTAGAGCAAAGCAGAGTGGAGTAGAGCAAAGCAAAACAGAGCAAAGTATAGTAGGCAGAGCAGAGCATAGCATGTTAATGGAGAGCAAAGTAGAGCTAGGCTAGCTAAGCTATGCTAAGCTATATTATGTTATAGTAGAGTAGAGTAGGGTAAAGTAGAGTAGAGTGGAGTAGAGTAGAGTAGACTACAATATAATTGAGTACAGTAGAGTAGAGTAGAATAGAGCAAAGTAGTATGGAGAAGAGTAGAGTAGAGTAGAGCAAGGTTATGCAAGACTAGGCTACGCGAGGCTAGGCTGGAGCAGAGTATAGTGAAGTGGAGTGGAGTAGAGCTAGGTTAGTTTTGGCTAGGCTACGGTAGGTTAAACTCGGCTAGAGAAGAGTATATTAGAGTATAGTAGAGAAGAGCTAGGTTTGGCTAAGCTAGCTGGAGTAGAGCTTGGCTATGCTTAACTAGGCTAAGCTATAGTGAAGTCGACTAAAGTAGAGTGAAGTAGAGCTAGTTTAGGTTAGACTAAGTTACAGTAGAGAAGAGTAGAGTAGAGTAGAGTAGAGTTGATTAAAGTAGAGTAGAGTAGAGTAAAGCATAGTAGAGCTAGGTTAGGCTAGCCATGGCATTACTTGGGTAGATAAGGCCAGGGTAGGCTAGGCTAGAGTATAGTAAATTAAAGAATGGTAGAGTAGAGTAGAGTAAAGATATTTTAAGCTATCTAGGCTAGGTCATGCTAAACTAGGCTAGAGTAGAGTAGATTAGAGAAGAGCATAATAGAGTAGAGAAGTGTAGAGTAGAGCAGACTAGAGTAGAGCAAAGTAGAGTAGAGCAGAGCAGAGTAAAGTGAAGCAGAGCTAGGTTAGGCTTGGCTACACTAGAGTAGAGCAGAGTAACATCAGGCTATGCTAGGCGAAGGTGGGGTAGGTTAGAGTGGCTATGCAAGGCTAGGCTAGCATAGGTTAGAGTAGTGCAGAGTAAAGTAGAGCAGAGCAGAGTAGAGCATTATAGAATAGAGTAGAGTAGTGTAGAGGAGAGTGGAAAAGAGTTGAGTAGAGTTGAGTAGGGTAGAGCAAAGTAGAGTAGAGAGAGGTTAGGCTAAGCTAGGCTAAGTTAGGCTAGGTTAGGCTCAGTAAGGTTAAGTTAGAGTATAATATAGTTGTGTAGAGTAGAGCTAGGTTATGTTAGGAGAGGCTGGGCTATGCTAAACAAGGCTAAAGTAAAGTAAAGTAGAGTAGAGCAGAGAAGAGTATAGTAGAGTAGAGTAGAGTAGAGGAGAGCAAAGAAGACCAGAGCAAAGCAGAGTAGAGTAGAGTAGAGTTAAGCTGAGCTGAGAAGAGACGAGTTGAGTAGAGTAAAGCAAAGCAGATTAAAGCAGAGTAGAGAAGAGTGGAGCATAGTAGAGTAGAGTAGAGAAGTGTTAAATGAGGTTAGGCTAAGCTAGGCTTGTTTAGAGTAGAGTAGAGTGGAGCAGAGTAAACTAAGCTAGGTTAGGCTAAGCTTTAGTGGAGTAGAGTGGAGCTAGGTGAGGTTTGGCTAAGTTAGGCTAAAATAGAGTAAAATAGAGTATAGTTGAGTAGAGGAGAGTAAAGTAGAGTATAGCATAGTAGAACAGAGCAGAGTAGAGTGTAGTAGAGCAGAGCAAATAAGAGCAAAGTTATGTTGAATAGAATAGAGTAGAGATGAGTAGAATAAAGTTAAGCTAGGCTAGGATAAACTAGGCTAGGCAAGACTATGCTAGAGTAGAGTACATTAGAGTAGAGCTAGTTAGGTTGGTTTAAGATAGGCTTGCTTAGAGTAGAATAGAGTAGAGCAAAGTTAGACAAGACTAAGCTAGAGTACAAAGTATGGCAGAGCAGAGCAGAGCAGAGCAGAGTAGAGTAGAGAAGAACAGAGTGGAGTAAAGGAGAGTAGAGCATAGAAGAGTAGAGCAGAGTAGAGTAATGATAGCTTAGGCAAAGTAGAGAAAAGCATAGCAAAGTAGAGCTGAATAGAGTAGAGTAGAGTAGACTAGAGTATAGAGAAGAGCATAGAAGAGAAAAAAAGAGAAGACTAGACCAGAGTAGAGTAGAGTAGAGTAGATTAGAATAGAGCAGAGCAGAGCTAAGCTAGGTTAAGTTAGGTTAGGTTAAGTTAGAGTGGAGTAAAGTATAGTATAGTAGAGTAGAGTAGAGTAGAGCTAGGTTATTTTTGGCAAAGCTCGGTTATCTTAGGCTAGGCTAAGCTTGGCTAGGCTAGCCTAGAGTAGAGTAGAGTAGATTATTGTAGAGTAGGATAGAATAGAGTAGAGTAGAGTAGAGTAGAGCTAGGTTAGGGTAGGATAGCCTAGGAAATGCTATTGTAAAGTAGAATATAGAAGAGCAGAGTATAGTAGAGAAGAGCAAAGAAGAGTAGAGTAGAGTAGAGTAGAGCAGAGTGGAGTAGAGTAGAGTAGAGTAGAGTTGAGCAGGGTAAGTTTAGGCTAGGTTAGGCTAGA
Organism: Vanilla planifolia; assembly: GCA_023846275.1. Lineage (NCBI taxonomy): Eukaryota > Viridiplantae > Streptophyta > Magnoliopsida > Asparagales > Orchidaceae > Vanilla > Vanilla planifolia. The sequence goes on along the minus strand of JAIUJO010000405.1, from coordinate 315,706 downwards.
GTAGAGTAGAGAAGAGTAGCATAAAGTAGAGCGAGGTTAGGCTAGGATAGGCTTGGTTATGATAGAGTTGAGTAGAGCATAGTAGAGTAGATTAGAGTTGAGTATAGTATAGTAGAGTTAGGTTATTATAAGCTAGGGTAGGCTTGGCTCGACTAGACTAGGATATAGTATAGTAGAGTAGAGTAGATTAGAGTAGAGTAGAGGAGAGTAAAGGATAATTAAGTAGGACAGTGTAGAGTAAAGTAGAGTAGAGCAGAGTATAGGAGAGGAGAGGAGAGTAGAGTAGAGCATAGAAGAGTAGAGAATAGGAGAGGAGTGTAGGGCAGAGTAGAACATAACAAAGGAGAGTAGAATAGAGTAGAATGGAGAAAAGCATAGTAGAATAAAGCAGAGTACAGTAGAGCTAGGTTAGGTAAGCTTAGGCTAGGCTAGAGTTAAGAAGAGTAGAGTAGGGTGGAATAGAGTGGAGTAAGGTCGAGCTAGGTTAGGCTAGGCTAGGATAAGTAGAGTTGAGTATAGAGGAGCTAGGTTAGGCTAGCTTAGGCAAGGCTAGACTAGGCTATGTTAGAGTAGAGTAGAGCAGAGTAGAGTCGAGCTAGGTTAGGCTTTGCTAAGCTGAAGTATAGTAAAGCAGAGTATAGTAGGGTATAGTAGAGTAGATCAGAGTAAAGTAGAGTAGAGTATAATAGAGTAAAGCAGAGCTGAGAAGAGATGAGCAGAGCAGTGTAAAGATGAGCAAAAAGGTGAAGAGCAGAGTTAGGTTAGGTTAGGCTATGCTAGGCTAGAATAAAGTGTAATAGAGCTAGGTTAAGTTAGGCTAGGCTAGGTTAGGTTATAATAGATTAGAGTAGAGTTTAGTAGAGTAGAGTAGAGTAGAGTATAATAGAGTAGAGCTTGTTTAGGATTTGCTAGGCAAGGCTAGGTTAGGCTAGGCTATGCTAGGCTAGTGTAGAGGAGAGTTGAGTAAAGTGGAGTAGAGTAGACTAGAATAGAATAGAGTATAGTAGAGCTAGGTTAGGCTAGGCCAGGTTAGTTAGGCGAAGCTAGGCTAGGATAAGCTAGAGTAAAGTAGAGTAGAGCTAGGTTAGGACACGTTAGGCTAGGCTAAGCTAGAGTCGAGTAAAGTAGAGTAAAGTAGAGTATAATAGAGTAGAGGAGAGTATAGTTGAGTAAAGTAAAATAGAGTCGAGTAGAGCAGAGTAGAGTGGAGCAGAATAGAGGAGAGGAGAGGAGAGTAAGGAAGAGCAGAGTATAGCAATACAGAGCATAGTAGAGCTGCGCTGTGCAGTATAGAGTAGAGCAGAGCAGAGCAGAGTAGAGCAGAGTAAAGGTAGGTTAGGATATGCTAGGCCAATCTAGGCTACGCTAGGCTAGAGTAGAGTAGAATAGAGTAGAGTTGACTAGAGCTAAGTTAGGAAAGGCTAGGCTAAGGTAGGATAGGCTAGGATAACGTAGAGTAGAGTGGAGAATAGTAGAGTAGAGCTAGGTTAAGCTAAGCTAGGTTAGGCTAGGGCAGGGTAGGTTAGGTTAGGCTAAGCTATAGTAGAATAGAGCGGAGTAGATAAGAGTATAGTAGAGTGGAGTAGAGTAGAGCAAGGTTTTGGATTGGCTAGGATAGAGTATAATGGAATAGTGTATAGTAGAGTTGAGCAAAATTGAGAAGAGCATAACAAAGCATAGCAGAGTAGAGCAAAGTAGAGCAGAGCAGAGAAGAGTAGAGCAGAGTATAACAAAGCAAAGCATAGTAAAGCTAGGTTAGGCTATGGTTGGCTAGGTTAGGCTAGGCTAGAGTAGTGTAGATTTGAGCTAGGTTTGGCTTTGGCTAGGCTAGGCTTGGTTAAAGTAGAGTTGAGTAGAGTAGAGTAAAGTAGAGTAGAGAAGAGTAAAATAGAGTGGAGTAGAGTAAAGTAGAGTAGAGCTAGGTTAGGCTAGGGTAGAGTAGAGTAGCATAAAGCTAGGTTAGGCTAGAGTACAATTGAGTAAGTGGAGTAGAGTAGAGCAGAGTAGAACAAAGTTGTGCAAAAAAGAGCAGAGCATAACATAGTATAGTAGACCATAGCTAAGTAGGCTAGGCTAGGCTATGCTAGGCTAGATTAGTGTAGAGTAGAGTAAGGCTAAGTTAGGCTATGCTAGGTGAGGTGATTCTAGAGTAGAGTAAAGGAGAGTTAAATAGAGTAGAGTATTGTATAATAGTATAGAGTAGAGCTATGTTATGTTAGGTTAGGCTTGGATAGGCTTAGCTATGGCTGGCTAGGCTAGGCTAACGTAGAGTATAGTAGAGTAGTGCTCAGTAAGGCTAGGCTAAGCTAGGCAAGGATAGAGTAGAGTATACCAGAGTAGAGTAGAGTAGAGTAGAGTAGAGGAAAGTAGCATAGAGTAGAGCAGAGCAGAGAAGAGTAGACTAGAGCAAAGCAAAGTAGAGTATAGTAGAACAAAGTAGAGTAGAGTAGAGTAGAGATTGGTTTAGCTAGGCTAGGCTAGGTTAAGCTTGGTTTGGGTAGAGTATAATAGAGCATAGTAGAGTAGAGTAGAGTAGAGTAGACTAAATTAGAGTGGAGTAGAATAGAGTTAGGTTAAGCTAAGCTAGGCTAAGCTTGGTTAGCTTGGTAAGAGTATAGTAGACTAAAGGAAGGTTTGGTTATGTTAGGCTAGGCTAGGTTAGGCTCGAGTAGATAAGAGTATAGTAGTGTAGAGCAGAATAGAGCAAAGTAGAGTAGAGTAGAGCAACGTGGAGCAGAGCAGACCAGAGTAAAGTAACACAGAGCACAGTAGAGTAGAGTAGAGTAGAGCAAAGCATAATATAGTAGAGCTAGGTTAGGCTAGGCTTGGCTAGTCTAGAATAGAGTAGAGTGGAGTATATTAGAATAGAATAGAGCTAGGTTAAGCAAGGGTAAGTTAGAGTAGAGTATAATAGAGTAGAGAAGGGTAGAGTATAGTAGTATTATGTGTAATAATGTTACGTTAGGCTATGTTAGGCTAGGCTAGGAGAGGCTAAACTAGGATAGGTTTGGTTAGAGTAGAGTATAGTAGATCAAACAAGAGTAAAGTGGAGTAGAGTAGAGTAGAGTTGTGTCAGGTTAGGCTAGGCTAGGCTTTAGTAGAGTAGAGTAGTGTAAAGCAGGGCTGAGAAGAAAGAAAAGAGCAAAGTAGGGTAGAGTAGGGAAGAGCTAAGTAGAGTTTGGTTAGGCAAGGCTAGATTAGAGAAGACTAGAGTAGAGTAAAGTAGAGTGGAGTAGAGTAGAGTAGGGCAAAGTTGAGTAGAGTGAAGTAGAGTTGAGTTGAGCTAGGTTAAGCTAGGCTAAGCTTGTCTAGGCTAGGCTATGGTTCGTTAAGCTAGGCTAGGCTAGATTAGAGTAAAGTAGAGGAGTAGAGTAGAGCAAGGTTAGGCTAGGCTAGAGTACGTAATAGAGAAGAGCAAAGTAGAACAAAGTTTAGTAAAGTAGAGCAAAGTAGAGAAGTGTAGAGTAGAGTATAGCATAGTAGTGCAAAGTAGAGTAGAGTAGAGTAGAGTAATATTAGGCTAGGCTAGTCTTGGTTTGGATCAGCTAAGCTAGTGTAGAGAAGAGTAGAGTAGAGTAGGGTAGAGTAGAGCTTGGTTTGGCTAGGCTAGGCTACGTTATAGTATAGTAGAGTCGGGTAGAGTAGAGTAAAGTGGTGTAGTGTATTAGGTTAGGCTGGGCTAGGCCAGGCTAGAGTAAGCTAGGCTTGGCTAGGCTATAGTAGTGTAGGGTAGAGTAGAGTAGAGAAGAGTAGAGTAGAATAGAGTAGAGAAGAGTAGAATAGAGGAGATAAGAGAAGTAGAGAGCAGAGTAGAGTAGAGTAGAAGAGTAGAACATAATAATATAGAGTAGAGTAGAGCATTATAGAGTAGAGTAGTGCAAGGTAGAGTAGTGTAGAGTAGAGTAGAGCTCAGGTATGCTATGGTAGGCTAGGCTAAAGAAAAGTAGAGTAGAGTAGGGTAGAGTACGGTAGAGCTAGGTTTGTTTAGGGTAGGCTAAGCTGGGCTACGATATGCTAGGCTTGAGTGGAGTAGAGTAGAGTAGAGTAAGATAAGGCTTAACATGTGTATAGTAGAGTAGAGTAGAGGTTAGTAGAATAGAGTAGTGTAGAATAGGATAGTTTAAAGAAGTGTAGAGTAGAGTAGAGCAGAGTAGAGTAAAGTAGAGGAGGGTAGAGTGCAGAAGTTGAATGGAGAGGAGAGGAGAGGAGAAAAGAGGAGTGGAGAGTAGAGCAGAGCTGATTAGAGTATAATAGAGCAAATTAGAGCATGGCAGATTAGAGTAGAGTAAAGCAGAGCAAGGTAGACCAGACCATAGTAGAGAAGAGCATAAAAGAGTAGAGGAGAGCGAAGTAGAGTTTTAAAAAGTAGAGCAAAGTAGAGTTAAAAAATATTAGATCGAACAAGTGTAGAGCAGAGCAAAGTATAATAGAGTAGAGTTGAGCGAGGTTAGGTTAGGCTAAGCTAGGCTAGAGTAGAGTAGAGTCGAGTAGAGTGAAGTAGAGAAGAGTGTAGTAGAGTGGAGTAGAGCTAGGTTAGGCTAGGCTAGGCAATATTATAGTAAAGCAAAGTAGTGTGGAGTAGAACAAAGTAGAGTATATCAAAGTATTGTTGAGTAGAGTAATGCAAAGTAGAGAATAGTAGGGTTAAAAAGAGTAGCATAGAGTTGTTCTTGTTTAGGCTAGGCAAAGGTAGCATAGGCTAGGGTAAATTAGAGTAGTCTAAAATAGAGTAGAGTAGAAAAGAGTAGAGCTATGTTAGTCTACGATAGGCTAAGCAAAGTTAGAATTAAGTAAAGAATTGTGGAGTCGATTAGAGTAAAGTAGAATAGAGCAGAGTAAAGAAGAGTGGAGCTAGGTTAGGCTAGGCTAAGCAAAGCGAGGGTAAACTAAACTTTGCTAGAGTAGAGTAGAGTAGTTTAGAGTATAGTAAAGCTAGGTTAGGCTAGGCTAGGTTAGAGATGAGTGGAGTGGAGTAGAGTATAGTTGAGTAAAGTGGAGTAGAGTAGAGTAAAGCTTGGTTAGGTTAGGCTAAGCTAGGCAAGGATAGTCTTGGAAAGGCTAGAGTAGAGTAGAGTAGAGCTAGGCTAAGCTAGGCTTGGTTTGAGTCGAGTAGAGTGGAGAAGAGTAGAGTAGAGTAGAGTATAGGAAAGTAGAGTAGAGCTAGCTAAGACTAGGTTAGGTTAGGTTATGTTAGGATAGGCTCAGAAAGGTTAGGCTAGGCTAAAGTAAAGAAGAGTATAGTAGAGTAGAGAAGAGTAGAGTAGAGTAGAGTGGAGTGGAGTGAGTGGAGTATAGTAGAGTAGAGTAGAGTAGAGCATAATAGAGTTAGATTAGTTAAGCTAGGCTGGGCTAAGCATGGCTTGACTATTACAGAGTAGAACTAGGTTAGGTTAGGCGAGGCTAGCTACGATAGAGTTGAGTAGAGTGGTGTAGAGTAGAGTAGAGCTAAGTTAGGCTAAGCTAGGAAAGGCTAAATTAGGTTAGGATAGGCTAGGCTAGGCTAGCTTAGAATTGAGTAAAGTAAAATAAAGCTAGGTTAGGATTGCCTAGGCTTAGCTAGGCTAGAGTATAATATAACAAAGTAAAGAATAGTAGAGCTGTGCAGAGTAAAGAATAATAAAGCAAAGTAAGGCAAAGAAATGTAGAGTAGAGCTAAGTTAGGTTAAGTAAGCTTGGCTAGGCTAAGTTATTGTAGACTAGAGTAGATTAGAGTTAGGATAGGCTAGGTTTGGCTAGGTAAGGCTAGGCTAGAGTAGAGTATAGTAGATTATAATAGAGTAGAGCTTGGTTAGGCTAGGTTAGAGTAGAGTATAGTAGAATAGAGTAGAGCAGAGAAGAGTAGAGAACAATAGAGTAGAGCAGAGCTAGGTTTAGCTTGGCTAGGCTAGGCGAGGTTAGAGTAGAGTAGAGCAAAGTAGAGCTAATAGGCTAGGCTAGGCTAGGTAAGGTTAGAGTAGAGTAGAGTAGAGTAGAGTAGAGCAGAGTAGAGTAAAGCTATTTTAGGCTAGGTAAGGAAAAAGTATGTTAGGCTAGGGTATACTAGGCTAAGCAAGGAGGTGTAGAGAAGAGTAGAGTAGAGTAAAGTAGAGAATAATTAAGCTAGGCTAGGCTAGAGTAGAGTTGAATAGTGTAGTGTATAGTAAAGTAGATTAGAGTAGAATAGAGCAGGGTATAGTAGAGTGGAGTAAAGTAGAGTAGAGTAGAGTTGAGAAAAGTAGAGTAGAGTAGAGCATAGCAGAGCAGAACAGAGTTGAGCAGAATAGAGTAAAGTGGAGTAGAGCTTGGTTAGCCTAAGCGAGGCTGGGGTAAGCTAGGCTATTGTAGGCTAGATTTAGCTAGGCTAGGCTAAATTAGAGTAGAGTAGAGTAAATTAGAGTAGAGAAGAATAGAAGAGAGGAGAGTAGAGTAGAGAAAATCTATGTAGAGCAATGTAGAGTAAAGCTGAGTAGAGCAATGTTAGGCTAGGCTAGGCTAAGCTATGTGATGTTAGGCTAGAGTAGAATTGAGTTAAGTAGAGTAGAGTAGAGTAAGCAGGGCTAGGTTAGGTTAGGCTAGGCTAGAGTAGAGAAGAGTAAAGTAGAGTAGAGTAGAGTAGAGTAGAGTAGAGCAAAACAGAGCTGAGTAGAGCTATGTTAAGCCAGGATAGATGAGAGCAAAGTAGAGCTAGGTAGGCAAGGCTTGGCTAGGCTTGTTAGACTAGAGTAGAGTAGAACTAGGTTAGGTTAGGCTATGCTAGGCTAGATTATACTAGGTTAGGCTAGAGTAAGATAAAGTATAATAGAGTAGAAAAGAGTAGAGTAAAGCGTAGTAGAGCTAAGTAGAGTAGAGAAGAGAAAAGGAGAGTGGGGTAGAGTGGAGTAGAGTAGGTTAGAGTAATAAAAAGAAGAGCAGAGCATAATAGAGTAGAGCAAAGCTAGCTTAAAGTAGGTTATGCTAGGCTACACTAGAGTATAATAATGTAGAGTAGAGAAGGTTAGAACAGAACATAATATAGCTAAATAGAGTAGAGTGGAGCAGAGTAGATAAGAGCAATAAAAAGAATAGCAGAGCACAGTAGAGTAGAGCAGAGATAGCTTAAGCTAGGCTACACTAGAGTATAGTAGAGTAGGGTAGAGCTCGATTAGGATTGGCTAGGTTAGGGTAGTTAGAGTATAGTAGAGTCGAGTAGAGCTAGGTTACGTTAGGTTGGGCTAGGCTAGGCTAAGCTAAGTTAGAGTGGAGTAGAGTCGAGTAGTGTAGAGTAGTGTAGAACTTAGTTAAGCAAGGTTAGGCTAGGCTTGTTAGAGTAGGGTAGAGTTAAGTAGATTAAAGAAGAGCAAAGCAGAGTAGAGTAGAGTAGAGTAGAGAAGAGAAAACAAGAGTAGAGTAGAGCAGAACAAAGCAGAGTAGACTAAAGCAAAGCAAAGTAGAGTTAGGTTAGGCTAAGCTAGCTTAGAGTATTGTTTAATAAAGTAGAGTATAGTATAGTATAGTAGAGTGGAGTAGAGTAAAGCTAGGTTAATCTAAGCAAGGTAGTGTTAGGTTGGGCTAGGTTAAGCATGGCTAGAGTAGACTAGAGTGGAGTAGAGATAAGTTCAGTTAGGCTAGGCTAAGTTGAAGTAGAGTAAAGAAGAGTAGACAAAAGCAAAGCACAGTATAGTAGAGTATAAAAGAGCATAACATAGTAGAGCAGAGTAAATTGGAGCAATGTAAAAGAGAGTAGAATAGAGTAGAGTAGAGCAGAGCAGAGAAGAGCATAGCTATATTAGGCTAAGCTAGGGTAAGCTAGGCTATGCTCGACTAGGCAAGGCTGGAGTAGAGTAGAATAGAGAAGAGAAGATTAGAGCGGAGCAGACCAGAGTAATAAAAAGTAAAGTAGAGTATAATAGAGTATAGCAGAGCTAGGTTAGTGTAGCTAGTTTACGCCAAGCAAGGTTAGGCTATGCCAAGGTAGAGTAGAGTAAGGTAGAGCTAGGTTAGGCTAGGCTAGGTTAGGTTGGGCTAGAGTAGAATAGAGTAGAGTACTGTAGAGCCAAGTCAAGTTAGGCTAGGCAAAGTTGGGCTAAGCTAGGCTAGGTTAAGTTAGAGTAGAGTAGAGTATAATAGAATAGAGTAGGGCAGAGCTAGGTTAGGGTAAGCTAGGCTAGGTTAGAGTAGAGTAAAGTAAAGAAGAGTGGAGCAGAGTTGTGTCGAGTTGAGTAAAGTAGAGTAGAGTATGGTTAGGCGAGACTAGGCTAGGTTAGATTATAATAGAGTAGAGTTTAGAAGAATAAAACTAGGCTAGGCTTTACAAGGCTAGGGAAGGTTAGAGTAGAGTAGAGCACAGTAGAGTATAGTAGAGTAGAGTAAAGTAGAGTATAGTAGAGGAAAGTCGAGAAGAGCTAGTTAAGGTAGGCTTGGCTATGTTAGGCTAGGTTAGAGTAGTGTAAAGCAAAGTAGAATGGAGCAGAGTGGAGAAGAATAAAGTAGAGTAGATTAGAGTAGAATAGAGCTAGGGAAGGCCAGGTTAGGTTAGGCTTGAGTTGAGGAGAGTAGAGTAGAGTAATGCAGAGCAGAGAAAAGTAAAGTGGAGAAGAGCATAGTAGAGTTGAGCTAGGTTAGGCATGGATAGGTTAGCTAGGCTATGCTAGAATAGAGTAGAGAAGAGCTAGGTTAGGCTAGGCTAAATTCGTATAAGTTAGAGAAGAGTAGAGTAGTATAGAGTGAAGAGAGTGTAGAGCTAGGTTAGGCTAAAGTAGAGTAGTAGAGGTAGGTTAGGCTAAGTTAGGTTTGGATAGGCTAGGCTAAGCTAGTTTGGAGAAGTGCAGAGTAGATTAAAGCATAGTAAAGTAGAGTTGAGTAGTGTAGATAGACTAGAGTTGAGTTTAGTAGAGTAAATTAGTGTAGTGTAGAGTAGAGTAGAGCAAGGTTAAGCTAGGCTTGGGTAGTTTAGGCTAGTGAAGGCAAGGCTAGAACAGAGTAGAGTAGAGTAGAGCTAGGTTAGGCAAGGCTATGCTAGAGTACAGTAGAGTAGACAAGAGTAGCGCAAAGCAGAGTAGAGCATAATAGAGAGTAACATAACACAGTCGAGCGTAGTAGAGCATAGGTAGGTTAGGCTATGCCAGGCTTGGCTAGGCTAAACTAGGAAACAGTTGTGTTTAGTAGGGTAAAGCAGAGTAGAGTACAGCAGAGCAGAGTATAGTGAAGAGATCAACAGAAGAGTAAAGCTCAGTTAAGCTAAGCTAGGCAAGGCTATAATAGAGTAAAATTTTGCTATGGTAGGCTAAGATAGAGTATAGTAGATTAGAGTAGAATAGAGCAAAGTAGAGTAGAATAGAGCGAAGCAGAGTAGAGGAGAGTAGAGTAGAGTAAAGGAAGGTTGGGCTAGGGTAGAGTAAAAGAAAGTAGAGCTAAGTTAGGTTAGGCTAGGTTAAACTAGGTTTGAGTTGAGTAGAGTAGAGTAGAGTGGAGTAGAGTATAGTAGAGTAAAGTAGCATAGAGTAGAGTAGAGCTAGGTTAAGCATGGCTAGGTAAGGCTAAGTTAGGCTAAGGTAAGGAAGGCTAGGCCAGCTAGAGTAGAGTAGAGTATCATAGAGTAGAGTACAACTCGAGTAGGCTAAGCAAGGCTAGAGTAGAGTTGAGTAGAGTAGAGTAGAGCAGACCAGAGTAGAGCAGAGTAGATTAGAGAAGATTAGAGCAGAGTAGAGTAGAGTAAAGCTAAGTTATGTTAAGCTAGGGAAGGATAGGCTGAAGTAGAGTAGCATAGAGTAGAGTTGAGCTGGGATAGGCGAGGGTAGGCTAGAGTATAGTATACTCTGCTCTACTCTACTCTACTCTACTATACTCTGCTCTTTTCTAACCTAGCCTAGCCTAACCTAACCTAACTCTTCTTTAATTTATTCTACTCTACTCTACTTGACTCTAACCTATCCTAACTTAGCTTAGCCTTGCTTAGCCAAACCTAGCATAGCTTAACCTAACCCTGCTCTACTCTACTATGCTATACTTTACACTACTTTCTCCTACTCTGTTCTATGCTGCTCTACTTTACTCTTCCTTAGCCAAGCCTTTTCTAGCCTTCCTTAACCTAACCTAGCTCAACTCATCTCCACTCTACTCTACTCTACAATACACTACTCAAGCCTAACCTAACCTTACCTAGCCTAGGCTAGCTTACCCTAACCTAGCCTAGCTTAGCTCAACTCTTCTCTGCTCTACTCACCACTCCTCTCCTCTTCTCCCCTCTCATCTCCTTTTCTCTCCTCTACTCTCCTCTTTCCTCTTCTCTACTCCACTCTACTCTACACTACTCCACTCTATATTCTACTATACTCTATTCCACTCTACTCTACTCTACTATACTAAACTCTACTATACTCTACTCCATTCTTTTCTACTCTACTCTACTCTAGTCGAGCCTAACCAAGCATAGCTTACCTAATCTACCTGCAGTCTACTATACTCTACTCTTGCCTAGCCTAGCCTAGCTTACCCTAGCTTAGAGTAGCCTAACCGATTTGTACTCTATACTACATTACTCTACTCTACTCTACTCTAGCCTATACTAGCCTAGGCCAACTAGCATAGAATAACCTTACTCTACTCTACTCTAGTCTACTATACTCTGCTCTACTTTGCACTAATCTACTCTACTCTGCTATTTCTTGCTTTGCTATACTCTACTATGCTCTCCTGTTCTATCCTCTCCTTTCCTCTCCTCTCCTCTACTCTATTATACTCTACTCGACTCTATTCTACTCTACTCTACTCTACTCCACTTTACTATACTCTACTCTACTTTACTCTTCTCCACTCTAGCCTAGCCCTACCTAGCCAAACATAGATCTACTCTACTCTACTCTATTGTAGCCTACCCGAGCCTACCTTAGCCTACCCAGCCTAGCCTTGCCTAACCTAACCTAGCTCTACTCTAGTATACTATACTCTACTCTAATCTACTGTACTCTAATCTACTCTATTATACTCTAACCTAGTAGGCTAGCCTAACCAAGCTCTACCCTACTCTACAGTACTCTACTCTACTCTATTCTATTCTACTCTACTCTACCCAAACCTTGCCTAGCCTGGCCTAGCTTAGCTTAGCATATCCTAACCAAGCTCTGCTCTGTTCTTCTCTACTATTATATGCTCTACTCTACTATTCTTTGGTCTACTCTACTCTACTCTACTCTACTCTACTCAGCTCTATACTCTAGCTTAGCCTTACATAGCTTACCTTAACCTAGCCCTACTCTACTCTACTTTACTTCACTATACTCTTGCCTACCCTAGCCTACCTTACCATGGCTTAGCCTAGCCTAACCTAGCTCTACTCTACTCCACTTCACCCTACTTTGCTATATGATATTTGACTCTACTTTACTCTAGTCTTACTCAGCCTAGCCTAACCTAGCCAAGGCTAGCCTAACCTATCCTAACTTCATTCTACTCTACTCTACTTTGCTCTATTATGCTCAACTCTACTCTACTCTACTCTTCTCTACTCTACTCTGCTCTACCCTACTCCGCTCGACTCTAGCCTAACCTAACCTAGCCCTACCTTACGTCGCTCTACTCTACTCTAGCCTCGCTTACCTTTTCCTAAATTAGCCAAGCCTAACCTCGCTCTACTCTGTTCTACTCTACTTTACTCAACTCTACTCTACTCTACTCTAACCTAGCCAAATAAAGCTTAAACTAACCTAGCTCTATAATGCTTTGCTCTTCTCTTCTCAACTCTACTCTACACAACATTTCTTTGTTCTACTCTATTATGCTATAGTCTACTCAGCTCTTCCCCACTCTACTCATCTCTGCTCTACTCTGCTCTACACTAAGCTACTGTACACTACTCTACCTTAGTCTAGGCAAGCCTAGACTAGCATAGCCTAACTAAGCTCCACTCTACTTTACTCTTCTTGATGCTACTCTACTATTCACTACTCTACTCTAGTCTACTCTACTCTACTCAATTCTACTCCAACCAAGCCTAGCCTAACCTAGCTCTACTTTATTCTACTCTACTCTAGCCTAGACAAGCCAAACCTAGCTCTACTCTTCTGCACTCTGCTCTGCTCCAGTCTACTCTACTCTGCTACACTACTCTATTCTACTCTATTATGCTCTATTTTGCTTGGCTCTGCGTAGCACTCCTCTCCTATACTCTACTCTACTTTACTCTACTCTAACTTAGCCTTGTCTTGCCTAACCTTACTAGCTCTACTCTACTCTACTCTACTCTACTCTATTCTACTTTACACTTTAGCATAGCTTAGCCTAGCCTATTCTACCTCAGCTTTGGTCAACTCTACTAAGCTCTACTCTACTCTACTTTGCTTTGCTCTACTATACTATACTCTTCCCTATTATACTCTAACCTAACATAGCCTAGCCTAACTTGCTCTACACTACTCTACTATACTGTACTCTATTATACTATACTCTACTCTACCCTACCATAGCCTAGCATAGCTCTACTCTATACTGCTCTTTTCTACTCTACTCTACTCTACAATCCCCTACTTTTCTCTACTCTGCTTTACTCTCCTTTACTCTATTATGCTCTTCTCTACTCTAATCTACAATACTCTTCTCTGCTCTATCATGTCTTCTAGGCTTTACTTTTCTACTCACCTCTCTCCTCTTCTCTACTCTACTCTCCTTTACTATACTCAACTCCACTCTTCTATACTCTACTCTGCTCTACTTTATTATATTATACTCCTCTTAACTTTACTATACTCTATTCTAGCCTTATCTAGCTCTACACTACTTTACTCTACTCTACTCAACCCTTGCTAAGCCTAGTCGACCCTACCCTATCTTAACCTAGCCTAACCTAACTCTACTTTATTTTATTCCACTCTACTCTACTCTAGCCTTACATACCTTAACCTATCTTAGCTTTGCTTTACTCCACTCTACTCTACTCTGCTCTACACTACTCTACTTTACTTTGCTCTATTCTACTCTAAATTTCTCTACTATGCTCTTCTGCTCTACTCTACTCTCCTCTCCTCTCCTCCACTCTACTCTACACAACTCTATTTTACTATACTCTACTATACTCCACTCTAGCTTAGCCTAACCTAACTCTACTCTACTCTAATTTACTCTTCTCTATTCAACTCTACTCTACTCTAATCTACTATACTCTACTCTATTCTACTCTACTCTTCTCAACTCTTCTACTCTAGCCTAGCTTAGCCTACCATAGCCTAACCTAACTTAACCTAGCTTAGCCTCACTTTACTGTACCCTACTCTATTATACTCTACTCTAGCCTAGCCTATCCTAACATTGTCTCACCTAGCCTTGCCTAACCTAGCTCTGCTCTACTCTACTCTGCTTGACTTTGCTTTGCTCTACTCTTCTCTACTATACTCTACTCTACACTACTAGATTATCCTCTCCTTTATTCAACTCTATTCTACTTTACTCTACTCTACTCTCCTCTCCTCTAGCTTAACCTAACCTAACCAAACCTAGCTCTATTCTACTATACTCTACTCTATTACTCTAGGCTAGCTTAGTTTAGCCTAACCTAACTCAACTCTACTCTACTCTAGCCTAGCTAGCCTCTCCTAAAAAGATTATGCTCTACTCTACTTTAGTCTGCACTACTCCTCTCTGCTCTGCTCTTCCTTACTCTACTCTTCTCTACTCTACTCTACTCTACTCTACTCTACCCTATTCTGTTCTACTCTAATCTGCTTTCCTTTCCTTTTGTCTACTCTCCTCTCCTCTACTTTACACTACTTTACTCTACTCTACTCTACTCTTCCCTAACTAGCCTAGTCCAACCTAGCTTTATTCTAATCTAACCTAGCCTAGCCTAACCTTGCTCTACTCTACACTACTCTACTTTGTTTTATTCTACTCTACTTTACTCTCCTCTCCTCTACTCTACTCTACAATGCTTTACCCTAGTCTACTCTACTTTACTCTACTCTACATTACTCCACTCTACTCTACTCTACTCAATCTTATTCAACTCTACTATGCTCTACTCTACTCTAGGCTAGCTTATCCTAGCCTAGCCCAACCCAGACTCTACTCTACTCTAGACTACTATACTCTGGCCTAGCTTAGCATGCCCTAGCTTAACTTAGCTCTTATATACTATACTCTAATCTACTCTACACATCATTATTTTATTCTACTATACCCTAATTAACCTAGCCTAGCCTAACCAAACCTTACACTACTTTATTATACTATACTTTACTCTACTCAGCTCTACTTTGCTCTACTCTTTTCTACTATGTTCTCTAACTTAGCTTAGCTTAGCCTATCCTAGCCAAGCTTAACTCTACTCTACTTTACTCTACTCTACTCTGTTCTACTCTAGCATAGCCTAACAAAACTTAGGCTAATCTGGCCTAGCTTAGCCTCGTAAAACCTAGCCTAGCCTAACCTAGCCTAGTCTAACTTAGCCCTACTCTTTGCTGCTATACTCTTCTCTTTTCTACTTTAGTCTACTCCTTTTTACTTTATACTGCTCTGCTCTAATCTTCTCAGTTCTACTCTACTATACTCTACTCTACCCTAGCATTGCCTAGCTTAGCCTAACCTAGCTCTACACTAGTCTACTTTACACTACTCTACTCTACTCTACTCAAGCCTTGTCTAGCCTACCCTAGCAAAGCTTAGGCTCTCCTTGCTTAACCTAACCAAACCTAGCTCTACTATACTCTACTCTACCCTACTCTATTATACAATACTCTCCTCCACTCTACCCTACTATACACTACTCTACCCTAACCTAAAATAGCCTTGCCAAACCAACCCTAGCCTAGCCTAGCTTAGCCTAACCTAGCTCTACTCTACTTTACTCCATAATACTCCACTCTAACTTAGCCTAGCCTAATCTATCCTAAACTAGCTCAACTCTAGTCTACTTTACTCTATTATATTATACTCTATTCTAGCCTAGCCTCACCTAGCATAGCCTAGCCAAACCTACCTCTACTTTGCTCTTGTCTGCTCGGTTCTGCTCTACTCTGCTCTGCTCTATTCTCTTATGCTCTACTTTGCTCTACTCTTCTCTACTCTACTATGCTCTACTACTATACTCTCCTCTACTCTAATATACTCTAGCCTAGCCTAACCAAGTTCTACTATACTCAAATCTACTCTACCTTACTCTTCTCTAACCACTCTACTCTAACTTAGCCTAGATTAGCCTGTCATAACCTTAATCTTCTATAATTTACTTAGCTCTTCTCTACTCTACTATGCTCTACTACACTGTTCTCTCTTTTATACTCTACTCTAGCTTAGCCTAACCTAACCAAACTCAACTCTATTCTCTATTCTACTCTTGCCAAGCCTTACTTATGCTACTTAAGCCTCACTTAGCTTAGCCTAGACTAGCCTTACTCTACTCCACTCCACTCTACTCTACTATACTCTACTCTACTCTAACCTAGCCTAACCAAGCTCTACTCTACCATACTCTACTCTAATCGACTATTTAGATTCTACTCTACTCTAACTTAGTCTAGCTTAGCCTAGCCTAACTTAGATCTACTTTCCTATACTCTACCCTAGCCTGACCAAGCATTAACCTAGCCTAGCCTTGCCCAACCTTGGTTATCCCAGCCTAGAAAACTAAGCTCTACTCTTCACTGCTCTACCCTACTCTACTCTACTCTGCTCTACTCTACTTTCCTCTATTTTGATCTACTCTACTCTACTTTAGCCTAACCCTATCTAGCCTGACCTAACTTAGCTCAACTCAACTCCACTCTACTCTACTCTTATCTACTCTACTATACTCTACTCAAGCCTAGCATAGCCTAACCTAGTCTAATCTAACCTAGCCTAGCCTAACAAAGCTCAACACTACTCTACTCTGCTCTACTATACTCTACTATATTATACTCTACTCTACTCTACTTTCCTTAATCCTACTCCATTCTACTCTGCTCTACTTTACTCTACTCTACTCTACTCTACTCCATTATGTTCTTTTTGCTCTACTCCTATTCTCTTTTGCTCTTTTCTACTCCACTCTACTCTACTCTACTCTACACTATTATTTTCTAAGCTAGCCTAGTCTAGTAAGGCCAAACCCTTCTCTTCTCAACTCTACACTACTCAACTCTATCTACTTTACTCCACTCTACTAAACTCTTCTCTACTCGTACCTAGGCTAGCTTAGCGTAACCTAGCCTGGCCTGGCCAAGCATAAACTAGCTCTACTCTACTCTACTCTACTTTAACATAACATAGCCTAGCCTAACCTAACCAAATTCTACTCTACTCTAGCATAGCCTGGTTTATCCTAGCCTAACTTAACTCTACTCTACTCTACTTTGTTCTACTTTGCTCATCCCTTCTCTGCTCTGCTCTTCTCTTTTTTGCTCTACTCTCCTCTACTTTGCTATGCTCTTCTTTACTTTGCTTTAATTTGCTCTATTATACTCTACTCTACTCTACTATACTCTAGCTTAGCCAAGCTGAACCTAACTCTACTCTACTCTACGCCTCTCTTACCTAGCATAGCCTACACTAGCCCAACCTAGCCCAAACTATCCTAACCTAGCTCTACTCTATTCTACTCTACTTTACTCTACTCTACTCTATCTTATCCTAGCTTAGCCTAGCCTAGCCTAACATAGCTCAACTCATCTTTACTCTACTCTACTCTACTTTGCTCTATATGGCTCTACTATGCTCTACTCTACTTTGTTATACTCTAATCTACTATGTTCTTTTGCTCTACCCTGCTCTTCTCTGCTTTGCTCTCTTCTCCACTCCTCTCCTCTATTCTACACTACTCTACTCTACTCCACTCTACTTTAATCTACTCTACTCTATTCTACTCTAATCTATTCTACTCTACTTTACTCTCCTCTACTCTACTCTACTCTACTCTACTCTACTCTAGCATAGCCTAACCAAGCTCTACTCCAATCTACTCTACACTATAATCTACTCAACTCTACTTGAGCCTATCTAAGCCTACCCTACCCTACCTTAGCCTAGCCTTGCATAGCTTAACTTAACTTTACTCTACTTTACTATGCTCTACTCCACTTTAACCTAGGCTACAAGGCCTAACCAAGCTCTATTATTCTCTACTCTGTTATACTCTACTCTAGCCTAGCCTTGCCTGGACTAGCCTAGCCTAGCTTAGCCTAAACTAGCACTACTCTGCTCTACTCGACTTTACTATGCTCATCCCTGCTCTTCTTTGCTCTACTCTACTCTACTCTTCTCTACTCTACTCTTCTCTACTCTGCTCTACTCTACTCAGCTCTGTATTCTAGGCTAACCTAGCCTAACTTACCCAAGCCTACTCATGCATATCCTAGCATAGCTTAGCCTAACATAGCTCAACTCTAATCTACTCTACTGTTCTTTTCTCTAACGTGCTTTGTTATACTCTACACTAACCTAGCCCAACCTAGCCTAGCCTACCTTAGCTCTACTCTACTCTACATTTGTCTACTCTTCTATACTCTACAATAGCCTTGCCAGCCTAGCATAGCCTAGCCTTACCGAACCTACCACTGCTTTTCTCTACTCCATTATACTCTGCTCTACCCTGGCTTAGCCTAGCCTACCCTAGCCTAGAATATCCTAGCTTAACCTTACTTACCCCAACCTAAGCTAGCTCTACTATACTTTACTTTTGTCTACTCTACTCTACTC
Organism: Vanilla planifolia; assembly: GCA_023846275.1. Lineage (NCBI taxonomy): Eukaryota > Viridiplantae > Streptophyta > Magnoliopsida > Asparagales > Orchidaceae > Vanilla > Vanilla planifolia. The sequence continues at coordinate 298,087 of JAIUJO010000405.1, read as the reverse complement.
TACTCTACTCCTATAATCTGCTCCACTCTAGCCTACTTTACCTTACTCTACTCTACTCTATTCTACTCTACTCTAATCTACTCTACTCTAATCTACTTTACTCTACTATACTCTATTTTGCTCTACTCTACTCTATTTAGTACTACTCTACTCAACTCTAAAATGCTATACTCTTCTCTACTCTACTCTTCTCTACTATGCTTTACTCTACTCTCTAACCTAGTCTAACTGAGATCTACTCTACTCTACTCTAGCCTAGCCTAGTTATCATAGCTTACACTAGCATAAATTTATCTTGCTTAACATAGCTCAATGCTACTCAACTCTACAATACTCTACTATAGTCTACTCTATTATACTCTACTGTACTATAGCCATGCCTAACCTAGTCTTGCTTAACCAAGGCTAGCCTTGCCTAGCTTAACCTAGCTCTACTATACTCTACTCTACTTTACTCTACTATACTACACTCTACTTTATTATACTTTACTCAACTCAACTCTACTTTATTCCAACCAAGCCTAACCTAGTCTCTTTTAGCCTATCCTAGCCTACTCTACTCTACCTTACTCTACTATGCTATATTCTTCTTTATTCTACTCTACTCTACTTTGCTCTTCTCTTCTCTACTCTCTTCTACTTCATTCTGCTCTACTCTACTATGCTCTACTCAACTCAGCTCCATTCTACTCTACTTCAACCTACCCCAGCCTAACCATGCTCTACTCTACTCTACTCTACTCTACTCAACTCATCTCTACTATAACCTAGCCTACCTTAGCCTAGGCTAGCCTATCCTAGTTCTCCTCAACTGTACTCTACAAAACTATATTATACTATATTCAACTCGACTCTATTCTAACTTAGCTCTACTCTATTGTACACTAGCCCGGTCTACCCTAGCCTAGCTTAACATATCCTACTTTTTGCCTACTCTACTCTACTCTACTCTATTCTACTCCACTCTACTCTACACAACTCTAATCTACTCTAGCCCTGATTAGCCTATCTTAGCCTAACCTAACATAGCTTAGCTTTGCCTAACCTAGCTTTATTCTACTCTACTCTACTCTTCTATTCTTTATCATATTCTACTCAACCTTCCTCTATTGTACTCTACTATACTTTAATATAGCCTAGCCTAGCTTAGCCAAACCTAGCTCTGCTCTACTCTACTCAACTCTGCTCTGCTTTGCTCTACTTTGCACCACTCTACTCTACTCTCCTCTTTTCTATTATGCTCTACTCTACTCTGCTACATTCTATGACACTCTACTATTCTCTTTTCTATTCTAGCCTAACCTAACCAAGCTCTACTCTACTCTACTCAACATTAATTTAGCCTAGGTTAACCTAACTTTACTGTACTCTACTCTAACTTAGCTTAGCCTATCCTTGCCTAATCAAGCTCTACTTTACTCTACTCAGCTCTGCTATACTCTACTCTACTCTAGCCTAACCTAGCTTAGCTTAACCTAGCCTAATCTAGCTATACTCTTCTCTACTCTGCTTTAATCTACTCAACTATGCATTGATCTACCCTACTTGGTCTTACTATATTATAGCATAGTCATGCCTAACCTAGCTCTACTCTACTTGACTTTATTCTACTTTACTCTTCTCTACTCTACTCTACTATAACCTACTCAAGCCTAGCTTAGCCTAGGCTTGCTTATCCTTGCCTAGCCAAGCCTAGCCTAAGATAGCTCTACTCTACTCTACTCTACTTTATTCTACTATAGCCTTGCTTAGGCTAGCCTAGCCTAACCTAACTCTCATCTACTTTACTCTACCCTACTCTATTATACTCCAACATACTCTACACTACTCTACTCTACTCTAACCTAGACATGCCTAGCCTTGCCTAACCTAGCTCTACTCCACTCTACTCTTCTCTACTCTACTATGCTCTCCTCTACCCTACTTGATTATGCTCTGCTTTGCTCTTCTCTACTCTACTCTACTCTATTCTAATATGTTATGCTCTACTCTACTTTATCTTGCACTACACTACTTAGCTCTATTTTACTGTGCTGTACTCTACTCTACTTTACTCTACTCTTCTCTAGCCTAGCTTAGCAAGCTTAGCCTAGCCTAACCTAAGTCTACTCTAGACTACTCTACTATACTCTAATCAACTAAAGCTTAACTTAACCTAGGCTAACCTAGCTCTATTCAACTTTAACTTGCTCTATTATACTCTACTTTAACCTAGGCTTACCTAGCTTAGCCATGCCAAACCTTACTCTACTTTACTCTACTCTACTCTAGCCTAGCCTAAGCTAGCCTTGCATACCCTAACATAGCTCTACTTTGCTCTATTCTACCCTCTACTTTACACTACTTTGCTTTGCTTTATTTTGCTCTACCATGCTCTACTTTGCTCTACCCAACTCTACTCTACTTTACTCTGCTATGCTCCACTCTTCTCTAATCCACTCTGCCCTACTCTTCTCTGCTCTACTCTACTCTGCTCAACTCTGCTCTTCTGTGCTGTACTCTACCCTACTCTACTATAGTCGTGCCTAGCGTAGCCTAACATAACAATGCTCTACTCTCCTCTACTCAACTATACTCTTTTATACTCTACTCTACTCTGGCCTAGCAAACCTAACTTAGCTTAACCTAGCCTATCTTACCCTAGCATAACCTAGCTTTACTTTACTCTGCTCTACTCTACTCTACTCTACTCTACTTTGCTCTACTCTACTCTATCCTAACCTAGCCTTGCCTAACATAACCTTGCTCTACTCTACTCTACTCTACTCTAGCCAAGCTTAGCCTAGCCTAACCCAACTCTACTCGACTCTACTCTACTTTGCTCTGCTCTGCTTTGTTACTCTGCTCTACTCTTCTTTGCTCTGATCTACTTTACTCCACTCTATGCTACCCTACTCTACTTTACTCTACCTTAGCCTAGCCTTGCCTTGCCTAACCTAACCTAACTTATCACTACTTTATTCTACTCTTCCCTACTTTACTCTACTCTAGCCTAGCTCAACATAACCTACCCAAACCTAGCCTAGCTTAACCTAGCTCCACTTTATTCTACTCTACTCTACTCTATAGACTCTACATTATTCTATTCTACTCTACTCTACTCTACTCAACTCAAATCTATTCTAGCCTTGCCTAACCTAACATAGCCTTACCAAGCTATTCTCTGTGCTACTCTCTTTTCTCTACTATGCTCTACTCTACTCTACTCTACTCTGTTCTAGACTACACTAACCTAGCCTAGCCTTGCATAGCTGAGCTCTACTCTACTCATGCCCAACCTTGCTAAGCTCAACATAGCCTACCCTAGCATTATTGAGCCTAGCCTAACCTAGCTCTACTCTATTCTACTATACTCTATTATACTCAACTATACAGTACTATACTATACTATACTCTACTCTACACTAGCCTAGCCTAGCCAAGCCTAGTCTAGCCTACCCTATCTTAGCTCTACTCTCCTTGACCATACTATACTCTACTCTACTTGAATCTACCTTACTCTACTCTATTTTACTCCATTATACTATGCTCTACTCAACTCCAGCCTGGCTTAGCTTAGCCTAGCCTAGCTCTATTATGCTCTACTCTTCTCTGATCAACTTGACTCTGCTCTGTTCTTCTCTACTTTATTCTTCTCTACTCTATCCTACTCTATATTACTCTACTCTGCTCTACTATACTCCACTCCACTTAGCTCTAGCCTATCCTTGCTTAGCCTAACTTGACCTAGCTTTACTGTACACTTCTCTACTCTACTCTTCAATACTCTACTCAACTGTACCTACTCTAGGCCTAGCCAACCCTTGCTCAACCTACCTTACCCTCACAAAACCTTGTTGTATTCTACTCTACCATACTCTACTCTACTATAGTATACATTACCATATTCTACTCTGCTCTACTCTACTCTATTCTTGCCATGCCTAACTTAGCTTCGTGTAACCTAGCTCTACTCTACTGTTCTCCAATTTAGCCTTGCCTAGCCTAACCTGACCTAGCTCTGTGCTACTTTGCTCTGCTCTACACTGCTAAACTTTTCTTTGCTCTACTTAGCTCTACTCTGCTCAACTTTACAATTCTCTGCTCTCCTATTTGTTGCTTTGCTCTACTCTACTTTATTCTACACTATTATACTCTTATCAAGCCTAGCCTTACAAATCCTAACCTTGATCTAGTCTACTTTACTCTACTCTACTCTACTCTAGCCTAGCCTAGCCTAATATAGCCTAGCCTAACGTAGCTTTGTTCTACTTTACACTATTGAACTCTATTGTACTCTACTCTACTCCAACCTAGCCTAACCTAGCTCTAATTTTCATAATTTTGCTCTGTTCTCCTGTGCTCTACTTTGTTGTACTCCACTCTGCTTTGCTCTACAATGCAATGTTCAGCTCTACTCTACTCTACTTTGCTCAACTCTTCTCTACTTTGCTCTTCTCTACTCTACTCTACTCTACTCCACTCTACTCTACTCTTCTCCTACTCTACTCTACTCTACTCAAGACAAGGTAGCCAAGCCTAACCTAGCCTTGCCTTGCATAACCTTGCTCTACTCTACTCTATCTACTTTAGCCTAGTCTAGCCTACCTACCCTAGCCTAGGCTAGCTTAGCCTGACCTAGCTCTACTCTGTTTTACTCTACTCTACTTTACTTGAATCTATTTTACTCTACTCAACTCTACTGTAACTTAGCTTAGCTAGCCTAGCTCTACTCTACTCTACTCTAGCCTAGCCTAGCCTAGCTAAACCTATCCTAGCCAAACCTAGCTCTACTCTACTTTGCTCCCCTCTATTCTACTCTACTCTACTATGCTCTACTCTGTTATGCTCTATAGTGCTTTACACTACTCTACTCTACTCTACTCTTCTATACTCTTTCTTATTCTAGCCTAACCTAGCTCTACTCTACTCTACTCTACTCTACTCTGTCCTAACATATCCTAGCCTACCTTATCCTTGCCTAGCTTAGCTTGGCTTAGCAAAGCCTACCCTAATTTAGCTCTACTCTACTCTACTCTACTATGCTCTACTTTGCTCTACTTAACTCTACTATACTCTATCTTACTCTACTTTTTGCTACTGAGCTCTACTCTGCTCTTCAATGCTATGCTTTACTCTTCTCTGCTCTGCTCTGCTCTGCTCTACTCTTCTCTACTATACTAGACTCTACTCTACACTATTATACTCTACTCTACTCTACTTTAGCCTATTTTGCCTAGCCTAGCATAGCCTAAGCTTGCTTTACTCTACTGTACCCTACTCTATTCAACTCTACTCTACTCTAGCCTAGCCTAATCTACATTAGCATAGCCTAACCTAACCTAGCTCTACTCTACTCTACTCTAGTCTAGCCTAGCCTAGTCTACCTTAGCCTAGCCTAGGCCAACCTTGCCTAACCTAACCTAGCTCTACTCTACTCTACTATACTTTACTCTACCCTAGCCAAGCCTAAGCTTGCCTAACTTAGCCTAGCTTAACTTAGCTCTACACTACTTTGATCTGTTCTACTTTACTCTACCCTAGTTTGGTCTACTCTACAATTCTCTATTATGTGCTACTCTACTTTGCTCTACTCTGCTCTGTTCTGCTCTACCCTACACTACTTTATCATACTCTAGCCTAGCTTGGCCTAACCTAGCCTAATCAAACTCTACTCTACTATACTATACTCTACTATACTCAGCTCTACACTCCTCTACTCTACTCTAGCCTACTTTAGCCCATTTTATCCAGCACTAAATTAGCCTAGCCTAGCCTAACTAGGCTCTACTTTACTCTACACTACTCTGCTTTACTCTACTCTACTCTACTCTCACCTCACCTAGCCTAGCATAATATAATCAAGCTCTACTCTTATTTACTCTAACCTAGCTTAGCCAAGCCTAGCCTAATCGAGCTCTGCTCTGCTCCACTCTACTATACTATACTTTACTTTACTCTACTCTATCTAAAAAAGCCTAGCCTAGCTTGACCTAGCTCTAATATGCTCTAACCATGGAGAGCCTAGCCTAATCATGTTTTGCTCTACTCTACTCTACTCTACTCTACTCTACGCTACTCTACCCTACTCTACTCTACTCTAGCCTAGCCTACCCTACCCCAGTCGAGCTTACCCCTTACCTACCTCTACACTACTCTACTCTACTCTATTATACTACACTCTACTCTACTCCACTCCACTCTACTCTACTATACTATACTCTACTCTAGTCTACAATAACCTGGCCTAACCTAACCTAGCTCTACTCTACTCCAGCCTAGCCTAACCTAACTCCACTTTGCTCTACGTCCTTAAGTTTTTTATGTTTTGCTCCTCTCTACTCTGCTCTACTCTATTATGCTCTACTTTTTTTTTGCACTGCTTCGTTCTACTCTACTCTACTCTAATCTAACTAGACTATCCTAAATTAGCTCTACTCTACTCTGCTCTGTTCTGCTTAGCTGTACCCATCTCTACTTTCCTCGACTCTGCTCTACACTACTCTATTATGGTCTAAACTATTATGCTCCTCTCTATTCTACTCTACTATGTAATGCTCTACTCTACTCTACTTTACTCTACTTTGCTTTACTTGACTTTACTCTACTTTATTATACTTAATATAGTCTAGCCTTCTTTAGCTTAGCCAAATCTAACTTTCTCTACACTACTCTACTCTACTTTACTATACTCTATCATACTCTACTCTTCTCTACTCTAGCCTAGCTTAGGTTAACCAAGCTTATGCTAGGCTAGCTTTGCTTAACCTAGATCTACTCTATTTTACTCTACTTTACTCTAATCTACTCTACTCTAACTTAAACTAGCATAGCCTAGCCAAACTTAGCTCTACTCTATTACATTTTACTTACTCTTCTTTACTCTACTCTACTATAGCTTAGGTTTACCTTGCCTAGCCTAGCCTAATGTGACCAAGCTATGCTCTACTCTATTAAAGTCTACTCTACTATGTTCTACTCTACTCTGCTCCACTCTACTCTGCTCTACTCTACTCTAATGAACTCTAGCCTAACCTACCCTATCCTAGCTCTTCTCTACTCTACTCCACACAATTATACTCTACTACACTTTATGCTACTCTACTATACTCAACATTACTCTACTCCACTATACTGTACTTTACTCTTCTCCAAATAGTTTAGCCTAGCATAGCCAAACCTAGCTCTACTCTACTCTACACTTGCCTAGGCGAGCCTAGCCTAGCCTAACCTAACCTTGCTCTACTCTGCTCAACTCTACTTTACTCTGTTATGCTCTTCTATACTCTAGCTAAGCATTGCTTAAGTTATCTTTACTCTGCTCTACTCTACTCTATTCTATTCTACTCTATTCTACTCTACTCTACTCTACTCCATTCTACTCTACTCTACTCTACTCTACTCCATTCTACTCTACTCTACTCTACTCTACTTTACTCTAACCTAGCCTAGCCTAACCAAGCTCTGTTATACTCTACTCTACTCTGTTATACTCTATTATACTCTGCTTTGCTCTACTCCACTACATTAAGCCCTATTCTACTTTGCTTTGCTAGACTCTATTATACTACACTCTACATTAGCCTAGCCTAACCTAACCTAGCTCTACTCTGCTCTACTCTACTCTATTGTACTCTTACCTATCCTAGCCTAGTCTTGCCTAGCATAATGAATCTCTATTATACTCTACTCCACTCAATGATACTCTAGTATACTCTACTCTACTCTAATCTAATCTATTCAACTCTACTCTGCTCTATTCTGCTCTTCTCTACTCAAGCCTAGCCTAACTTAGCTTAACTTAGCTCTACTCTGCTCTGCTCTACTCTACTCAACTCTGCTTTGTTCTATTATGTTCTGCTCTTCACTACTCTACTTTACTCTTCTATACTCTATTCTAGTCAATTATGCTCTACTCTACTCTCCTCTACTCAAGCCTAAACTAGCCTAGCCTAATTGAGCTTTACTCTACTCTAACCTTATTAAGCCTAGCCTACCCATGCCTAGCCAAGCCAAACCTAGCTCTACACTACTCTACTCTATTATACTCTACAATACTATACTCTGGTCTACTCTACTCTAACTTAGTCTATCCTAGTCTAACCTAACCTAGCTCTACTATAACCTAGACTAGCTTAGCCTAACCTAGCTCTACTTTAATCTACTCTACTCTACTTTACTCTTCTCTATTCTACTTTGCTCTACTTTACTCAGGTTAGCTCTGCTCTACTCTACTTTGCTCTTGTATGCTCTATTCTACTCCACTCCACTCTTCTCTACTTTACTCTACTCGCTATACTCTACTCTGCTCTCCTCTCCTCTCCTCTCCTCTACTATACTCTACTCTACTTTACCCTACTCTATCCTAGCCTAGCCTAATCTAACCTTACTCTACTCTAATATACTACACTATACTTTACTCTACTCTAGCCTAGCTTAGCCTAGCCTATCCTAGCCTTGCTTAACCGTGCTCTACTCAACTCAATTGCACTCTACTCAACTCTAGCCAAGCCTCGGCTTACCTAACCTCACCCTCCTTTATTTTACTCTACTCTATTATGTTCTGCTTTGCATGGCTCTGCTTTGCTCTATTCTACACTACTCTGCTCTATTCTACACTACTCTGCTCTAATCTTCTACTCTACTCTACTCTGCTCAGCTCTACTCTATTCTCCTCTCCTTTACCATACTCTACTCTACTCTACTCTGCTCTACTTAACTCTACTCTACTCTACTCAACTCAACTCTACTCTACTCTACTCTACTATAATCTATTTTATTCTATCTAGCTAGCCTAACTTAGCTCTACTCAACTCTAGTCTACTCTACTCTACTCTAGCCTAGCCTAGCCTACCCTAGCCTAACCTAGCCTGGCCAAGCCTTAGCTGACCTAACTACACTCTACTCTACTTTACTCTACTCTACACTACTCAACACTACTACTCTAAACTCTACTCTACACTACATTACTCTATTATAACCTTGTCAAGTCTAACCTAACCAAGCTCTACCTTTACTCTACTTCACTCTACTCTAGCCTAGCTTAACCTAGCTCTACTCTACTCTATTATGCTGTGTGATGCTCTACTTTACTCTACTCTTCTCTTCTCTGCTCTACGTTTTTCTATTCTACTCTCTTCTACTTTGTACTCTAGCTTAGCTTAAACAAGATTATTCTAACCTAGCTCTATTCTACTCTACTCTACTCTACTCTACTGTAGCGTACCCTACCCTAGCCTAACATAGTAAGTCTAGCCTTGCAAAACTAGCTCTACTCTACTCTACTCTACTATATTCTGCTATGCTCTACTTTACTCTATTCTACTCTACTCTGCTATACTCTATTCTACTATACTATACTCTACTCTAGCCTAGCTTAGCCTATCTTTGCCTAACTTAGCTCCATTCTAACCTACTTTACATTGCTATGCTCTACTCTACTTTGCTCTGCACTACTCCACTCTACCCTACTCTAGCCTAGCCTATCCAAGATTGGCCTAGCTTAATCTAGTCTTACTCTACTTTGTACTATTATATTCTACTCTACTCTCTAGCCTAGCCTAGCTTAACCTAGCCTTGCCTAACTTATCCCAGCTTAACCTTGCTCTACTTTACTTTATTCCACTCTGCTTACTCTACTTTAACCTAGCCTTGCCTAACCTAACTCTACTCCATCCTACTTTACTCTACTCTCCTCTACTCTACTCTGCTCTATTCTACTCTAGCCTTGCCTGGCCTAGTCTAGCCTAACCTTGCTCTGCTTTGCTCTACTCTTCTCCACTCTGCTCTACTCTATTATGCTCTGCTCTACTGTGCTCTTCTTTGCTCTGCTCTATACTACTCTACTCCACTCTTCTTTTCTTTATGTTGCTCTGCTCTACTATATTCTACTCTACTCTACCATCATTTAGATCATAGACATGAATTTTAATTAGAAGAGGATTTAATTTCAAAACAAATAGCTTTCAAAGATAACAATTTTTTTAATTTTTTTAAAAGTTTGTTTTAGTAAAAATCTCAAACAGAACATAATGTTTTTTTATTTAAAAAAAATTAATTTTAATCATGAGTTCTATCAACTATTATAAAAAAATTATTATATTATACAAATCAACAAAACGACTCTTAAGATACTACTTTGTATAAAATGTATGAGTTCAATAAATAAATAGTATTTTTTAAAATACTTTTACAAAAATAAATGTCATAAAAATGTTTTGATTCAATTTTGTAATAAATATTTTTCTTCTTTATTAGAAATTTCAAAAAACATATTTTAAGTAAATATTTTAAAATAAGTTTTGAATTTTCATTCACTAAAATGAAACTAATTATTTAAAAAAAATTATCACTGAACATCTTTTATTAGATAATTGTATAAAAAATAATAAGCTTTATGTAATATATATTTAAATTACTTTAAAATTTATATTTAATTTTTTTAAATAAAAAATATTTTCTTTTGAATATTTTTACTTATCAGTTTCTTAAAGAAAAGAAAAATATTTAGTCTCTTATTTGATTTTTTTATTACTAAGAGAATATTCAAAAAAATTAAAAAAACTATTTAATGTATACAAAATATAAAAATATTTTGCAAACTTTTTTTTAATAATTTTAAAATCTATGGCTAATGTGTTGCAGAAACTATCATTAAGTTTATTTTCAAAGATAATTTTGAATGAAAAATGTATTAATAAATAATAGGTTTAAAAAAAATTTAAAATTGCTATAAGGATGTTCTTTCTTTAATAAATTTGTTGTGTATAGTGACTTCATAAAATTGTTATATTTTAAAATAAATAAAATAGTATTTACTTTCTTAAAAAATCACCCTTTTTCATTATTTTTAAGAAAAAAATTAGTATTTATTTTGGTCAAACTATGTTTTATTTTTTAATTAAACAAAACTTAACGATGTGCTCATAAAAGTGTATTAACTACTCTACTCTACTCTTACCTAACCTAGCCTAGCCTAACCTAACCTAACTCTACTCTGGCCTATCCTAACCTAACTTAACTCTTCTCTCCACTGCTCAGCTCTCCTTTCCAAAGCTCGGCTTTGCTCTGCTTTGCTATACTCTACTATGCTCTGTTCTCCTCTTCTATACTCTAGCTTAGCCTACCCTAACCTAGTTCTACTCTATTCAACTCTACTCTACTCTACTCCACTGTACTCTACACTAGCCTAGCCTTGCCTTGCCTAACCCACCCTTGCCTAGCCTAACCCAGCCTAACCTAACCTAGCTCTACTCTACTCTACTCTACTCTTATCAACTCTACTCTAACCTAGCCTAGCCTAACCTAACCTAGCTCTACGTTACTCTACTCTACTTTATTTTAACTTAGGCAAGCCTAGCCTGGCCTAACTAAGGTACACTCTACTCTATTCTACTCTAGCCTAGCCTTGCCTTGCCTAGCCTAGCTTAACTTAGCTTTGCTCAGCTCTGGTCTGCTCTGTTATGCTTTGCTCTATTTTGGTTTACTTTGCTCTGCTATGGTTTGTTTTACTCTGCCATGCTCTGCTCTACTCTCCTCTGCTCTACTCTACTCTATTATACTCTAGCCTAGCCTAGCTCTACTTTACTCTATTAAACTCTAGTTTACTCTAGCCTAGCCTAGCCTAGCATAGGCAAACCTAACCTAGCCATGCCTAGCTTAACTTAGCCTAACCTAGCTCTACTATACTATACTCTACACTACTTTACTCTATTCTACTTTTCTCTACTCTACTCTACTCTACTTTACCTTACTCTACTCTATTCTACTATTCTCTACTCTACAATACTCTACTCTACTTTAACCAAACCTTGCCTAGCCAAAGCCAACTTAGCTCTAATATACACTACTCTAACTTAGCTTAACCTAGATTAGCCTTGCCTAACCTAACTCTGTTATGCTCTACTCTACTCTATCCTACTCTGCTCTACATTGCTATACTCTTCTCTACTCTACTCTACTCTACTCTACTCTACCCAACTCTACTGTACTCTACCCTAGCCTGGCATAACCTAGATTTACTCTACTCTACTCTCCTCTACTCTACTCTACTCTTGCCTAGCTTAGCCTGCCAAAGCTGAGCCTAGCCTAGCCTAACCTAGCTTTACTTTACCTTACCTTACTTTACTCTATTCTACTCTACTCTATTTTACTCTACTATACTCTAGCCTAGCCTAGCCTAACCTAGCTCTACTCTACTTTACTCTATGCTAATGTACTCTACTTTACTCTCACATAGCCTAATCTAGCTCTACTCTACACTAGTGTTCTCTACTCTGCTCTACTCTGTATTACTCTGCTCTATTATTCTATTGTCCTCTACTCTCCTCTCCTCTTCTCTACTCCACTTTAGTCTACTATAGTCTACTCTACTTTACTCTACTCTACTCTACTCCAGTCTACTCTACTCCACTCTACTCTAGCATTGCCTAGCCTAGCCTCACCTAAACTTGCACTACTCTACTCTACTTCTTTACTCTGACAATACCTATACAGAATAATTTTAACCCCACACATTGACAACAACAAAAGAAAATTTCCATTTAAAAAAATACTATTATTTTTCACAAAAGGTCAATTATCATTATATAATTTAATGATAAAAGATATGCCATAAGTATTTGTTTGTTTATAATAGATATTGTGTGGATTAGATAAATCTAAAAAATACAAACTAAAATAAGCTAAATCAATCATCACATATTTTATTTGTAAAACTTAATAATAAAAAGCTAAAGGAGATATTATTAGTCTTAAAAGATAAAAATAGCAAATATCGATGTCATGTAAAAACAATAACTAATAATCGATATGATATCATGAGTATAAAACTAAAAAAAATTTCATTAAGTGGGTTTTTTATCAAAAATTTATCGATATTTTAATGTCATTGTATGTAATATATATATATATATATATATATTAAGATCTTTTTTTAATAATTAAAATGGGACAATTCATTTCTAAATTCTTAGAGACTTGTTAACAAAAATAATAATATTGCTTTTCAATTCACTGATCTCCCTCATCAAGTGTTATATTATATTGAAGGCTTTGGTGCACTTTCATTTCTCATGGAACCTCTTCTTCAAAAGATGATCCTGTATTATAAACGCTAATGAAATTTAATGATTCAAAATATAAACTTTTGTAATGAAACCTAATAATTTCTTAGATCAAGTGATTAGGAGATTTACAATCTAGCACAAGAACCAACTTTCATTCTTCTCTGTAGCATAAAAAAAGATTAGAAAACACTTTAAAGTAATATGGCTTTTATTATATATTTTGTAATTACTGGGATTGATAAAATATAATTAATTATTTGCATAAAATATTTATTCACCTTCCTTTTAATATGAGGCACAACAACAAAAGTTTCCCATTATTTGAGTGGTAGTAGTAATTTAAAATAATTGATTTTACAAATTACACATTTTATGACAACCTAAGACATATATTTATTTCTTTGACCTATCATATCTTTCAGAGGCACAATCTTAATAAAAACATATTAATTATAAAAATGAATTCAATGATTCAAGAAATTTTATGTGGAAAATATATATTTTCTTAGAAAATGTGTGGTTATCCTACAATCTATATTTTATTCTTAAACTTTTTCAACACCATTTATGAGTTACTAAGGAAGATATTCTTTTTTTAATTTTTTTTATTTTGAATAAAAAAATGTCTTTTTTAAGCAAATAAAATTTCTATCCCACAAGCCTTGATACGATTTTGGATTCAAATTTTGGGCGAGACTTTAGAGAACTAAACAATTTTGAAATCAAGAACCCTAACACGTGGCACTCCGCCTTTATTTCTTCGACAACAATCATTAACCCTCCTCTTTCTCCACTACTTGGAATGGAAGGCTTCTATTTCCCTGTGACTATCCCTCTGGCGAGTTCCAGCCATCAACAGCTATAAGTCATGGAATTCGGTTGGTGTACAGGGAAACTCGCGAGGTCCAAGTTCACGTCGCGGATGGCAGTTCGGGTTGTCACGAATATTAGATCCTTCACTTAGTTCAAGAGGCAGTTCTCCATGGATCCTTCTCAGATTTTTTTGTCGACATGCAAGGGTGATCATGCTTCGATTATTTTACATGTTCAGGAAAATGGGTAAATCTCCTTCAAAATGGCATTTCTAATCCTTTTCAACATTGAAGCCTTCCCTTGTTGTTTGGCTTCATCCAAGATTAGTGCATCTTTCTATCTGAAGATACAGTGTAGTGATACGGTTTCTCGATTTAAGTTTAGGGGTGTGATTGCATATAATCTTTCCCTTTGATGGTTATTCATTTTTATTTAGGGATAGTTTTGTTTGAATCGACTTGAAGAAGTTGTTGAATAATTCGTATGTAGTATTTGAGAGAGATAGGTTTTAAGTATGCATTGGCCTCGGGCAATTTTTTTAAGCATTTCTTTGATTTTTTTCGCTGTGTATATGGATGCAAGGAATCACTGGAAGATATTTTTCAGAGGATTAAACAGTGGCACAGTAGGGATCGAAATGGCGAAACTGGTTATGAAGATGATGTTTTCTATGACAGATAGCTAATCAAAAGAAAGATGAGCTGGTGCATGACGCTTAATTAGTTTTGTCTTCGTATAGAATTGTTGTAAAAAAGGATATGATTTTTTTGTTTATTCCCTTTTACCATGGCACTCCAGGGGAGGAGGGCACCTTGATCTATGTTGTAAGCTGCTGTGTAGCATTGAGAAGATCTTGAAAGGTGTTTAAGGGTTTGAAATTACAGTGAAAGAAGAAGAAGAAGAAGAAAAATTAGTAGTAGTAGTAGAAGAGGAAGTAGTAGTAGAAGAAGAAGAAGAAGATGGAGAGGATGATGTGAAGAAGAAGAAGAAGAACAACAACAAGAAGTTGAAGAAGAAGAAGAAGAAGGAGAAGAAGAAAAGAAGAAGAAGAAGAAGAAGAAGAAGAAGATGAAAAAGAAAAAGAAGAAGAAGAAGAAGAACAAAAGAAGAAGAAGTAAAAAAGGAAGATGAAGGGGAAGAAAAAGAATAAGAAGAAGAAGAAGAAAAGTAGTAGTAGTAAAAGAAGAAGAACAAGAAGAAGAAGTAGAAGAAGAAGAAAAAGAAGGAGAGAAGGAGAAGAAGAAGAAGTAGAAGAAGAAGAAGAAGAAGAAGAAGAAGTAGAGGAGGAAGAAGAAGAAGACAAAGAAATAGTGAAGAAGGATAAGAAGTAGAAGAAGAAAAAAAAGCAAAAGAAGAAGAGAAAGAAGTAGAAGAAGAACAAGAAGATTAAGAAAAAGAGGAAGGAGAAGAAGTAGAAGAAAATAAAGAAGACAACGAAGAAGAAAAAGATGATGATGAAGAAGAAGCAAAAGAAGAAAAAGAAGAAGAAGAAGATGAAGAAAAAGTAATTGTTGAAGAAGAAGAAGAATTAGTAGAAAAAGAAGGCGAAGAAGAAAAAGAAGATGTTGAAGAAGAAGAAGAAGAAGAAGAAGACGAAGAAGAAGAAGAAGAAGAAGAAGAAGAAAATGTAGTTGTAGAAGAAGAAGAAGAAGAAGATGAAGAAGAAGTGAAAGAAGGAGAAGAAGAAGAAGGAGAAGAAGACGAAGAAAAAGAAGAAGAAGAAGAAGAAGAAGAACAAGAACAAAAAGAACAAAAATTAGTCTAGTCATATGTCTTCAACATCTACTATCCAACTCCCAAGAGTTAGATTTCTATTTTTCCTCTATAAAAGTCGACTTAAACTATAAAAGTTTTTCTTATTGCTCATAAAATGTAATTTTTTTTACTTTATTTATAAGCATAATTCCAAAGTATGTTACTTTTTACCAATGAATGTGTCGAAAATACTATTTCTCTACAAAACAATTATGAAGGTAACTTATTTTAAATTCTCTATTCAATAACCTTAGGAAACCAAACTAGCATGGCTTAGTAATTGGAAAAAAGATTTCAAACTAGAAATATTTTTCATAATTTGACAATCCTTAAAGGTATGTCCTTTTATACAACTATAATTTTTTTTAATATTTGAAATATTAGGCATATACAAAAGACAACATATATTTATGTTTCGAAAAATAGACATCATGTGAAGTATTAGAAATTTTTGGCTGTCGAACAAAATAAATATTGTTTTTCAAACTAATAACTTCTTTTTTAAAAGAAAAATTCCTAACGATCATGAAATCTTTGTGTCATACATAACATGGCCAATTTATCATAATCATAGAATCTTGGTGTCTTCATTTTCTCCCTTCTATTTTTTACAAATTATTATTGACAAAACATTTTGCCAAATTTTTACTTTGACTTTTAACATGAAAATTTACCTCTTCCTCAAAGTCCATAGAACAAATCGATGTCACATCTATATTATGTTTGTTAGCATTAAAGGCTAATTGTTCTATGTACCTTGCACCATGCTTTGCTTACTTATGGAGTCCCCCTTTTCAACTCTTCCATTTATCTCAATCTTTGTCGTTAATAATTCTTTGAGTAACTCATCCAATGTTTGTTTGTTATGTCTTTTGCTACCTATATTACTATTGAAAGAGGATCATACTCATTGGGTAGAGTCCTTATTAATTTTCTTACAATTTCTACATTGAGAACACTTTTCAATGATTTTCTAATCCATTAGTAATATTAGTAAATCATATAGGCATATTCCTTAAAGTTTCTCTTGAATTTATTCTAAAGAGTGCATAATCATGTGCAAGAAGATTTACAATTATTTCTTTGACTTACAAAGTACCTCCATAAATTACTTATAAATTTTTCCAAACTTATTGTAAAGTATATAAATTCATTACTTGATTAAAATTAATTAGATATATCACACAATAATGTTAGTTGAATATTATGGTATTTAATTGAGTAAAGTATATAAATTCATAACTTCTTGTTCTTCTTTTTTTCTTCTTCTTTGGTAAACTATACAAATTCATAACTTCTTTTTCTATTTCACATTTGAAAACTACCTCAATCACCTTTAGATGACTTAGGATTTTATTAGGATCTAGCACATAAGCCAGCACTAAATAAGATATCTAGTCTACTTACAATATGATATAGTAAGGATCTAACAAGTACATCATATTCAATGTGGTTCTAGATTTCATCTTAACCTAAATAGACTTATTTACCCTTTAGAATCCTCCTATGTTTTATGTTTTCATACCTAAATTTCTTGAATAAAATTTTTAAATACTTAGTATCTAAAATAAGAATCTCATCATTTAATTACATAATTTGTAACCCAAAGCAGAAATTCATCTAACCTAGAACTCTCTTGCAACTAAGTGAAAAAGATGCTTACACATTCTTATTTGCGCTTCCAAAAATTATTTTATCAACATAAACTTTTTCAAGTAATAAATACTCAATTAACGATTTTAAGAATAGTGTGTTATCCATTTTCTTCTTTTCTAAAATCATTATTAATAAGGTAATTACCAAATCCATGATACCATCAATGAGGAGCTTGCTTCAGGCCATAAAATATGTTCCTAAGCTTATATACAAACACACAATGTACATGGGTCTCAAAACTTAGTGGTTGTTTTACATGTAGATCTTCTTTTATTATCCTATTTTAAAATAGATATTTTACATCCATTTCAAATAATCTAAAATTCTTATGTCATGAAAATGAAAGAGAAGTCTAATAGTCTCTAATCTTGTTACTAGTATAAATGACTATTCAAAAGATGTGTCATCAACCTGGCTGTAACCCTTGGCAGTAGGTTTACATTTGTCTCAAGTGATCACTTCATTTTCATCTTTTTTATTTTTAAATATCTCTTTATTTAATATCACTAATTGCTCAGAAGTCCTAAAAACTAGTACCTACACATGGTTTGTCTTCAACTAATCGGACTCTTCTTTCATTATATGAACCTAATTTGTCAACCTTATGTGCTTCTTCTGTAGATACTAGTTCTGTTAAAGATATAAATGCACAAAGATTAGTTTCTCTTATAGAATCTATAATCATAACTACTAAATTAGCTTCTCTTATAATTGATTTTTTTGGATGTGAAGCTTTGTACTTCAAATCTTTAGGTAATTGATGACTAGTCTCCTCTACTTTTATTTTGCTTTCTGTTTCACCTTCATATTCACTAAAATTTAAGTTCTTTTTCGATATTATCTATTCACGTAAAGTTCTAGAACTTATCTTATATGTAGGCTCATCAAGTACTATATTTATTATTTTCTCTTCCTTTTCAATATCTATGTTATAAACTATATAAGTTTTTCTAAAAAAAGAGCATCCCATAAAAATTTCGAGGCATATTTATTCATCAAACAAATTGAAGTTGGACCTTTCATTATTAAGAATGGTGTGCTTATATCCAAAAACATGAAAGTAGCTAATATTTAGTTTTTTTATTATTAAATAACACATAAGATGTTTTCTTTAGTATTGTACTTAAATTAATTCTATCTATTGTACAACAAGTCCTGTTAGTTCCCTTGGCCCAAAAGTATTTTCTAAGTTTGTTTGATTAACATGGTTGTACCCATCGCTAACAAGGTCCTGTTCCTTCTTCTTATAATCCCATTTTATTGATGCATATAAAGATATGTAAATTGATGCCTCTTATTTATAACCTTGTTGTCATTATCATGTTGTCTAAAAATTAATTTAACATAAGTTTGTTCTTTTATCATTTTTATCAAATTAACAAAGATTTCAAACATCACACTTCTAGTTTTAAGAAACACAACTCAATTATATCTAGAAGAATCATCCATAATCACAATCCATATTTTTTTCACCTAAACTCTCAAGTTGTGTGGGTCTAAAAAGGATTAAATAAATCATCCTTAAAGATCTACTACCAATTAAGTCATTTCTAGGTTTAAAATAAATGTTTAACTTACATTTTTTGACTTGTTTTGGTTTGCTTGGGAAGATCTTTAACAACATCTTGCTTACTTATTTTCTATAATGTAGAAAGCCATATGTGACAAAGTATGATTATCTTCTTGCTCTTTTTTCCAAATGCTACCCATCTATTTGGATCACGTCTTATTAAGATATACTTTGAAATGTATCCAGTCATTTGTCTTGAGCATCCATTATCCAATTGTCAAGATTAAGATTTTGATTATTGCTCTACTTAAGGCTAAATAAATTATAAAATTTTTACTTAGTTGTCATAAAATGTAACTTCTATTTACCTTATTTATAAGCATAATTCCCTTGTATGTTACCTTTAACCGATGAATGCGTCAAAAATGCTATATCTCTAGAAAACAATTATGAAGGCAACTTTTTTAAATTCTCTATTTCCTAATCTTGGGAAACAAAAAAAGCTTGGCTTAGTCATTTGAAACTAGACTTTGAACAAGAAATATTTTTCCTAATTTGACAATCCTCAATGGTATGATCGTTTCTACAATTATAAAAGTTTGTGATATTTGAAATATTAGGCATTTTCAAAAGATGACATGTATTTATGCTTAGAAAGGCAAACATCATGTGAAATATTAGAAAATTTTGCATGTTGAATAGAAAAAATTTTTGTTTTCGAACTCATAATTTCTTTTTTCAAAGATGTATTCCTAATAATAATGAAATTATTTTCATTATATTATTTTTTCAATCTCCTTTCATAAAAAATGATCATTTTTTCTTTATAAAACACTAATTACTTCAATGTAATTATTTTTAAAAACTTTAGCAAGCCAGGAGATTCTATGAAACTTTTATTCTTCACTTGATGTACTTGATTTGTTATCATTTGCCATGAAGCGTATTATTTCTTCCTCCTTAGTACTTGAAGTTTTGGAGTCTAATTCTTTTCAAGCACTCCAAGTAGCTCTAAAATCTTTCTCCTTTTTCATTATTTTTTTTCTTTTTCCTTTTAGTGTATTTCTTATGTCTTTGACTATTGTTATTAATGTTGCAAGAGGATCATACTTTTTTGGGTAGAATCCTTACTAATTGTTTCACCAGATCTTCAATAAGAAACACTTTTTCAAGATTTTTTAATCGATTAGTAATATTAGTAAATCGTATAGGCTTATTCTTTAAAGTTTCTCTTAAATTTATTCTAAAGAGTACATAATCATGTGTAAGAAGATTTACCTTTATCTCTTTAACTTACAATGTGCCTCCGTCAATGCATCTAACTTTTCCAAACATCAAGTAAAGTATATAAATTCATAACTCGATTAAATTTTCTTGGAGATATGTTACAATAAAAGTAGTTAAGTGTTATAGTATTTAAATGTGTCATAATCACTTGTTTTGTTGAGAACTAGCTTTAATACTAATTGTAAAAAAAAATAAGCATATGAATCCCACGTAAGGGGTTGACTGATGACTTTTAGAATTTTTTTTTAATATTTTATATATTTTTTTAAAACTTCATAAAGAAAATTTTATGTTTGTAGAAAACTTTAATTTTATTTATTTTCATTTTTTTATCATTAAAAAAATAATTAAAAATAAAATAATATAATAAAATTTTTAAATTGTTTGTTTCAAAGTAGAACCTGCATCCACCCACAACTAAAGTCAAAATAATCACCTCTATCAAAAACTTTAGAACTTAAAATTTTTTCTTACAACTTACCTCCAACCTACTAACTTTTATGAGCATAATTATAACATAGGATTTTGTAAGCTTAAAACCAACTTAGGTTTTTATGCCATCAAACTAAACTAAGGCTTTTATAAATATTATGCCACCCACCCAGAAAAAATGGAAAATATGACAAGAAGGACAACCTGTGATAAATTTGTACAACTTTTGATGCTTGTTGATTAATAGAAGAAGGCATAACGAGCTTAAAATTATTCTAGCTATAAGAAATTGAAAGTTTATAAGTGTTAGGGCTAGCTAAAAGAATTTGAAATTTTTTGAAAAGCTAAAATATAATTTTTATCAAAAGATTTTATGAGAGTAGAATATCTATTATGTTTTGTTTAAATTTGAAATATTGTTTCATGTTTAGTTGTTATTTCATGAATAATAATTAGGTTTATATAGAAAAACTTTGATTGAAGTTATTAAAAAGTTAAGGAAAGCTCATTTCAAATGATGTTTCCAAACTACTGAAAAAGCTCTTCCAAACAACTTAAAATATTTATTCGAATTGGTTAACAGAATGGCTCAAATAATGACTAAGGAATCAGCCATTAGTTGGGAATGATCAACACCATTGGATCTTATTAGAGAGGTTATGGATTATTAGATCTAATATTGTAATAGTAGATTAGTTCTAGATGCTTAGATCAAAACAAATTAGATCTATGCCATCCTATCAAGTAAGATAAGATCTAGATCATTTGATTTATCATTTATAAAGGATAAAAAACCATAATGAAATACTTAAATTTAGATTTAAAAGTGAATGAAGATATTCATAATAATCAATAAACTAATATTTTATTTTATACTAAGTAAAACCTTTATAAATTTGATGCATATATCTTCAATCCTTGAATCTTTTTCAATAGTTTAAGATACTTTGGAGGCCCCTAATTCATTATCTTCAAAGATGCTTCACTTGTTTAATTAAAGTAAATATGATTCACTCTATTCAAGCCAATTAGAATAAGATTAAAAGCATTTATGTCCTAACTTATCAAATGCCATGGTAATCAAACAAAATACAATTAGATGCAGTTATTGGATCAAGAAAATGCCAAAAAACTCATTGAACAATTTTATGTTGGCATACAAATCAAAAATTCAGATTTAATTAAGAACTAATGTAATAGAAATATAGGAAATCACTTTAATGTGAATAGAGGTAGCTAACTCCAATCAATACACTTGTTACATAATGCAGGAAAAATCTTATTAAGCCATAATGGTCCATCATTCATGCAATGTGGGATAAAGAC
The DNA here is from genome assembly GCA_023846275.1 of Vanilla planifolia. Classification (NCBI taxonomy): domain Eukaryota; kingdom Viridiplantae; phylum Streptophyta; class Magnoliopsida; order Asparagales; family Orchidaceae; genus Vanilla; species Vanilla planifolia. Next base: position 276,262 of record JAIUJO010000405.1, on the reverse strand, counting down.
ATGTATTTGTTTCATGCAACTATAATTAATATTGTGGGAGTTATTTTGTCATTTAATTGAACAATTATGTGATCAAATAATCATATTCACATCCATCCTTAAACACCTAATTAGGTATACCATCCAATTGCACAATTATGTGATATGAACATTAGATCTAATTTTGAATGTCATTTGCCAAATCAAATATAATAGTCTAGATCAAATTTTAATTTCTAAGTAGTCCTTCTTTATTTTAGTTGTTTAGTCATGCATTATGGTATAAAGACGTTAAGGAGGCTTCTATTGTAGCAGGACCTACGTAACAACTTTTTTAAGAGTTCTTTTGTGATATTGAGATTTTTCTTATTTATTATTATTGACTAATTAATTAGTTTCACAAAAAATTTTTACCATTAAAGGTGTCTATATAAGAGTGAATTCCTAAACAAAATATACTATTGAAATTTTCACAAAAAATTGAAAAATAATTTTCATATCATGACATTGAAGTCGTTCGCAAACATTGCTCATTATCACTTCTTTATGGCATGTCCTTCAAATGTACAACTCCTAATCTCTCCATTTTTCTCAAATCGATGAAGATCTAAATTTTCTTTATTTCAAATTGAATCAATTTAAACATTTTGGTATCATTAAATATTTTTTAATCATTCATTTTTTTTTATTAATTTTTATTTTGTGTCACAAAATTATTTTATTACTGACTTTTAATATTTATTATGTTATAGGACCATAGTAACATATTTCTATTAGTTCAATATTATGATGGTTTAACTTGACCTTCTTATGGTCAAAAGGTTATATTTGTTGGTACGCTTTTGCCTTCTTTTTGCTAGGGATACGTGTAAAGCTTCATTTTAAATCAAAATATTTGATAATCATTTATGTATATTTTCTTTTTTTGTTAATTGTTTTTCATTATTTTTGTTAAATTTTATTATTAAAAAGTCAATATATCTTAAAATAAAATTAATATTTTTTTAAAAAATAATATTTACTAAAAATAACTTCTAAAAATGTTCTCAAGTTTATTAAAAAATTAATTTAATTCATTTTATTTAAATATTCTTTAAGTAATCAAAATTGTTATTCCAAAAGGCTGATGGCCATCTTGCTATACCAAACTATATAGATTGCATATAAAACTATATAAATCATATTAGATTGCATCTTGCTAGTTTTTAGTTGTTTAGTGCTCGGTCAACTATTTTAGGTCTAGTTGATAGTGGACTAGATATTAAAGTAGGAACATGGAATGGAATTAGATTATGGTTCGAATTGATGTTACATGCTTTTGATTATTGTTAGTCACCTATTGAATTGTCCAAAATATTGGATAAAATTGTTGTATGGGTTTGTAGATTGTCAGATAAAATATTTTTAACCCAATCTAATGCGTTAAAGATGATCTAAGTAATTTAATTGAAGCAACAAAAGCACATTGGAATGCCACTAAAAGAGATACATGCACTAAGAGCTTCAAATGTGGTGGACACATAGAAGGAAAAAGTAATATGCATATTATTTTCATGATTTCTAAATAATATGGAATGTACAAAACCAAAACCATTACTACAAATAGTATAAGCAATCTAGAAGGTTGAACCATGTATTTTAATTTGGTTATGATAACAAAATAAAAATCATATTTTTGATTTACTATAATATGGAAGTGAAAATTAGTTGATAAATGGTATGTTGCTAATGCTTTGTGAAAACTACTATAGATGAATTGTGAATTCATATTGCCATGGCTGTGAATATGCTAGACTTAATTGAAGGATTTATTATAGACATTTCTTATGTCTTAAATTACATGGGATATATCCATATTATTTTTATCTAGTTATGTAACTCAAATGTTTAGATAATTAAATGAATCAAATACCCTTTTTAATTGGTATAATCATGAATATAATAATTTTAACTAATTTAAATTTGTCAATAATTCTCTAATATGATGTATTTTTAATAACATTTCTTGCTAATAAATAAGTCATAGTAGATTCTTGATATATGACAATTACGTCTTGCTTTAGTTCTTTTTGCTTAGTACAAAACATTTTTGTAGCTTTCTTAATTGTAATAGCATTTTTTTACACATTTGAATCTACGAAATGTTTTTTAAAAATAATATAACATTTCTTTAATATTTTTAGTATTTGTTCACTAATCATTCTTTCTGTTTTACTATTCACAATGTTTTTATAAAAATTTTTCATACGATTTGAAAAATTATGCTAAATAATTTGAAGTTCATATACATTTGGTAAATCTTATTACTTCATTCCTTACGAAAAAAAAATTTAAATGAATTATTGAGTAAAATATGATTTTTTTCTTAACTTAAAGTGGCAATTTTATTGAACTTCTTGTCATATTTTATGTGTCTTGTCACTTATTATTTGTTTAACTTTAAAATTCGATTTCTATTTAAATTTGGTACACATTCACTATACAGCAATTCAGCTTATTTTAGAAAATTTATGAATAAAAGTTGGACATTTTAAACCCTCAACAATAATTGATATTTTTTCCTTTTCATTGTTTTTAAAGTTTCTAATTTCATTGATATAGTTCTCATTTTTTTGTTTTATAAAACTCTCTTTATTTAATATCTGTTCATAATTTAATTAATTTAAATATTGAGCAAAGAAAGGAATTTTTCTATCTATACACTTAGAATTTGTTGTAATTTGTCTGCTTATTAAGCTTAGATTAAACAAAAATATAATTTTCACAAGAAAGTACATGCCATTGATATTAAATAATTTTAACTATCATAAATATTATTAAGACTTATTTTTATGCATTAAATGTTTGCTATATTTCAATTGCACAAAAAATTATTTCTGTGCAAACTATAACAAGTTTTTATGCATTTTTAATATTTGATATCATTACTACAGAAACAAATCCTAACATATTGAAGTTTATATGAAATTATGCAAGAATAAAAAATATTGTAATATTAAGATAAGAATTACTAAAAATATTAGAACCAATTTCATAACCAAGAAAGAAAAAAATATTCTTAGTCACCCAATCATGCTAAGTACTCAAGTTTATTAAAAATTGTAAAAAAGTAACTATAGAATTTCAAGATAGTGTTTTTTAAATAATAGTGTAATATAGCAACAAAAAGAAAATAAGGTATTAATTTATGTTATATAATAGTTGAGGAAATTGTAATTGTTCACAACCAAGAAAGTAATAAAAAATAAAATATCCTATCGATAAAATTTTAAAATAAAATATTAAATATCTTGAGAACAAAATATTTTTTTTGATAAAAACATTGATAATAGATTACTGAAAAATAAAAACGTATCACAATGATTTAAAAAAGGTGATATCGAATATTAAGTGTGTTGTAAACTTTTCACAGAATAAGTTGTCAATGATTATTAAATGAGAAATTGTGTATAAAAAATGAATTTAAACTAAGTGAAATATATGATCGCCAAAGTTAAAATATTATTGTAAAAAGCTCATAATAAAAGTGTTCGAGAAAATAAAAATTACGGTAAGGACAAAAAATGAAAAATCATAGAAGGAAAAATAGTTTATAATTGTTAAAGCACACACCCATAACATGTTATAAAAATTTTTGGTTAATTCAACCATAAATAAAAATTTATTATATAATATGATTAAATAAAATAAAATTAGTCATACTAAAACATTTTATATTTTAATAATCATTTAAAATATATTATTAAAATGTACTTTTATAACTTTTTACGAAAAAAAATATGTTGATATACATATAACAAGTTTGAAACAAAGTAATTAAATATAGCTATTAAGATAACTAAATCTTCAATCTTTAAATAATATAGTTAATATTTATATCGAAAATTAACTTTATTATCAAAACATAATTAAAAATTTATCAATGATAATAAAGTTTAAAATTATAAAAATTATATATATTTATAAAATTTAAATATTAATGAAATCATTTTGTATAATATTTAAGTAAAACATTTCCTGAAATATAACATGTTATCATAATAATAATAATAGAAAAACATGAATAAAAAATTAAATTAGTTAAATAACAAAAATATTTGAATATTTAAAATTTGTTGGATGACCTATCAACCACAAACATATAACAAAAATAGTATATTCAATTTTCTTCAAAAAAAATGTGCATAAAAATAATAAAATTTAAAATTATCTTGATAAAAGAAGTTTAGTTGTTGACAAGAATTAGCATAATATTTTCATAAAATATTATATTATAAAAATATTTCTTTGATATAATATATTAACAAAAATTATCATAATTTTTTCATTCAATGATATTCTATGATTAAAAAAATATGAAAAAATAATTAAAACACTAAATAAAAAATTTGAGTCCAAACTTAAAATTACTTGAATAACACATCAAAACTAACTTTAATGAAAGCAGTAGTGAATATTCAAAATTATGTATCACCAAAGGAGTTTTTTATTTTAAATGTGTTTTACAAATTTGTAATTATAACATATAACCAATTGTTAAAAAAAGATTATTAAATATTAATTTTTTATTTAAAAATTTATTTAGATACCTAAATCATTATTGTATAAAAAAATTTTCAAGACTTATGAGATTCAATAAGAAAACACCATCTCAATAATCAAGACCATACAATTTCTATTAATATGAATAAACTTATAAAAAAGCTGATATAAAAGAATATCATTAAGATATCATATGTTCAAATTATTAAAACAAATTAAAAGCATAATTTATTTACCAAATAACTGTCATAATAATAATTTTAAAAAGTTACAAAGAAATGCTAGCATTTGAATAGAAATACAATATGTTAAAAGAAGAATACTTTTAGAGATAAAAATGTAATGAAAAAATCCAAACAAATAAAAACATTTGGCTTACTTTTAATCATTCTTATGATAGATATAAAGAAGCCGTACGATTAAATCAATGAGCCCTTCATAGGATTTATCTTATTTAATATTCGATTTTTAGAAATGTGGCATGATTACGTTGTAGAGTTTATTTCAAAAAGTCATAACAAAATAAAGTTTAATTATAATAAGTCAAAGTAAATTCTTGTATTCATAACTCATACAATGTTTTCATCATTTGTTAAACATTTTTGTCCTTAAATAGGAAGGTCTAAACTTTATTAATGAAAAAATAAATATTTCATATTTTAGTAATTTGATACAATTATGTGACAAAAAAAATGATCGTTAAGTAATGTAAATATTAAGTTGTAAAAGAAAATACAAAATTATTAAATATAGGTAAAGTTTGAAAATTTTAAAAATAATACGTTAGGAATAATAATTACAAGTAATGCAAATATTTTTGTAAAAATTAAAAAAGAAAAAGAAAAGAAATCATGTATGATTAGTTTTAGTTTGAATATAATATATACTTTTCATAAATTATAAGAAACTCTCTAGGTCAATCAATTATGGATATGCCATTATAAAAAAAATATAAAAATTTCAAAATAATTTAGAAATATAAAGAGTTTCCATAAATAAAAATTAAGTCATTGACATCAATGGATATTTTTCTTGATATTAAAAACATATTTTAGTTCAAATAAAAAAAGTTGAAGTTAACTTAAAATTATTTAGTTTTATGGCCATTAAAAGTTTCAAAACTTTTTTTTAACTTCTAAAAAACTATTTCCAATAATTAGCCTTTAATAAATAAATTAATGCAATAAAATTTGTTAAAAAATGTAAATATTAAGGATTTTAAATGAGATTATATTTTCAAAACATTATTTATAACACTTAATGGAATGTATTACGAAAATATAAACTTGTTCAACACAACATTGTAAATAATTAAAATTGTAAGAACAAAGATGGTCAGCTTGATGATATGTTATTGTGATTCACTTAAGGTATTTGTGTAAACATGTGAATTACAAAGGTTATAAATAGATAAAAGAGACAAAAAAATTAAAATCTAACACATAGAGATCCCATTGAATCATTAAGCAATAATCTAATAATTAATAAAATATTGTTCTTAATTGACTTAAAATTTATTTTTATGTGTGAGTAATTTGAGAAGTCACTAATCTTTAAAAAATTAAAAATAAAAAAGGTAGTAGTTTTATAAGGAAAAAACAATTACAGCGGTGTAAAAAAACAAACTTTTGAATACGTAAGAAATAAATCGTTATAAATTAATGAAAAAAGTTGGCTCATTGTGTTCATAAAATAAAAAAAAATTAAGCTGACTAATAAAGACGATAATATTTGAAATGTATTTTGGATGTTTAAAATAATTTTTATAGTGCATAAAAAAATATTAGTGTACAAAAATTTCAATTATAGTATATTTTCAATCGAAACTTCTAACAAATTTGAAGAAGCAACATATAAGGACTTTGGTGACCTGACAAAATTATTTCTTATACTAAACCCCAGCCAAGATTTAAGAACAAACAATCATCGGTGTCACTCAAATTCAATAAATTTGTTTGTGTAAGATTTGGTTGAATTTGCTTAAAAAATACTTAAATTTTATTTGCTTGGACGTCTTAGTTGCCATCTGCCTACCACTATCGTTTGTGCTGCTGTCAAGAGATACTGAAGCCACTTGTCTCGCCACTCGACTCTTGCCAATCCACGGAGCTTGAAACCTACTCAACTCGCACAAACTGGATCAACGAACTTGTTGACTTCTTGACTCATTGATTCTCTGCAAACCATACTACTCGAAAGTAGACCTAAAACTTTAGAATGTCTTGACCAGTGCTTCTTGCCAAAACAAAAAATTGAAATGATGCACCGATCTTTTTGAGCCACACCGATCATCCCGCTGTTTCGTCCTCACTGTTCCCACCGCCTAGAGCATAGGACCAGTTTGTGAACTACTTAACTCTATAAATTTTATAGCTTTTTTGAATTTTTTTTAAAATAACTGATAAAACATTAAAGTCTATATAAAATAAAATGCTAACATTATGAGATGAAAAAGAATGGAATGAATTTTCTTTTCTTTGCATATTTCTATCGTTGTGAAAAAGTTTACACCAATCATAGTTAGAGAGATTCCAACTTCCACCTTATCACAGATAAGGATAGAATGTGATAGACTTTTAACTTAGAAAGTCGTCAACCAAAACCTTTGTAAGGGATAAGGATCAAAGTTGACAAACCGTCTACTAGAAATGCTACTAACTAAATTCTTACTTGCACTAATACCTGTAACTCTTCACCTACCATTTCACACACTTTATCTAATCATCAAACCATCATCTTACTCAAAAAGACTCTAATCCATGTCGTGCTATATTATTTATATGTTAAAAAATTATAACTTAAAAAAATAAATAAACATACATTATTTTATACATTCAATTTTTTTTAATAGTATAATCTGATCAAATAATACATCAGATTTTTAAAATTTTTTATTATTATAGAACTTAAGCATTTATGGTTTTTAAACAACTTGTTAAATTTTTTAATAAATGACATCATAAGAATTTAAAAATCATAAAAAATGAAACAAAGATAAATAATACACAAATACAAAAATACCAAAAAATAAAATGATAAGAAAACAATAAATTTTTAAATTTGTTATATAATGCTTGATGCTAAAAAATTTTAAAATAAAAAATAATAAAAATAATGTTTATTAATAATTATAGTAATAATATATAAAATTCAAAATATTAGACATATAAATTATATAGGCAAAATTATCATAAAAAGTCATATCTATAATAACAAAAAAAGACAAATATTAAATATGTTGTATAATGAATGAGCTTTTCAAATAATTGTAGTTTGAAAAATTAGATAAAATAAATTAATGGTAAAAAATACATTAACATAAATAATTTAACCAAAAAAACTAATATTACCAATGAAAAAATTATAATTATATAACAAAACTTAAATATCATTATGAAATAATTGAATTGTTGACACGACATAATATAAAAAATATTTTAATGATATTCCAAGTTAAACAAAGTTAATGTTACAGTAACAAAATTTAAAAATTCCTAAAATGCACAAAAATGGTACAAATTATTAATTTATTTAAAAAAAGTAAAATTTTGTAGCCTAAGTGCAAAAATGTTGAATAAATAATGTAGCAATGAATTACAAAAAGGACATTACTTCTACAAAATTGATTTATTTGGACATAGATAATGCTTATGAGTCTTATTGGGGCTCATTGGTACATAAAGTAGTGCATTTAAAATACTAGTACATCACTCACAGTAGCAAAAAAATACTTTAGTATATTGAGGTAAAGGATGATTTAGACAATAAATGTGTATAAATAATAAGTAATACATAAGCTTATAATAATTGATCCTAATATAACGATATAAAAAGGCAAGAGGAGAGCTAACATGACTATTTTTGGATAAGTGTTTATAATAATTCATTTCTTTTATTTATATGTCATTTATTCAAGTAATTATTCAACAAAAAATTATAATTATTGATAATTTTATTTTTGCTTGTGCTAGTTACATTGAACCATTGTTTCTTACATCATATAAAAAAATTAAAAAAAATCATTATGTTGTTTGTTAATTTTTTTATTGAGTGTTTCAAATCATGTATCTCAACATCAAGTAGTTTAATCTACTATAGATCTCAATTAATTGATTCATTGCTAAATCTACAATTAAAAACAAGTGAATGATTGTTGGAGACATTGCTTAAAAATGACTTAACTTCAAATTTTTGAGGTAATAGATAGAGCACTTAGTGTTATAGTTTCCAATCTAGAACATGTTTTCTATATTATACTTTGGGTTGGAATTATTAAACTAATCACATTGTACTCAAATGACATATAGGTTTATATTTATCTTACTCATGGTAGGGGCATTGTTTTGTGCGACCTATATTTAAGTGAAAATGTCATTCTTAATCACAAAAGAAGGTTGTCAATAGTTAAAATTTGAATAGTTGAATTAATCATAGGTTTAATCTTTAAACATCAAGAATTGAAATTACATTACCACAAAGCCTTCAATTTACAATGCACATTGATCACACAATGTCATGCCCTTTAAGATTATTCTTTTTTAGTTGAACACTAGTAATCATAATTAATTCGATGATAACAACTAAGAATTTCTAATTATTTTGATTGAATGAAATTTTAGATTTTTAATAACTGATATTTATGCTCATTGAAGATCTTATAAAATAATGAATGTCAAACACTATGAACATTGTCATTGTTGGAGAAACTGATCATTATGAGATTTATTTTTAAATTAATTTTAGAAATTTTAATTTTAATTATTGTGTTAAGATTTATTAAAATCATTTTAATAAAAGAAAATAAAATTTTTTATCACCAAAATCTTTATTTAAATAAATCATCTAGGAAAATATAAGATTCCAAATTTTTATAATTTTAAAAATCATGTGCCCTAGCTCATTTATGTGAAAACCTTCTTGCAGTAGTGCAAAAAGTTAAATTAAGTAAAAACACCTTGTTCTAACTGACAAAAGCAAATACTTTCCTATGTCTTGAGTCAATGCATGACTCCTAAACACATATGCTATAGTTATCTTAACATGGGATCACTCTTTTCAGGTTATTTGCTTATTAATAAGCAAAGGTCTCCAAAGTGAATCAGGGGGCAGCCAACCTTTTTTTTTTGACTAATTGTATAACTACTAGTAAAGCCTATATACAACATCCTCATAGTCAAAAAGTAATATAGGAAAAAAATTACAAATTCATTTTGCATAGATCAATAAAAAAATTTTGAAACAAATGCGCTTTATTCAATTGCATGGTTAGATTGAACAATCTAAAATTCATTTTTTTAAAAACATGTAGATCTAAAATCAATTGTTTGTACCCATAGTCATCACATTGAAATGTTCAAATGTTCATCATCTTTTAAAAAATATGTAGATTTAAATCTAATCATCTCGTCATGCAACTTTCAAGATCGAATGGTTGAGGATTTGTCTTCCTTAAATGTCTAGAATTAAATCTTGCTATCTGATTATTCAATTTTACAATATAATGGCCCAGATTAAAATCTATATTGTATTTATCAATTGCCTTTATTGAATCACATAAATTAGGAATTTAATAATCTATATTAAAATGAATTAAGTGGTCGTAATTTACCTTGATCTAATTACACAATTTGTAGTGTAATGATTTAGATTTCAATCATGTCGCTCTCATTTATCTTAATCTATCTTATACTCGAAAAAAACCTAATGATGATTGTTGGATTGCAATGACTATTTTATGAGCATCAATGAGCAACCCAATCCAGTATTTGTAGTAAATGACTTTTTTAAAATTGTTATTGAATTGAAGCCATTTTACACATATTGACTAATTGGGATGTTGCGTAACTTTTTTAATCATTGAAAAAATTCTATAAATAGTAGTTATTTTAATATAAAAAAATATTTGAATGCATAAGAACATTTAAAGCTACAATATTTAAGTCTTAACAACTTATTCGAATTATTATTTTCATTTGTTGTTTCCATCATTCTTGGAGCTCTACCTCTTCTTTCTTTACCATTCAACTAAAAGAAAAAAATATTTGTGTTTTGTTATATATTTCATCAAGCATAGGATTTTTATATGCATCAAATTAAAAACTCTTATTGCAATTTTTCTTTTTCTACAAGTTTCCTGACTTTGAAAGATTGCTATAGCCCATTTATTTTATTTCATTTTTGTAAGCATTCTCTTTTTTTATAAGTCATATAGTATTTTGTTTTTTCCCTAGCCTTTGTTTAGGGAGGCTGTAGGATTGAATTTGAATTAAGTCACCAAAGATTCTTGTATTATTTTATTATTTCCAATTTTTTTCAAATTTTCTTTCAAAATTTAAAATACAATTAATATATTTTAAAAAATTTATGTTAACATAAAAAAGTTTAACAATGTAATATTTAAGTTTAATAGATAATTGAAAACTATTACTTTAAAATAGTTTTAAAAAAATACCTTTTGAAAAGTCAAAATATTTATCATAGTAATTCATCCCTCTTGATAAACCAAGTTTCGATTGGTTTATCCATACAGAATAATTTCTTAAATTAATACATGAACAACTTTTGTAAACATGCTTTTGAAGTGAAAACTTGTATATGAATCTCACATACAAAATTTGTATAACTTTCTATACTTATTGATTAAGGGTGTAAGGTACAATGAGCTTATATTTAAGACGATAAAAAAATTTGAAAGTTTAGATGTGTAAGGCTTAGCTAAAAAAAATTGACAATTTGTGAAGGAGAGGCCATAGTTTCTGTCAATAGAATTACATTAGTAAAATATTCAGTAGTATTTAATTGAGACCTCAAAGATTGATTCGTGTTAATTAGTTATTCTATCTATAATAGTTTGGTATTTTATTGAAAAAAATTTTATTATAGCTATTAGAAAGTGTAGAGAAGCTATGTGAAAAGCTGTAGCCGAACAACTTAAAAAGCCTTTATAAATAGGTTAATATAACATTTTCAATTGGCTAATGCAACAAACTAATTAATTTGCCATTCGGTGGACTAGGGCCATTGGATCCAGTCAGAGGCAATACAAACCATCAAGTCTAATGCTAAATATGTAAATGAATTATGGACAGTCTAATCGACATGGATTTGATCTAGGACATCTAATCATGTTGGATGAGATCAAGATTATTTGATTTAACAACCACAAAGTAAGATTTGTTGTCAGTCATTGGATTTAAATAGGATAATTAAGAGCTACATGATTAAAGGATAAGATGAAAAGTGTTCTAGTCTTTTGATAATCTAGGAATAAATCATATGAAATCAATAGAATTAGTAATCACTTAGATATAAGATAGTGCCTAATGCTCCTAGCTTTTTATGCAGATGGGAACAAGAGATTTAGTCCCATATTACAGGATTGGAAAAATATTTGGAGTTTATAAGAACTCACATAGGACTAACATTCACATCTAATTGGGGTTGGCTCTTCCTTTGTATGCATAGAAATTCATCATCTGGCCTTACTCGTAACATAAAGGTATATACGGGTCTGACCCAACCCATACATACACATTGTTCAAGTGCTAGCCATATTTTATCAATGCCTTAACCTATATGGTTTAGGAAATCACAATCAGCCAGAGTGGCATCACCTTAATTTTGTTTCAAATGTTTTCTGTCCCATGGCTTGTAAGTGCCTACTCAGGCTACCACAGCCCGAGAGCTTTACACTTTGGCATAAGTAGGATTGTGGTATTAATTTAATAGTTGTAATTATGAAGAATTTAACATAATTAATTTTTTTAATTTAATCATGTTTTAGCAAACAAAATAAAAAGGAATTTCATAAAGATATGATTGAACCAAGAAAATTGTTATAAGATTGAAAAAAAGAATCCTATTCATTTGTTACATCAAAGAGATGATTGAAAAATTTGATTCATGAATATGATTTAAAATTGAAACAAAATGAAAGTCCCTTAAAATAAATAAATTAATCTTCTGTGATAAAAAAAGATTTTCAAATCTGATGCATATGTCTTCAATCTTTGATATCTATTTTATACTAGACAAGCCAATTAAAATAAAATGCTAAATATTTAAGATGTGATGAATCAAATATAAATATGACATAAGAGCTTCCTTTGGTAACCCTTCACTATTTTGTGATCATATATTCTCTATGGAAATAATAGGACTACCACTCACTTGAAGTTATTAAGTAGGGAAATGCATACTTAAAAAAATTGTTAAGGAGAATTAGAAAAAAACAAATTTAATAAAATGGATACCAAGAAGAAACATAGAATTTAATTAAACAAAATGCTATAGTAATTTAATTGATACTTTGAATGTTATTACATCTAATAGAATTATCAAATTAGAAGTTTCTTTTAAAATTTTCCACACGTTAGTGGTAACATAAAAAGGTACATCCTTTGTTTAAGAAATTAAAATAAATATGATGACATATGATTAGGATTTGTTCAAAATGCTTTCTAATGAATCTATTGAAAGAATGTTTATTTGATTTAATAATATTATTAATGGACTTTCTAGTTTAGGAAAGACAATACCTATGAATGAACATGTAAAAAAGATCTTTAGAATTTTGCCAAAACAGTACAAGCCTTCAAGATTGCCATAAAAATTTCTATTGTGATGTTGGATGACTTTATAGGTGAGTTCATGACTGATGAACTAGACTTAAAGAGGAGAAAAGAAGAGAATGGCTTGATTTAAAAAAATAAATTCTAAACAAAAAGTAAATAATAGCATTAATAAGAGAGAGAGGCACCTTAATAAGGGAGACTACAAATCAAGATAACATAGCTTATTTTGGAATGTTTATGTAAAAGTTTTGGCATTGCAAGAAGATATACAATTCAAAGGTCTAAAAAAGAGAGAAGAAAAGAGGAGATCCTTTCCCAGAAGTGTGACAAACTAGGGCATATAAAACCAGCATGTACTATATTATAAGATGAAATTGAAAAAGAGAAAAATTAAATGATTAAGAGTACGAACTAGAAGAAGAAAGCCTTTAATAAAGCCTAAAATGACTTAGAAGGCACTAACAATAGTGAAGAGAAAGAGAATAATGAAGTGCTATTTTGGATGATGGCTCAAGAGAATGAATAAGAAAAGGGAACATCATTAAGTAATGAAGGATTACCTTGACAATTAATTTATGTGCGTAATAATATGAAACTTTATGCAAGGAAAACAAGAAACTAAAGGAAAATGATAGTGAATATTTAAGACTTTGTGAACATATTAAGGGCTGGGCTAGTAGATATTTAATGAACATGTAAAAGGCTAATGATGAATTGTCACAAAAAATTAAGGGTATGCATCATTACTTATAGAATTAATTATCTTAAATTGTTAAAATTTTCTTGTTCATTATTAAACAAAAAGATTATTAGCAGAAATATTTTTGTTTCTAATGGCAGAATATTTCATGCTCATTGGGGTAATGGAAATGTCAATATTTTATAGGATTATAATAATAAATTTACATATCTTTATAGCATGCAAACTGACTATACCACACATGTAGGTTTTATTAAAGCTCATATTTAATCTATATTTCTTAGCTTTGCTTGGATGTTTTGGGAAATTATAGTTCTTCCACTAAAAAATATGCTTGGCCTAAAAAAATTCGGATTCAAAAGACTAATAATTAATTTATAGTTATAGGAAGGTTTTTCTTTTCATGGACAACTCTTGGATAGTTGATGTTTGAGAAGCATGGGTAGAAATATCAGTTTATTCACCCAACAAGAAGCTGAAGTTAAATAAAAAATAGTACTTAGTGACATCTCAAAGAAATAAATCAAATGACTAAGTACTATTGGAAATTCTAAATTTTTTTTACCAAACTTTACTAGTTTAAAGTGCAAAGGTGTAATTTTTATAATATAAGTCAATTATGTGATAGTAATTTTAGAATTTTATTTGACTTTATTACATGTAAAATTAGTAAATATGGAAATATAATAGTTATTACAACTAAATGAAAGAACTCTTACTTTCATGATTTTAATATAGTAAATAGTTCTCAAAAAAATGTTTGTGTCAGATGTTGGTGACTTCAATTTCGAGTATGGAAGACTTTGTCATGTTAGCACACGCACCTTTAGAAAAATGATAAAAAATAACTTAGTAAGAGGTTTAGCCAAATTGTCTTCTGAAGTTTATTAGGTATTTGCCCTGACCTTTCTAAAATAAATCATTTGATGATATACACTACATGAGTATAGGACATACGAAATATGGATTAGTTATATTGGATGACTATTCTAGGTATACATACATAATTTTCCTATAAAAAAGGAGCAAGTCTTGCAAAAAGTTTCATATCTTGATGACTAAAAATGAAAATGGGCTTATTTAAAATTTAGTTGCCATTAGAAGCGATAATCAAGGAGAATTTAGAAGTGAGAAATTTATTAAATATTTTAATAATAATAGAATTTTACAAATATTTTCAAAAAAATTCGGTAAAGGAATAGGTCCCTTCTAGATTAAAGTAAATGAGAATAATTTGATCTAATTCTACATAAATATTGCATTATTGTTGTTAAGGATTGATCCATCTAAGAATGATTGTGTAACAATCAATGTAGCCTTTTCTAGAACCATTTGCCCTTTTACTTTCTTATCCATGTAAATAAAGGCCGAAAGAATAAGAGTTCTTTTATGCAACTTTGATTGACTTAATCAATGAATTCATTCATTACATCTCACCTAAGATTGGAGGGACTCTTGTATCCATCAAGGGTAGCTATTGCATTAAAGTACAAAATTCTACCCTTGGAGCTTTCATTTCCTGTACCATTTGAGTCATCTTGTACCAAACTATTCTTAATTTACCACTTCAGCTTAGCATACATGTAGCTACAATAGGTACCATCTCGTTTCCATGGATTATAATAGAGGAAGTGAACTAACTACTCATCCCTATTCAAGGTTTCATAATGGATGCCTTACATTAATAATACACAAATCTCACTCGATTTGTTCCAAATGTAGTGCTCAGATTCTAATATCTTACATAGATTATCAAAATAGCTATTGTTAGTCGTAGGTTTAAAGAGAGAAATTGTAATTATTTTTGGTTTTGAGTGGAAGAATAAACTACCTTACCTAACTCTTATTTTTTGTACCTCTTATATTACATGCTAGGCTGTTATCTAATAAAAGTCATTTGTTGTGAAATTTGAGAAAATTAATCACTTCTACAAATCCTACTCAAACTGAGATGCCTCATTAACTGTTGCTAATATTTCTCTTTTACTGTCCATTGCAAAACTAGGTTAAAATCTTCCTCTTTAGACTACATTAGATTAGAATTTGTAGATCATTTAAGCAAGTAATTGCAAAAATCTTAAAATGATTGTAAGTTATTTCATTGGTAAGCTTTATTGTATGACACTATTAAATAAAAAGCTAAACATAGTTGTTTATTCTAACTTTGGGTTTCTTTTAAAAGAAATCTAATTATTAATTATTTGGTTGAAAATTTCATGTTTTTCCATGTTTATTCATTTGCAAACTTGGTTTTCTCTAATCATGTCCTAATTCTACTACTAATTGTATCAGCTAAATCATTTGTGACTTTTTTATACTCCTTGCTTGTAGTAGAACAATTTGGTAGTGCCTCAATATTTTTTAATACAACATCCCAATCAAAAATTAAATTATCAAATTGTAGTGACTTCATTTAAAATGTTACCTAATTCGTAAATAATGGCTTATTGAGATTATACTCATTCATTTTTGTCTATGCTTTTTATATCTTGCATAATTGGTGACATTTTTATTTGTTTACCTTGAAGTGAGGTTTCACCTTTTCCATAGAGCTTGACTTAACAAATTATATCGAATTCTTTGCCATAATGTGTTCGAGTTTCAAATTTTTTTGTTTTTTAGGTTCAACTAGGTACTTCCTTCACTAGATCGACTTCAACACACGTCTTGTTTATGCTTAATCTAGGTAGGCTTACAGTATATAAATTTACTTATACAGGATTTTTTACTTCCAATGCTGAGGAATAAAGAGTTACCATGTTGAATAATTTAAAAGAAACCTAAAATGGAGCTAATGTTGATTCAAACAACATTCATGTTAAACTCATGATGCCACTTAAATATTGTTTTATTAAAGTCACTATTGTTCCATGCTTGGTGAGGTCAAACTCTAAAATAATCTATCAAATGTAATTTGTACAAGTTAGTTATCCTAAAAAGATACCTTTAAGTCTCAAAAAATTTTCATTTTCTTAAATGCCACTAGCATTGTTTATTTGGAAATATGTGTGAAAAATTCCTCACTAATTCAAGCCTAAGTAGTGTGTCAATTTTTTCAATTTCTTCTTCATTGAAAATAATTTTTGGTTGACCATTAAAGGTTCTCATTGGTTTATTCAAACTACTAAAATGTCAGCTGCAAAGCAAACAACCTAAACAAATGAATGGTTGAGGGAGGTGAGGCCCTCTAAAGTTACAACAAAGTCTTGCTGGCTTATCAGCTTAGTATAACTAAAATATCGTTGAGTGTAGTACCTCACCTTCAGGTGTCCCAATGACTCTGGTCTATCTACAATTAAGATTTTTCATGCATACCATCAGTGCTTGTCCATCACAACTGTGGACCATTTAATTTTTTGTTATTTACTATTTTTGCTCATGTACTCAATAGAATCATAAAAATCAATATTTGGGATATGTAATATTAAGTAGTCATTCCTTAAAAATGAAATAATAGTGTGGAACATAATTTAATATTATTGGCCACTATAAAATCGACAATTATCAAGACTTCTTATGTGACAATTTGTCATGAGAAGATATACTAATTCTGCCTTATTTTGAATACCATAACTAATCTATGTAAAACACTTGGTTGAGATTTAAAAATTTATGGATTGGTTAAGTAAATGTTAATCATGATTATTAGAAATTCAAAAACAATGCTGAACATATATATTTAAGGATTTAGAATTCTAATTCATCTACATCCCTTAATTTATTTTGATTCGCATATGATTAATCATTGTCAATTTGGTGAGCCTTAGTTCCTTGTGAATCAAAATTAATTGAGTTATATTCACAAATGATTTTCCTTATCGAACTCAAATCTTATAGCATTATGCTAAGTTTAAATTTTTATTACTCAATGCTAGAAGTTCGGTACATGACGAATTCTTTAGCGTAATCATTATGAATATAATTTTACTAATTTTTTTAATGTTAGTACTTGTGAATAAATATTGAAGTTGTACTTATATGTATAATATATTTTATAATTATCCTATAATGTCAAGGACCATGATGAGATAATATTATCTATTTACATAGAACAAATCTTAAATCAAGTAGTTGAAGATGCTAATCTTTTTGAGAAATATATGTCATTTTGAAGTAAGAAAAATTATTTTAATCTTTGTAAAAGCTTATAATGCTGGGAGATCTACTTGATTTCCAAAAAAAAAATTTATTTATTAGAGGTAAAAATGTGTGATGAGTACGAAGTATTTTAAGTTCACGTCCAAAACAATGTCACCTATGAATTCAAGCATATTTACATGGAATTGAACAAATGGTTTTCCTCAAAGAATAGTGTAATTAAATTTGACTTGGAGTATGCAAGTAATTTGATATTACCTTTTATGATACATATGTAAAGCATACAAATTCATCCTTGATGATAAGGCATTTTCATGCATAAATTGTCTCAGTTTCAATCTTAACATGTGTATGTATGAATGCATGCATATGCATATATGATGTATGAACTAAAACAATTTCTGACCAAATAATTTAATTCATAGAAATCAAGCAATACAAATTTTTTTTATTCTTGAAATAATTTTTTTTTAATGTTTGTGCAACGTATTTTTAAATATCAAATACTTGAAAATTGAATCAAGTTCTAATGAAACATTGTGATAGAAATTCTTTTTTCGCTAGTGAAAGAAATCTTCAAATAATTATCAAGTGACAATGATTCATATTTTTTTATGTTAATCATATATCATTACAAAATCATTAATGCTTTTCTCATGAAATGTACAATATTGCTTTCTAAAAAAAATATTTCTTGTTTGTGAAATTTGTCATGCAATTCATCAATGGAGGAGCATTATTCATCAGCAAATAAAATATTTAAATTAACTTCGCTACATGAAGAATATTTACCTCAATAATGAGCTATTATGCAAAATAAGCTCCACATTAGTTTTGGGGCTCTACCATCTCTTCCTTTTCTTCCCTTTCTTCGTTTTCCTTTCTTTTTGTTAATTTAGGATTTTTTTCATATTGCCCTTCTAACACACGCATAGCCTCAAAAAAATTATTTGCATTAACTTTTTACTGCAAATTTCTTATGATATAACACAAAATAAATATTATACCTTTTGGATAAAGTTGTGTATGTATGTTCATACAAAAATATTAATAAAATTGTCATAAATTTTCCAAATAATTTCCTCAACTTTAAATCAAATTTTTGGATGAAATAGTTGGAAAGGATTTTGGAAAAAACAAAATTGTTGGCTCATGAACATTAGTGGGTACTTAAGCTTATGGAATGGAGAACTTCTCGAATCAACATAACAATCTATGTCGATACAACTGTTTCACTGTTCTGTGTGACTAGGGGGAGGAGAATTGGGATTAATCGATTTTTTTATAATATAAAATCTTGCTCGATCTTTATTTTTAGCATTCTAGTTCTTAAACAAAATATGAAGAAAAGTATAACAAAGTAAATCACTTAAAAGTTTTAATATATTTGACCATTCGATAATACTGAACATCTACTCCAAAGAAATTTATAACCTGAACTATATAATTACTCCTTCACTTAACATGAGTGGCACGAGAAAGCCTTAGATCGACGTTCTTTTGTCAAAAAATATGTTCCCAATCCACTGACAAAAGGAATACAAATAGTATTTACCTCAATAACACACTTTACTCCAAGCCTTGGAGTAAATCCTTCCAATTTGTACTAAAGAAAGGCTTAATTTTTTAGCTAAATGTTGTGGCATAATAACGCCTCAATGTAAGTTTGCCAATCATCTACTCATTATAAAGTCTTTAGTTAAGATCTTTCATTACTGACAAATATAGCCAAGTGGTTTTTATGAATGTAGACACAATGAAATTGAGAAACTTTAACCCTAATTTAATTTCATAGATATGCGATAAATATCACTAATAAATCGAGATTAGAAGTTACAAATAAAAATGATGAGATTTTTATGATTTTGAAGGTATGAATGTGCTATGTTATAGAACTAGAGGAATTCACTTCAACATAATCCAAAAATAATATTTCAATCAAAGTCCCATGATAGACCAACCATAAAATGAAATGATTTTAGATGATTAAATACTATTGAAACCCATCATCCTTTTCTAGACCACAATTTGGGAGAAAAATGAGGCCTATTTATAGGAATTTTGTACTTGTTATTTCATCCAAATGGTTGCATGGCAATTATGTAAAACTTACTTATTCCTCACAATACATACAAATCTTCATAGATTTCTTATTCTAAACATATTATTGACACAACATATGCATACCTTACATCACTAAGAGTTATTGCACATTACCCTATAAAAGCTACATCTAAAAGAGTATTTAGCACACCCATTACACTTGTTGATGAAAACACGCCTCACATATCTTCTATTCAAGTTGGCATTGTGCATTGCACTGCTAAGTAATACTACCCTCTAGCACAATCCTTTCCTACATGAATCACTTTACCTACATATTATATGTAAGTGTCTATAGCCATGAAAGTTTATGTCTGATACTAAGTATTGTTTATCTTACAAGTCATGTATATTTCATAACATTATCATTACAAATGTTTGAATTAGACCCTATCTTTTGTATAAATGTAAATTATCATTTTTACTTAATGCTAGTGATTTCAAACAAATGTCAAAATCAACTAGTCGATCCTTAATGTGTAATGTATTTGTACTATAACATATTAATCTTTTTGGAACTCTACTACACAAGTTATGCATAAGTGAAGTTAAGTGAAGATATGATAAGTATGGTATGATCTTAACATGAATATTTTATATAACAAAATTACCTTAATGGTTCAAATGGGTTAATTATTTTCTAAATAACTTCACAACCGATATGATCAATAGTAACGATATAATTAATAAGTTTCTTATACAACCCATGAATAAGGATACTTAACCATATAATTTATCAATTTAGGGTTCTCCTATTAAAAATTATCAAATCTTGACATATACATTTAATTATAATTTTCATCTTATTTCATGCACAAAATATTCTTGTGAATTTAGTCAATGTGTATTTGTAAGCTCTTCATTTTTATAAGATAAGTATTAATACAATCTCTACTTTTGACCTACTATTAGGCCTTACGGGATTCTTTGATACCTGCCATCTTCTAGTTTAAGGGCATTTTGATACTTTTTGTAAGGTATGGAATTCAACTAACTAGATATCATATAACTAAACCCATGATGGGGGTGAATTTTGAATTATTAGATTTTTGCAATACTTTGGTAAAGTATTGTAATGGATCAACAAACATTACATGGAATGGTTAAAAAATTTAAGAATAAAAAAATAAGAAAGATAAATATGTAATAAAGAGAAGTGTTGGCCAAATATGACATGGTTTACCCAACAAAACTATGGACTTTATTGACCCTTAAGTTGCCAAGCTTAAGCCTAATAATAATTTTGCACTCCTTCGTCAGTGGAGAAAGTTTTGCAATTGTTATTTATATAAGTTAAAGTATAAACCCCTTTCTACATTTTCATGAACCAAAATATTACCCTCATTACCTTTTTCATACGAGACTTTAACCCTCATTTCTTGTTTAATGTTGTAAAAAAAAAATGCAAAAAAATCTTAAAGCTAAGCCCTAAGAGTGTTTTTTCTTTTCTAAGACAAGACAATAGAGTGGACTTCGTTTCTCTTAATCCATGTTAGAAGGAAATAGAGAGCACAAGAATTAAAATTCTAAAAAAAAGGAAAAATAATAAAAGTCAATGTGCCCTTTTTGAGATATAAAGTAATGGTTCAATCTCTATTATCAAAGAATATTTTGAAATTATTTTATGAAGAATGTTGTGTTATAGCTCTTCCAAGATCTTCCAAAATACACATCAAAGCCTTTGTAGGAAAAAAGATTAAGAAAGTGAAGTATTACTAAAGTCTAAAAAAAGAACGTAGTAGGCTATGAAAAGAAATTTATACTTTTTTAAATTTAACAATTGAAATAAAAATATCTTTTGAGTATTAAAATATATATTTTTTCTTTTACACATTAGTATTTATTTTTGATGCAAGTATATAAGTTTATCCTAAGAATCAAATTGTTATCCTTATGTTTCCCTTATGTTTTCTTCAATGATTAAGCACAATGTGATAACTTCTAAACTAATAACTAAGCTAACCATTATTCCACTTTGAAAGTTCATTAATTTTATCAAATAACTCACTCCCTTCAACTTTTATTTTCATTGTTCAACAAGCTATGTGCTCTACTTTCCATTTAGCTTTTGATAGAAATCTAGTTTTGGCTCAAGTTTTATTCTTATTCATTAAACTATTTGACCCATGTTAAAAAATGCCATCATATTCAACATGAAATTCCTACAAAATGGTTTGATGGTCAACATATAAAAAGTCAAGTTGATGATAAACTTTTTTCTTTCTATTGCATATAAACCTTGAATGGTCAATAGTTCAATAGATTGAGCATCACATGGTTAATCAAGTTGTTTGATGGACACTCAACAAATTTACATCTTCGAATTTTACTATTGCTATTGATTCTAATCTAACTAGCTGGTTCATTGCCCATAAAGCACTAGTTTAGGTGGTTAATTATATTATCAAAAGGAAAATCCAATTGAGAATCTTCCAATAATTTTTATTTGCAAAAATTCGTTTTTAATAATTCTATTGCGTACATACATTCTTAACAAAATCTTTAATTTTTGAAGTTGAAATGTATTTGTAAAATTGAATATATTTGTTTCATTAGAAGGTTAATGTTTGTATATACGAAAATTGAAGTTTTACCTAAGATTTTTAGCTTACGACATTTCATTATTCCTAGAATATTAAGCATTCACCTCAAGAAAGGTAATAGGATTATATTCAATTCTATTAATGCTTAAAATGAATTGTAAGTGCATGGTTGATGTAAGGTGCAACTGTGGTTCACGATCAATCTCTAATGAAAAATAATTTATCCATTACATAAGTACTCAATAACACAAATAATTCCCTGAAGAAAAAGACATGTTATGCTTTGGGATCTTAAAAATCTTCCACATCCTCAAGCTTATTTTATATCATTCATATCAGTTTTTTATGTTGTACTCTTGCATCAATTGACACCACAAGATAAAAAACATCACATATAACTTTCTAGTTTGCAAAATAAAAATCATGCACTAGGTATACCATGAAATGAAAAAATAAGAGACATAAATAGTTTGGTGTAGTCAAAATCATATTTATCTTTTGGAGCACATGGTGCAAAGTATACCAAAATTTTGACAATGCTATATCTAAATGTGAAAAAATATTACGAAATAGAATTGTTTGTAATAGCATAAGGCTTCTTAATCTATACACGTAACACTTATTGATGCATATAACACTTAATAGTTCGGCGAGCGAAATAAGTTTGTGAAAATTTTTCAAAATTTACACATCAAAAAAATGTTTTTTGAATTGTAGTAGGCAATATCACACAAACTATATGAATAAATATTAAGAAATAATATGTCAAATCAAAGGAGCAAAAAAACTTGTTTATATATTTTGGCACTATCCAAATGACTGAACCTCTACAACCAATTCAATTGGTCATTCCATACCAAAACCTTTCTCTCCTTTGTCATAGTTAATGAAGAAGCCATCACATCATCTTACTTACCTTTTGAATTTATGAGCAACCCCTCCCTAGAGATATGTTTTGTCTAGAATACTATTATTTCTATGAGATATTTGTATGGCTCAAACTAAAACCTCATGTAGGATTATATGCTAAACTTTTTTTAGCTCATAAACATTGAGAAGTCTTAAGGGTCAAGAAATATATTCAAACAATAGCTGATGCAAGGATGCTATAGGTTTAGAATTTTAAATCTTAGGAACATTGGGTAAGTAAGTCTTTTGTAAAGAGTAAAGACTTGCACTGATCTTCAACATTAGGGATCACAACCAAGAGAAAAATTTTTCTAAGCACCTGCACCATGAATACTCATATTGCAGGTGAAGTGGCGAGATAAACACATAAGTGTAGTAGTTAGAAAGCCAAACAACAAAGTCAATCATCCACTTAGATAAACGAGAAAGTTGAACTTAGTTATTAATTTTCATAAAATTTTGATTAAAGTGATTATAAACTTTCTTGGTGATTTGATACTTTTTTTGAATGCTAGATAATAAGTTAGGATCTTCTTTCTTGAGCCACTTGTTATCGTTCCTAGGACACCTCCAAAAATACACCATTGGATTGATTGTCCACAACACAGTGTTGTTAATGAAGATTAAAGACAACACTATGTTACTTCATTCAAATTGTAATACTTAAAACGTGATTGAGATGGCCATGTGGGTTGGCATAGGTAAAGGAAATGGTTACAAATGTTGGTGATAATGGTGATGCACTAATATGGATAGTAATGAAAAATAGTCCAAACCTTAATTTTAATCCTTTTAAAGGACATTTTCAAACAAAAATTGCATTGACACTATTATAGGAGTTCTACAAGGATGTCTTATTCTAATTTTAAGCTAAAAAATATCTAAAAAGTTATAAATTGATATTCAAAAAACTTAAACTAAAGTGTAGATACAAATCACTATACTAGCAAAGGAAAAGCAAACTAAAATATTCAACAAATAGTAATTAGCTATGATTGACACCAGTAATGACAATGATAATAGAGATTAATGAGAAACAAAGAGGTAAACTCTACAAAGCTATGGTGAAATCTCTTATACTTCTTTAACATCTTTATGTTTAGGTAATGAAGCTTATAACCATTAATCCAAGTTTCATTAAATGTGGAATGGCCCACCAATGTACTAAAAATCTTTATTTTGCCTGATTCTATGTTAAAATTGTTTGATTATCTATGATTTGCTAAACTTGACTATTTGTTTGCTAGATTAGACTAAATGTTTTGGTTGGATAGGTTTAATTTGATGTAATACAAAAGGCTCAAAAGACTGATTATGTATTAGTTATGGTTCTCTATATGTAATAACATCTTGAACATTAAAGATTGTTTTAGTTTCATGATCTTCAATTAAATCTAAAGCATACATGTTAACACTTAATATTATTTACCTTTCTAAAAGGTCGAACTTGGTGGGAATTTAATTTTATAAGCGTTTATAGTAGGAATCTCATAGAATTGACATAGATCTTACATACTTATACTCAATAAATTCTCTATGTTTAATATGAGCCTCTACTATACATTTTTATATTTCATTATTTAAATTAAATTTGTTCAATAATATGTCAATGTAATGATAAAATATGGTAAGAGACTCAAACCCAATGCTTTATATTTTAAGCAAATTTAATGGATAAAAATAAAAGATCCCAGGTTGATTAATGAAGAAGAATAATGAAGCTTTAATTTACTATTTCTATTTGCACATCTATTGAGGATGTTATGTTAATAAAAACTTAAGTTTCATTCCCATGTGGAGACAATGTCATTTCTAGAAATAGTTAATAAATTTGACATCTTAATCTAAATAATTGTTTTAGGTAAGCAATGTAGCTTCACAACATAATCAAGAAATATCTTTACAATATTTAAAATAACTAATAAATTATGGTAGTGCATGAAATAAGGCATTTTAAAAAATATATCAACCATTTTAAAGGATAGGCTTCTCATTTTATAAAAACTCAAGAACCATAAGAAAATAAAGAAAGAAATAAAAATTCAAATTTGGTGGTCAAAATCTATTTCCATAAAGGTTTCTAGGAAACTACCATTTTATTTTAAAAAAAATTGTTTTCTATATGCTACTTGCCAAAGTCATTCTTAAAATAATTTCAAAACAAATTTTTAAAGAGCTATCATTTTGGACCAAAAGTATTGCATTTAAGGCTATTGATAGGTAGTGTTATAAAAAAGCTTCATTTTTTTATTCAAGCAAGCTAGGTTAGCTATGCCCAAAGTCATATGTTCATAGTCATGTCACAGATTAAGTTGGTGGGGCCAATGTGATGTTATTGGTGCCACTAGTTAGATCTTGGTCAATGTAACATAGAGTGGGTAGTTGGGTGAGTTTCGCATTAATTGTCTAAGTTTGTTTGCAAGACACAAGACCTTTACAAATTTTTCGTCGATCTAGTAGGATGCTATAGCCTAACAGATCGAGGAGCAATTGTGGGCTACTCAAAATCATGCATGGGATTGAGCTTAAATGACATATTCACTAATCTATTTCGATGTAGTGTAGTTCATGTCAGGATCGAGTCTAATTGAGTTAGGTCAATGATGAGTGATAGAGGCAACAAAAAATGATGACATCAATTTAAATGGGCTCAAAGGGCCATTTGTTATATCCTTTGCTTATACATTATGTGAGTTTTTAGAATATAATAATGTTTTAGGCTCCATTTTGACTTAGCGCATGAGGAAACGATAGCTTGATTGTTTAGAATTGTGGATACATGTCTTAATGATCTTTTGGAAATAAAAATCTTGACTAGTGTCGTCTTTAATTCCCTTGAAGTAGAAGTGTTTCATTTCTAATGAGTTACCTAGTCTAAATTAGTTGTGATAAATCTATAATGTGTCAAGGTTTGATTTCTATGACTCTTCCATTATGACTGAAGTATCATTATTTTCTTGTTAAATTTTCCAATGAAAAGAATACTTTTGATAACTCTAACTTTTGGTATGCTTAGTATTCTCATCCATTACCCCAATGTTTTTACTCTTCGAACGATGTAGGTTAGCAAGCACACAAGTAAGTGGTTGCTCTCAATGGGTGCGGTTTTCGACTCAAACAACTTAGTAGAAATCATGATCAACTCCTTGTGTGAGCTACAAAAATTTTGATATTGAAGGTATTGCTAATGTCATAATCATCTGGTAGCTCCACAATGTATGCATTTTCTCCAATCATTTTTGAGATTTGGAATGGATGGACTACTCTTTTATGTAACTTCTACAAAGTTCAAAGAGGAAACCATTCAAACTTTATTCTGGTCATCAAGAATTCTCCTTTTAAGAATTGTTTAAGCTTGTGGTGCGTATTGGCTAATTTGTTGTACTACTCATTACTAATGTTTATTTTTTCTTTAATAGGCTAATGAACCTACCTTATATGCAAACATTTATTTTGTGCTTGAATGGGTAATAGGATTAGATCAAAAAGGATAAAAGGTTTATATTCATTGTTGGATTCAAAGGGGCTCAATCTTATAGACATATTGATGGAACTATTATAGACTTTCTTTGGCTTGTGTTAAAAGATGGTTTAAATAATTTATATTTTCTCTTATCAAACACCATAGTTAATTTCGTAGGCTATGATTTATGAACTTGAATTGATCAAAAGATTGGGGTGACTTGCAATTGACAATTTTAACTTCATTTGCAAATGATGCTAAATGGTTTTCCAAAATTGCAAAATGAAAGAAACATCCTTATCAGTGATTATTGCCTTGAGAAACTCATTAAACATAGACACTTTTTCAAGTATAGTGTGGAGGTTGAAGCATAAATTTTTGGGTCATAGCTTCATTGACTTTCACAAATATTTTATTAGTTTTAAGGGTCCATTAAAAAATTCTCTTTCAAAAATGATTAGTTATAAGGGCAGTGATGATAATGAAACTGTTAATTAATTTCCTTTACAATGTTGTTAGGCCATGAAAACTTTTAAAATCATTAATTGATTATAGTGCTAGTTAATCAGTTGTAGCCTTAATCAGTCATCGTAAGATGATAAATTAAATTTTAGGGTTTGAAGCCTATATAGTTCACCTGAAGGGAAACAAATGTTCACTTTTTATGATGAGTAGAGGTGTTCTCCCTAGTCATTGAACAAATCCTTTTTAAAGATGTTCTAATTTATGTTCAATGGTATAATTAAAGTTCAAGATGCCATTCAAGTAAACTATCATATACTTCTTGATTAGAACATTTGGGTCATTATTCTTATAAATGTGCTTAGTGTATTAAATATGTTGAAGGAATGACTAATGACTTGTATAATCTAGCCTATATTTTTAGAGTAGTTTTTGACTCATCCCCTAAAAAGATTTTGTCTTAGTTCTTTCTTTTTTTAAATTTATTTTGGATAAAATAGTTGCTCCATTAGTTTGTTCTAATAGTTGATACAAGTAAGTGATAATGAATGTATGTTTCACATCATTTTCATAAATATCGTATTATTGAAATGGATTCTCTATGACCATCCTTCTTTAAGGCTAGATGGTTATAAACAACACATTGATTTTGACTTTATCAAGAGAATTAATTGCCTAATAAGTCATGCACCTATTAGGTGAGTTCTTAATGCTTACAAGGATTCATTTTATATTGTGACAAATTTAGTAACCTAGCACTAAGTATAAAGTCAATAGGATATTTGATTTCATGAAGAGTAGAAAAACTTGGAGTTCATTTTAAAAATTTTAGGGAAGCTAAATAAAACGAATTCTATAGTGGGAGGAATTATTATATAAAGTATTATTTTTGCTTAAATGAAAGTTTTATCAATAAATCCTTTATCTAATTTACCATGGCACATAAATATTTTTAACTTATTTGGGGTGTTGATTGGTTTTTAATAGGCTGGACATAATCTTTAGGTGTTGATCGGCATATATTAAATTTCTAGTCATGATGTGCAAATGTGTAAGTGTTGGCTTTGCTAGCAATAACGGTATCATGGTCATATAACCATGGTCATGATAAGTTGATATTTCATATTGCCATTGGAACAACATGGCATAAAATATCTTCCAAATTGCCGCCTAAATTTAATTGGTATAGTTTTTTTTTTCTTAACCCACATAGATATTTTGTTAATAAATGACATTATGTGTGGGTTTGAGTTGTAAATGATCCAAAGTCAAAGGCATGCTACACCATTTGTAGGAATTGCATTGATAGTACTACCAATTTTAATGGTGACCTTACGAAACTTTTCTCTATGCTTGACAAAGAATGAAAAATGGTGGCATGTATTCAATCTTCGCTTGCCTTTGGTTTGGTGAATGGTAATTCTTTTGACTATAATGGCCTCGTGTTATCAATGTTGTTCAATTAATCCTCAATGGAGTGTTCAATGGCTTAGTGGGATTGGGATGCATATTGTTTGATCTCTTATTCTACATTGGTGTTAAATTCCACATAATTGCCTTCCTTGATATAGCTTACTTCTCATTTTTTGTATTGGGCAATCATGTGACCTGACTTTCTACATTGAATCATGTTACCTTTGGTTGATTGCTCAATAGATTTGTTGGATTTCATTGTAAGTTTAAGGATACGGAGAGCTTGCAGTCTGATGTTTTGGTACATTAATTATGGAGCATGTGGGTTAGTCAGCCAGAAGTTTGACATCGTTGATGTTTCAACTTTTTGATTGGTTAAATGTTTCTAAGTTACGTAGTTATTAATAATCTTGCAGGGCTCTCTAAGGTCTAAATGATTTGCATGAAAAGTTTCCTATAGATGTATCTCTAAGCCCAACTCAGAATAAAAAAAAAGTGACTAATGGGTCTTCATTAACACCACAATACAAATGTACTCATCAAAATGAGTAATGTAATCAATACATAGTTTCCTCTTTCTGTTAGGCATGTCATTGGTCAAGTAAGTGACACTTTTATAAGAGGCATATGCATTTTGATGAGTGATGATCCCTTTTGTTGAGAATGGATTTCTATGATTATTATAGATAGTTGAGTTTATTTTGCTAGTTTCATTTTGTGCAAAAAAATCCTTTTCCTTTTAATTAATTTTAAACCATTAGAAGCAACAATCCAAGGAAATGTTTCACTCTATATGTTCCTTAAGGTTTATTATGCCTCCAAGGATGAGAATTTTGCATTTTATAGACATCACGTATTTATTATCAACATTTTCTTAGTATCAACAAAAAAAAGGTTTGATGATTATAAGAGGTATTTGATTAGAGCAAATCACAATATTAGGTTTGAAAAGGTGGCCTGATTTAGAGCTTGTTCTACTTCAAAAATCCAAAAACCATATTTCTTTTGCCTGCTTTCCAAAGTTTGTAGTCAAGTTAAAAGATTCTAGAGGGTCACTTGTGTTTAGTTGATGTGTGAATGCTTGATTTTATAAGTTCTACATGATATCATTTGTATAAATTGTGCCCTTTAGAAAAAAAAAAAAGAAAACTCCCTTGTTTAAGCCTTGACACTTTATCTTTTTTTAAATTATGTCTTAATAAAGGAAAATTTAAAAAATGTTTAGTTTACTATTTCTTTGCTATCAAAACTGCAAACACTGGTATAATCAAGCTCTCAAGAATGGTCTAATGCTTAACTAGTGCTATAAACCATAATGAACACATAGAGATTAGACTACATAGATTAAGAATAAAGAAAATGCCAAGATAAGAATGTGAAACATAGAAAGGTAACACACAAGACATTACTATCCAAGGATACTTTAATCAAGAAGGAACCAAGAATAATATGAGTTTCATTCCTTATGCTAGGCCTACTACCACTTCAATGGCAGAAAGAAAGGGTAATTGGATGGGGTTTGACGAAACAAATTTTGTTATATGAAAAGAACTATATAAATGTCACATGTGTGTAGATTGAAAGCCTACAAAAACATTAATAATCATTATAGTAAAGATAGAGCAGTGAAGTAATTTGCAAGTAAAGATAGTTCAAACAAAAAAAAATTAAATTGTAAATAATAAGGAAGGTGGCAATAGGTAGTAGTAGAAATCTAAGAAAATGTTTTATCTCACAAAGCTAGTTGGAACATATTCTAAGTTGTTGTCTTACAATGCTAAAGCCAAATGTTCTTGTTACTTTGTGGGTTTGACTCAACCTCACAAAAATGGTTTGTAACTAAAACTCAATGAAGTTATAATTCTAAAAACAACTTCCTTTACTTGAAGCATAATGCATACAATCTTATAAAATATGGTAATGTGTAGAACATACGAAAAATTAAGAAAAACATTCCCACAAACTTTGTTGATGCAAGAGGTTGATAAGAAAATTATGTATAAAAATGTACCCTGCTTTTTCAAAAAACTTTGAAGAAGTAGTTGCATGATTTCGAAGTTGGCAGGGTTTTAAAATAGTTAAATGTAATAAACTTAATTTAGAAGGCTTTGTAGTATTTTATTGCATTAAAAAAATGTTATGTAGCACTTATTCCAAAATTTTTATTTAACTCTTCTTATAAAAACTTTAGAATAGTTTTCCTTTCTTAGAATTAATTTAATCCCTTCAAATGGTGAATTTACCATTAAAGTTTCATAGATAGGCTTAGAACTAACTTAAGAATGTATACAAATGTTCAGCAGTGTCAATGCAAATTTATTGCCTACCTAAATGGTCATAATTTATTAATGATGTTTGTTGGAGGGATTTCTAGGATGCCCACCATATGACAAACCTTGCTAGTTTGGTGGAAGCCTGGCTAGGTTGACTACTATTTGATGAAGGCTTTCTATTCGTGGTACACTCATTTGAAATCAATCTAACATTTATTTATTTCTTTATTTTTTCACTATTATTTTATTCAATGATTTGCAAATCTTAGGAAGGATTTCAATTAATTCAAAATAATTATTATACAAAATAAATCATTTATGTTAAT
This sequence comes from Vanilla planifolia, assembly GCA_023846275.1. Taxonomy (NCBI): domain Eukaryota; kingdom Viridiplantae; phylum Streptophyta; class Magnoliopsida; order Asparagales; family Orchidaceae; genus Vanilla; species Vanilla planifolia. The sequence goes on along the minus strand of JAIUJO010000405.1, from coordinate 244,878 downwards.
AATTATAAAAGACATAATTCCCTTTCTACTATAACAAGTGTAGTCCTTTGAATTCTTGTGATAAGGGTTGTGTATGATGTAGAAGTTCTTAATACAAGGTCATTCTCTTGTATTTTTTATGGTGAATTGTTTCGAATACCTATTAACATAGCCGATTGACTTCCTTTATTTCTTTGGGAACATTATGCCTTGTGGAAAAAAGCTATTAATGTTTTTTTGAACTGTAAACAATAACTTGTTCAATTTCTTGGTCCATCCTATCATTACTCTTGATGATAGGGGAAAAAAGTCATGTATAATTATTCAACTTCATGCAATAAGACATAATCTTTTACACTTTCCTTTCTCTTATAGCATTGGGATAAAAGTCAACAACTTTTCTTCTTGTTATGATGAAATACAAGATTAGGTAATTTATATCGAGATAACTTTCCTCAAATAACTATTTTAGACTAGAAAGAAAGGAACAAGAAAAACCAAATTTAAAGGAAAGTAACATCATGTACAATTTAACTTAGATTGTCGATTAAAGGTGCAAAGGCTAATTGACATGTTCATGATATCTCACTTGTTTAATATGATGATAGTTTATCTAATTGCATTAATTAATTAGTAAATGAACATTTTGAAGCTAATCAGTATTATGCTAATTTAAAAATGAAAAGCAACAAGCATGAACAACATATTCATGAGTTAAAAAAGGCATGAATTTTTGAAGTATTGAATTACTTTAAGAGACTACATAGTCACATATCTATTTTTTAAATGACTAACAAAAAAATAATTTTTATATGAAAACAATTATTTTGATGCAATTCTTGCATCGATGCTTTGAATTGATAGACAATTTCGTCAATAAAAGAAAATGCAAATTTCAAAGAGAATTTTATTAACGTAGTTGTGCTGCAAATAGAATTTATTAAATTGAAGGAAAATTTTGTAAATATCCCTCAACATGTTTCTTCATGCATACAAGCTATTCATATGTGAATTTGAGTGGATGAGGTAAGACTATTAATAGTCCATCTTATTTGTGTATGTCTTCTATTCTTCTTTCAATTGAATTATGATCAATCACTTGGGTTTGAACACAATGTAGCACCTAACAATTCATTATTTTAGTACTTCACTTAATAACATTAGTGACTAAGCCCTTTGAAGGCAGATGTTGCAGCTTTGAATCCACAATATCTAAAATTGCTTGGTTATGTATTGACTTTGAGTTAGCAAAAGAGTTGCCAAACATAATTAGAATTTCTACTAAAGCTATTTCAAACAATGGCTTTTGTTAGAAAATCTAGTATGATAACTTACCTAAATTTGACAAAGGATGCCACAAACATAGGCATGAACTAACTCGTGGCAAGCATTAAACATAATTAGATAACTCTTAAGATCATCTTGTTGATTTATCAAGGAATATTGTCATGTAATTAATGGACAAAATATCAAAGAAGATGTCTAAGAAGATAACAACAATAAGAAAATATTAAAGCCACCAAATTTCCTACTTTAGTTGTTAACTATTGGATGAAGAAATCCACTATGGATGTTCAACAAAAGGTCTTAATAAAAATAAAAACAATTGAGCACATCCATAATGTTAATGAAAGACAATCAATATACAAGGGAGTGCAACTATCTAACAAGCCAATTATTGCATGATTATAGTTCCATAAAAAATTCTATAAAATGAGAAGGACAATGATTAAGTTTTTCATCAAAAAAATGCATAAGATAAAATTTAGCACTGATATGATTATCTCGATCTTAAAATTTTTAGAAAAAAACTTTTTGAAGATAAACAACATATATGCTTGAAAATCAAACTGAGTTTAATTTACTAAGATGTCAAAGGAAAAGAAAAAAGTTATAGAAGACTCATGGAAAACGAATTAGCCCAAAAAGTATTTAAGGATGCTTTCATTTATCAAAATTGTAGATAATGCTGGTCTTAATGAACAATTTCTTATTTAAAATATTTATGGTGCTATTAAAATGACTTAGCTAGGTTGTTAATCAATTTATTAAAATATAAACTGTTAGATAAGTTGTCAAGTTTTAACTTAAGCCTTATAAGGATAAGATGTAAACAATTTTGCTATTAAACTCAATTATTAGCATTGTTATTACAATAAACAAAAAGAATAAGGATTCTTTGGAAAGACTTCAACTACAATGTCAACATTAATGAAAAGTTGTTAACCTATATCAATATCAAGCATGGAGGATAGGACTCTAAAGGTAGCTACACTTAGACCTAAGATAAAAGCATGGTATCTAGAAAAAACATATTTTGAACAAGCCATTTCACATTGTCAATAAAACCACAAATCCTTGGATGGGGGTAAGTATTTTAATGAAATCACATCTTCAGATGACTACAATGGGCTGTCAGCCCCTAAACTAAAACCAATGTAACAGTTTGATAATTGCATAATTCGATGTCATCTTAAGCCGTAATCATTTTTTAGTTATTCCTTTATATGTGAAAGAAAAGGTAATCGAATATGGAGGAGATCACGAGAACCCCTCCCACATAGCCAGTCAGGTGTTGTCTTGTGCTTCTATAGAAAGGGTGTTGGTTATTAAGAAATAGGCAGAAATACTTCCAACTTTTAAAATTCATCACCTTGTAAAAAATTGATGAAGTATTGTGCCTCATCTACTAAATGTCATCAAAATCCATCCTTCATTTCCCAAAAAAAAATTAAGTTCATAACATGTTTTAAACAAATATGGGATGAAGGCCCTAGCTTTAAAATACATTGGACATGAAATATACCTTTAAGATTGAAAAAATCAATAATTACAAAAATCATTATTCTTATTAAATTAGATAAGGATGTGGTGAGTCACAAATAAGTAATTCTTCAAGGATAATGATAAGTGGAATGAGTTGTATCTTGTTAATTCTTATAATTCAAAAGATTTTGAAAGTGTTTAATTTTATATGAAATGGAAAGAACAAATTAGATGGCAAATAGAAGGAGATAGAAATACAACATTCTTTTGTACAATGGTGATGAAGTGAGGAAAAAAGGAAGTCAAAATAATGACAGTTGTAGTCAAACTCTTTCAAAATTTTTTTAAGTTTTCTTAAGTAATTGAATGTGAAAATATGTTTAACTACATCATTTCCTTATTAACAAACACAAACAAACGATAGAATAGTGCGAGATATCACCAAGGAGGAAATAAAAAGATAACTTTTAATATGAATTTAGGTAGCACTCTTGGCCCAGATGGTTTTAGAAGAAACTTCTTCACTAATTATTCTAAAATAATTTCTATGTTGTGTTGAATGTAGCTAAAGAATTTTTATAGTATTTCCAATTCTTTGTAGAAGTTTAGGTCCAAATATTACATATATTCCTAAGTCTCATAACATAGAAATCTTTGTTGATTTTAGACCAAATATTCTTCAAAAATCATAAAAATAATATTCACAAAGCCCATTGTTTATTAAATATAACAAAGATTTAATAGGCTAATTTCTCTAATGCAAACAAAATTTATAAATGTAGATATATTGTATAGAACATAATATGTGTTAAGTAATTAGTATATTCTTTTAACAATAAAACTAAAGTGTCAATTTTATTCTTAAGTTCAATTTGAGAAATGTGAATTACAACATTTCACGGAAATTTCTTTGCAAGATGCTTCTTAAGTTGAATGTTATGAAGATACTCACCAGGCACCTTTTTAATACATTGATATCAATTATCATTAGTGGATTGCAAAATAACTTTTTTCAACCTTCAGTAACACTTAATTTGGGTAATCTTTTATCTTCCTTTCTTTTCATCTCATTCATGGAGTTCTTCAAAATAAGAAATAATAATGTTTTTGCTTAAATAAAATGATAATATATGTGCAACTTATATCATCTATATCTATCACTTTCTTAGCTTATGCCAACAACATAATTATCATTGCTAGAGGACATCTAAAAACTATTATTAATCTTAGTAAGTTTCTATAGCTCTTCAAACACTACAAAATTCTTAAATATAACAATTAAAAATGAGGACATATATAGAAACAAAAAGTGCATATGATAGGTAAATCAAATTTTCAAGGGGGCAAGATTGCATTAAATAAATCCTCCTTTTTCTTATTTGTGTTATACACTATATATAGGCCAGAATAAATTAGCTTACTTCAAAAATCTGATTGATAAAATTTAAAATAAAATTCCATAGTCTGAAAAAAAGTTGCTATCTATGAAGGGTGGACTCCTTCTCATCAAGCATGACATTTCTTCATTTCGATTATATGTTGTATTGATAACATAACTCCCAACATACTTTTATAATAAATATAAAAAAGGATTGAGTTGAATTTTTTGAGATTTTTTATGAAAATCATAGGCATCACTACACTTCTTTGAATAAAATTACTTTCCCATTAGAAAAACATCCTTGGTATTTAGAAAATCAGGAAAACGATGAAACCTTTTATGTAAAACTTAATTCGAAGATACACAATAACAATAGTTCGTGGTCTAACACTATGTCAACAAAATACTAGTCCTTAGATGCATGAAAAATGAAATTGAACACATGGGCTAACATGCAAAATATGTAATATTTTATTAAAAGAATGCAAATTGGATTAACTCAATTGATTTGTTATATACTATCTTTTACTTGTGAAGTGTAGTTTAGTTGTCGTTCTTCCTTGGTTTATTTAAGATAAAAAAGCTAAATCTAAAATGGAGGCTACAATCATGAAGCACCAAATGCCCATTAAAGATGTTAGCATTAACATGGATGATATTAAATAACTTATGCCATTATCAAATAACCTAACAAACCTAAACGTTCAACTTTCTTGAATGTAGCAATAATGTCAAAATAAAGTTTCAATTGTTCATGCTTTTCTTATCATAAAGAAGGTAAATAAGCATGGGTTAGTTTTGAAAATGATTTACACTTTATACAACAAGATACCTATAAAATCATGAAATGAATTATATAATGTGATAAGCAAGGTAATATGAAATTTGTAATAGAGAGGGAATAATCACACTACCCAGTTTAATATCATAGAATTTTCAAAAAGCTAACATAACTAAGTACTTTGAGCGTATTGAATTGTTAAGTGATGTTATATGTAATATTAAAGAGAATTGTTGCTTCATAAAAGTTTTTTCCAATCATTCAAACATTAAAGGAAGATATAGAGATCTCAATGTAGTTAAACATCATTAGTGAGATGTTATGTCTCAATGGCAGTGATATTGTATCTAAAATGTTTTGGAACAATTTAGAGAAAATGAGTTTAGATTTGTTTAATGTTTAAAAAAACAAAATATTACCTAAAGTTTAGGTATTGGCCATAACTAGAGCTTATCAATTATGCAACCAATTTGAAATTAACAATTTATAAATTTTAGTTAATTGTAGTGTGCTATTGAATCTTTTCCAAGTTAGAGAAAATATATAATGGGAGTTAGCAAATGGCATGATGCAACTAGTATGTTAAACATAAAGTGGAGCTAGTTATACAAAGAAAATAATGATGTGTCCATGCTCTTCCTTGGAAAATAGCCATAAAAATTCAACTCATACTGGGATGGAACATCAATTCTAGAAAAATACAAATCTATTATTGAAATGGAGAAATTATATCTTTGATACATTTTGTCATCATAGAAGACATGTCAATTAAAATGTGGTGTAATTTCAATATTACATGGGGTTAGAATTAAGATCTTCAAGGTTTCTATCTATTTTATATAATACAAATATTATTTTTGTAAGATAGGCACTAATTTTCACAGTTACAATTCATTTGGAATAAAAATCATAACATTAAAATAGTTGAATAGTAGTGGGTGTTAAGCATTATTATTCATAGTGCATGATTTCCTCAATACAACTTTAATAACTAATGGATAAAGAAATTATGCAACAAAGTAAATGCCATAAAAATATAGTGTTATTAGTAATTAACACTACTTCAAACCATAACATTATGTAAGGTAAACTTGGCTATCGTCATAACATACTATATGTGAAAGCTCAAGCAAGTTTGAAGGTTCACAAAGAATTGCAAACAATGGACCTATATGATCTATGTCGATTATATTATCAACCATTTAATCTTGATCATCAGTAATACTCTCCATCTTATGTTGTAATTGTATTGTGAAAATTTATTAAGTAGAATAGAAAGAAAGAATATTCAGATATAAGCATAAGAAAAGCATCTCAATTCTTGTACTAAACATACCTAATCTTTATTTACGATGGACTAATATCATTGGCATATTTTAATACAAACATACATTTTCAATGATATGGATTTGCACATCAGATATACAAAAATTGTGAAGAGCATAACAAGAATTTTATCTCCTTATATAGCAGTTACACAAAGAAAGCTTACCCCCTTTCATAGTTAAAATTAATTTCTCACCATCTTGGCTGACAACATCAGAAACTTCTAGTTTACATGTTCTTCTAAATAGTTAGATGCAAAATTGAATAACATATAAGACAATATATAACAAATTTGTTATATGAGTAAATAAAAATTTAATTATGCAAAATATTGTTTTTTAAATCTAAGAATAGAAAGTAAAAGAAATGAATGAAAATGATTTCCAGCTATTGAAAATATTGTGTTAGGGGTTATCTCTTTTAACTAGAAATTGTGAACATGAAAAATAGCAACATATTATATAAAATATGATGAACAAAGATGTGGCTTAGGTTATTAAATCCTTTTTTCTTGCTAGAAGGTTTGCTATGTGTAATGTAATATTTAGAGCCAACCACTGTTGCATTCATAGTGATACCATGGCCATAATGAGGTGGCCTACATAAAATCAATATAATGCCTAATGATTTATGATGTTTAGGACACAATGGACTAAGGGCAAAGCCAAAAGTTTTTAATGTCATATGGGTAAGAGGAATTCCTATAATATTATATATGATGAAAGATACAAATGAACAAGATGATAGTATTAGTGGAGATAAATTCAAATCATAATTTAGATATTAGATAATCATCTAAAATACCTAGATAACAAACAAAGATTATGCACTCTTTTAGATAAAGAAAACATTATTTCTAAAAAAATTATGCTAATATTAAAAGAAGTTCTTTTTTTTATTCCATCATAATGCTATAAATATAATGTAATTTTCAACCTAAATTCAAAAGAGAAACTGGTCAAACTACAAAATACTTGGTGGATAAAAATATAATGTAATTTAATTTCATGCAAAACAACTAAATTTATATTACATAGCTAATGGATAAAAAAATCAATAAAAATCTTATCAAAGGAAAATTGTCTGTTTCATCAAAGCTTATTTTGAGTAATTGAAACCATCATTATGATTCAAAATCACTACATGTTGCATCGCCATATTTGACTTTTCTTCCCTCTTTTTTAACTTTTTCCAACAACACACATTATGGCTTTGAATTATTGTATTTTGAAAGCAAGAATTATGTTGGCACATTTGCTATGTGTTTTTTTAAAATTATTCTTGAGCAATAGTGTTTCAACAATTCAACACATGGCCTCACAATCGTGTGTATGTCAACATTATTATGCTTCATATTGGCAAAGTAAATGTTTGAAGTGACTTGTCTCCTTTACCTCCAACCTAAAAATTAACATAGTCAAGTAATTTCATCTTAGCTACTACTTAAGTTGAAATTGAAAATGTCTTACGAAGGGTCATTTAAATAATAATTATGTTTTAAAATCACTACTTGTTGCATCATTGCATTTTTCTTTACTTCCCTCATTTTTGACATTTTCCTACAACCCACATTATGGCTTCACATTATTCTATTCTAAATGTAGGCATGATGTTAGAAGATTTACTATTTGAATTATTTGAAATTAATCTTAAGCAATAGTGTTTCAATAGCTCCACTCATTACCTCACTATCATGTATATGTCAACATTATTAGTCTTCGTATTGGCCAAGTAGCACCCATAAAAGCAAAAGTTTCAAGTGACTCTTCCCCTTTACCTCCAAATTAATAATTAACATAGCAAAGCAATTGCATCTTGAGTAGTTCTAAATAAGTTAAATCCTTTTTGGAGACAATTATAACTTATTTTGAATGCAAGTTTTCAAAACATTTGTCTTCATAATTTTACTATATTTTAATGTAGTTCTTATGCTACTTGTGACCCACTATTTTTACATTAGGTATATTTTTTAGAAAATTAGATTCTATTTTATGAAATGTTAAATTGCAAAATATTTAGCCATTTTGGAGTTGTCTTATGAAAACATAAATGTCTTCAAATATGTGAAACACTACATTCAATATTCTAAACATAAGAATCTCAAATTATACCTTAGTTATGATGCTTTGTATTGTACTAAAACCACAAAATGATTCATTTTACACATGAATGTTTTAAATTACTTAATCCTTTATTAAAATAAAATTGATTATTATGTGCAATCCCTTAATATGTTTGACAACAATTTTTTTTAAGAAGCTATAATTTTTATTAATCAGAATGTTGTTTACTTGGGATTATCTTTGTTAAATTTACAAATATTAATCCTATTACCCTTTTTAGTCCCATTTCAATGAACTGTTGCGAAGCCATTCAAGTTAAAGAATCTCAAACATATCGTATTGCCATTAACTATGTAAATTATGTGCATAATACTTTGTTAGATGGATTTATAATTTAAAAGAACTTAGTTTTGCTAAGCAAGTGCTTGGCATTTTGTTCTTGAATGTTCTATCACTTAAAATATCTATCTGATTATGCAATACTTCATCTTTACTTTTCATCAATGATAAGTTCAAATGTGAAGTTTTAAATTTCTTTCATACAAATACAAATCTTAAAAACTTTTTAAAATTTATCCATCAAACTTAGCTCTAAGTGAATCTAATTAACATTTTAATAATATCCTAATTCTAATTCTTAGTATAATAGTAAAGCTATTAAACATTACCTTTTTGAAACATATCTGCTTATGTTTATCTATCATAAGTTTAATCTAGCTAAAGCATTTAAAGGAAAAGAAGGTGAATTTGTGTTACTCCAAAAAAATGTTCTTGCGATGATTTCAAATATAGCACTAAGTATAATTTTTATTTTCCTACTTATATCAATTTAGTTTGACAAAGCAATTTTTCACATCTTCAAACTAAAAATTGAAGTCAATGAAACATCCTAAAAGTATAAATACCTAAAGTATGAATTTATTTTGTAGGGCTAACTAATGTAAGGAAAGGTGTATTATAAGATTAATAATGATCATCTCTTAGTTGTTTTTATTTGTAATATTTATTCTTTTATAATGGTTTATGTATAAGAAATTTTTTGATACATGAAGGTTAGCATTTTGATAAATGAATTCCTACTATCAAAATGTTAAAATTTTTTTTGAATGAAAATATAAAATTTTAATTACAATATTTGATTTCATTATTATTAAAATTTAGTGTACAAGCATGCACTTAGAGGGGACCACAAAGATTATTTATCCTTCCTTTTCGTTTATTCTTTATCAATCTTTTTTTTATCATTGTAGAGTAAGAAAGAGCAATATCTAAATTTAGTAGGAGCATCTTCATTTTGCCTTTTTCTTAATAATTCTTGTTCTCATATTAACTTATTATTGATTAACAATATGTTTTATTATCTTTATTATTTTTCATTTGTATTTTTTTATTTTTTTATTTTTTTCAATATATGTTCAATGTTTTATGATAAATTGTATATAATATTTTGATGATTTGTAGATATTTAGTAGCATCTATTATTTTAATTTTGTTGACGTCAAAGAAACTTTGGTTTTGTAAAATGTGTTTTCTTGTCACATTTTATTGATATTGTGTGGTGAATATATTTTTAATATTATATTTTTTAGGTTTTAAGTTTATTTATTTTCATTAATTTTTTTCTTGTTTACTTTTTAATTTTTTTTTATTTGTAATGATGTGTGAATATTTTCCCTATGTTATAGAATTTGAATGCTTTACATGTTTAATAAATTACATAAGTTTTTAAGTTTAATTATTTTATTTTTTCATAATTATCACAAATACAAAAATCTTTCCCTAGTTTTTTCTAAACTATTTTTATCACTTCCTTCACAATGTTGATTAGTTGGATGTCTCAATATAACATTAATTATTTTTTCTTTCCTTAATAAATTCATTTATATTGGCACATTCATAGACATGGAAATTAAATATCATAATGTAAATGTTGAATAAATTCCATTAAAATAAAAATGTTGTAATACAAAAAAATATTAAAATTTCATGAAATAAGTGTGCCACAATTTTAAAACAACTGACACAACATATTAAAAAGATATTTAGGTAATTAAATCAAGAAAAAATTGTTCATATAAGAAAATAAAAGAATTGCTAAATAGCAAAACCATTAAAATTGACTTTAATAATTATCAACAAAAGTATTAGAAATGAAAATAAATTTTCCTACTGATATAATAGTTTCAATCATATTCATGTAAATATTTTGAAACAATTAAAAGATATGTTGTTCTTAAAATAATTGAACATTTAAAAGCTTAATCATTATGTTTAATATATAAAGTAGTTGCAACAAAAATTTAATAAAGAGCAAACCAACATAAATGAAATTAAATTTTACAATTATAGAATTAGTATAAAATAAAATTAAATGTTATAAAAATTTAGGAAAAATGTTTAACAAAAATTTCAAAAAAGATTTAAAAAATGTCAATAAAATGTGATGAAAATTGTCTGAATAATTGAAATTTAGTCTCTTATTTATTATATATAAAGAATAAAAATAGGAGATTTTGTTAGCAAATAATTTTTGTGTTCGAAACAATATTGACATTATGTCAATAAAATAATACTAAAATATTGCTTTATATCATTAATATTTAAATAAGTTTCTAGTAATCTCTAAGATATAAAAAATAGTAAAAATATAAAATGTTCATTAATATATTTTATATTTTGTGAAATGCTAATTTTTGTTTACATATAAATATGAAATATTAATACATTACAAGTCATCATAAAGTTTTTCCATTCGTGCATGTGCCATAAATAGCATTTCATAGATTAAAAAGTCATAGACGTTAAACGATTTACCACCTGAAAAATAAATATTTAAAAATATAATTTCAAAAGCTTATGAAAATATAAAAACATACAAAAAGTTATATTGTTAACCTTAAAAAATACTATAAGTAAATATAATATTAAAAAAAAATTTAATTTAAAAAGTTAAAATATATAAATATATATAATTTTTCAAAAACAAAAATATTTAAATGTTTAAATGAAGATGTTTGGATGATTTAAAACATTTAGAATTGGTGATCCTAGCAAAACAATTTAAAGAATTAAATTCGTGAACACAAATTGTATAACATATGTTAAAATATAAATTAAATAATTCAAATCTTTGTCAAATTGCATCCGTTAAAAAAAGGAATGTAACAGCAATTTAAAATATGTGAACTCATGTCAGGTAAAACATAATATTGAAAGAATTGGTCAATGTATGAATTTTTTTAGACAAAATTTTATTTTATAAATGAATAAGATAAGCAATAAAATTAATATTTCAAAAAATAGTTTTCTTTTTACAAGAGTATAATAAATAGGCCATTACTATTAAAAAAATTTAAAAATTTAAAAATATTTCTAGTTTAAGGAATAGTTGGCTTAATAAGACATGATAAGTTGAAATACAAAATAAAAATAGACACATCAATATTTTACAAATATTTTCAAAATATTTGATATGTTTACATGATACATCATAAAGTTGCACAATAACATAATCATAAAAACTTGTTATTGAGATTAAAAGATAATAAGCTTAAAAATATATAAATATATAAGAAACTATTTATAACTTAGGTATGAAGTTATCCTAAAAAAAGTGAACACAAATTCAAATTTTAAAAAAACTAATTTATAATAAAATTGTTAAAAAATAGTACATAATAATTATAAAAGTAGTGCATATGTAACAAATGGGTACTAACAACTTGTATGTAGTGAAGTTTAAGGAAGACTTAAGACCTTAAAAAAACTTTTCACATCGATATATAATAATGTTTATTGGATAGACGTGGTGTAAAAAGATTCTCGAGCATATTAATTATTTTATTTTTTTAATTCCAAAAAAAGATAAAAAAATTATGAAAATAAAACAAGTAACGATAATTAAAATTTTTAAATATATGAAAATAATTCAAAATAATATGCCATAAAAAAAGGTATTGGTAATTTTCTTTTGAATAATGAGTACACAATACAGTTAAGATTTATTGTGAAAAAACTCAAAAATATTATACCTTAATTATTGCATAAAATCTCGTGACATAATTTAAAAGAAAATGTCACAAAACATCATTGAAGATTTCAACTAAAAAATAATAGAAGATATAATATAACCTTTAATATGTTTGTGGAAATACAAAACTGAAATTAATGAAATAAATTTAAAATCTGAATTTTTAAACTAATAAAAAAATTTTGAAAGTCGATAGAACATGCGTTGCCTAATAAAAGAATTCATTTAGTGACACAGTTATGAAAGTGTATTTCTGGAAACACTTTTAAAAATTCTTTACAATTATAAACCTAATAAAGTATTCAAAATCGTAGTTTGTATTATGACATTTTAACTAAAAGCTATATAATAATTTAGAAATAACAAATGATCTAACATGCATACCACAGTATGCAAATGTGTAAATGATAAAAATTCTAACACAGTGAAATATCTTAAGAGGTCAAAGTTTCGAGCAAATTAATGAATAGAAAAACTTTTTCCAAAAAAACGAAAAATGTTAAAACTAATAATTCTAGTTGAAGTAAATATTTACATCAAAAAATTATTAAGTAGAAAATAAAACATTTTTATTATCAAAATATTTGATTAGGACATATTAAAGAGAAATATCTAAAAATAACTAAAAAGCATAACAAAATATGTAAATCATCATTTAAAAGATTTAACGACATATTCGAATTTTTTTTGTATTTCAAATAGAAATCAACTAAAAGATTTTTGGCAATATAAGTTAGATTAAAATTTTAAAAATAATGTAATAAAAGAATTAGTAAAATAAGATAAAGGAAATCATTAACAAAAAAAATTTATACTATAAAATAGATAACTATCAAATAGAATAAGATTCATAAGACTTGAAAATGGATAAAAATAAGCAAATTATAAAATTATTATCACAATAAAATATTAAAAATATAATGAAAATATTTCCTAAAAAATTAAATAATTAGTTATCTAAAAAATACAAAAGAACAGAAACTATTTACATAAAAAAAATTTATTTAATTGAAAAATATAAAAAATGAAAACAATAACTTAATAATAACCTCTAACATGTGAACAACATACTTATAATAAATCTTATCTATGATATCAATTTATCAAGTATTCACATATAGTTAAAATTTATTTTAAAAAGAATAAAAAAATTCAAAGCTAAAGATATTAAAATTATTCCAAGCTTGTAATTATTCAACTCTTTAATAGTTTTAGAATAGAGGATGTCTTAATTAAAATTAAAGTTAGAACAACTAGTTTACAAATAAATTCATGGAATATCTATAAATCTAGATTTTTGTAAGACTTATGCATAATTAACTAATTAAAAATATAAATTATTTAAGGAATATAAATAAGTTCATATGATAATTTGTTTAAAAGTTTCAAAACTATATAAGAAAAATAAGAACAATTTTTTTTATAATAATAAAAAGTGCTATCTTTATTTAAAATAAAATATTATAATACCACAAATACATAGGAAATTATGTCAACAAAAAATTCTTAGCTATGAATATGTAAGAAAATGGGTTCAATTGGACAAAAGAATTAACAATGCTAGACTTAAAATTCCTTTTTCAAACATCTTTCAACATTCAAACTCAATACTACTTATTTTCAAAAACTATATAAGAATTCTTTATTTGTTAATAAAATTTCTCAAGTTAGAAGAATGCGATAAGGGAATTTCATAACATCAACAAGTTTTAGTGGCTTGACTGTACAATTCAAAATAATAATCATATGGTTTGAAATCCAATTATAGTCAATCCAATTGGTATGAAAGAATGTTAGTATACCCTATGAATTCAATGAATTTCTTATGGTATGTAAGTGCGCATTGATCAAAGATTCTAATAAAATTTTATTATACCATGCAAATTTTTTTGTTTTCCATAAATGTAAAAGAATATGATAATTACATTGCCTAAACTAATATTTGTACATTGTATTATTTCTTTTTGGCTTAATTAGGGTGAGAACATCTCCAATTATACAATTCATAATGTTCATTATACCATTGCATATTATATGATTGTGATATATAACATTTTCAAAAGTTTAATTTTAATTTGAATGATTTTACTATACAGTGTAAGTTAACTGTATTAATTGAATTGTTTGAGTTTTCTTCACACGTTTTTTGAATCTTTGTTAGTAGTTGTTCCATCCAATTTTACTAGATCCACTTGTTAGCTTAGATCAAATAGTCTAGTCTTAAAATGGTCTCTTATCTCCAATAGCTAATCATATTGTATAAAATATGATCATGTTGTCCATTTAGTTATTCAAAATTTTTCATTTTGGATTTGAAAAATCATGCGTAGTGTAGTTGAGACACAAGTTTCATTCATTTACAAGATAGGGAAAATGTATTACTAAAAAAGAACACTTAGTTTCTTGACCATGCAATTATCTTTTCCTTTGTTATTTCACAAATGGATACATTCACATATTTAATCAATCGAGAAGTCTTCCAACACTAATCTCCTTCTAATGTTGTTCACCATCATACCTTTAAGCAAATATTGATTATCAATGAGTATGCTACTCAAATAGGTTGTTATTATCAAAATAATTTTGATTATTAGTTATTAGATCGATAACTTCTTATTTTTTTATCATAAGTTACTTTCTAATTTTATCATAAATTAATTGAATGTAGTGCAAGAAAGCATTTGCTAAATACTATCAAGTGAAGTTAGATTTTTATGCAATAAAAGAACATGGATGTGGTCCCCTTCACTGAAATAATGATGCTTAAAACAAAGATTAATGTCTCCTACTTTTTTCATCATAAAAATGTCTTATAATGTTATTGAATAAATATTTCCTAAGTACCTTCATTAAGATGTGTTTAACAGCAAATTAAATGTTTGCCATATTTCTTTTTGTATGCTCCCTAATGAAATGGTACCAAACTTCACTTTTTTTTTTATCCTTAGAGTACTAGATAAGGTTTTGAATTAGGCAAATGAAACATATATTGTCATATTTTATGGGTATTGCTTTCATGAATGTAACCCCATATATTTTAGTCTCATTTTTAATAGGAAAAAGTAATCGAAAAATCCTCCCAATGCTATATATTATTGTTCATTGGTTGTAAGAAATAATTCAATGTATTTTAATAGATCATGAGTTTAAGATGTGTCCAAACAAAGATTCAACACCTACACTACTTTTCTTATGTACTCTTAAACCAACATATTCTTCGTAGCTTTATGTTATGAGTTAATGATGTAAGTGAAATTTGCAGTATGAAAACCCTAATAACTTTATGCCAAGCAATTACCAAAATATTCTTTTTATAGGTTTTGAATTAAAGAATTGATTAAAAAAGTCATACATTAAAAACATTCTAAGGTGTTCTTGTAGTTAATTAAAGAACATATCATCCCTTGGTATACCTTTAATCTTTTTGTTTTCCTTACTTGTCTTTGTTTAATACTTTGATGGAGACTCTTAGAAGTAAAACTAGGTTTTACATTCTTAAGATCAAGCATTTATAACTTTCATTTATATAATTTATTTAAGATGCAACAATACCTTTCTCATATTGTTCAACTTTCAATACGAGAAAATGGATTTCTTCACCCATTATGTTAAATTCAAATCAAACACCCATAAGCTTACTAAATCATCACAAAGGCCAACTCAGCCAACCCAAAATTGATATTGTCTGCATTACCTTGGAAAATAACAAGTTCATTAGTGTAGTTATTGATGAAAAATATCCAATCTAAATTCCCAAGCTGAATTAATGTTTGAGTTGATACCTACTAAGTTTATCAATGCCAAGATCTTTATTCACATAAAAAATCATATAAGTATTTAATTATGTTTTATGCATGATTGTGATTAAGACAATGTTGATAGCAATCCAATTATTCTACATACACTTTGACCTAAACAATAACATTTATGAATGTGCTCTTAATATCAGTTTGGTATAGTTTAAATAACATGTAATAAGAAAAATCTAATAATTGCCATGTTGCCTTTAACGCTACGATTAGTTGGCGTGCTCCTTTTACGTTTAGTCCTATCACTTAATTATAACCAATTGCCGCTAGCCTTTCCATATTTTGAATGATAACCACATGAGTAATTTTTTTATTTTTTAATACCCCTTTTTTATGACTATATTGTGGTGACATATCCTATCTAATAATAACAAAAGAATTCATTCCAACAAACAAGTTAAATTCATCTAATAGCCCATATAATAAAAATCTTTCCTCAAGGCTTAACTTGTATTTTGAGGAACAACTTTTTAAGTTGATGCAACATATATGATTTCTTTTTAAAGAGAGGCATGGGTTTGTACTAAAAAACAAGTCACTTAGGATTAAATCATCTAGATGATTTTTATTGGATTGTAACTCCATTGATGAAACCATGTCCTTGTTTCTAAAATTTTAACATACCATTTATATATTTTCTTTAAGGTACAAGGATGCCTTTCTCATCTTTCTTAACTTGCAATGCTTGAAAATAGGAGAACTCACCCATTATGTTAATCTCAAATACTATATCCATAAGCTTAATAATTTAACAATATAAATTAAAGTTGTTTGATCAAAATATGACAATGTCTTCATAATCTATCACTTGAAGAAGTTCATTAGCATTGTTCTTGTTGAGCAAAGTCTTTTATAAATTCCATTCTTAAATAATCTTTGCGCACAAATCTAATAAGTTTGTCATACCATAATCTTTTTTTTTCTTCCAATTTTTTTCAAAATCTTCCATGTCTTCCAAATCTAGTACCATTTATGCAAATTTTCATTAAGCACAACTTGAGTATATTCCTTTAAAATTATGGTGTCCATATTAAACTACTTATAGGTCTATCTATTTGAAGAATATCATAAATAGATAGCCTCCATTAATTTGGTTTTTAATCTCAAGTCCCTATCCTACCTTTTGATGTAACACTTCCATCCAAAAATGCTAAAGTTTTAATATTTAGGGTTCTTATTATTTTGAATTAATATAGTATCATATTCATAATTTGTTTGATAATAGATCAATTTAGAATTTGAGATAAATAGAACAACTTGGGTTGTTAAGGCATTATCGTTTTGAGATCCTATATCTCTAAGAGAAAAGTAATAGATGCCACCAATGCTTTAAAAGAAGGCCACATTGTTAGACACATAACATGGAAGAAACCCAATTAAATATTTAGATAGATAAATAAGAGATAAATGCTATGTTTATAAGAAAGAAAAGGAGCATTATTATATTGATAGTTGTGACATACTAATTACGAAATGTTGTTGTCCTAAACTATCATGATAATATGTCTATGACTATAACACAAATATTTGTAGGTAGAGATTTTTATTTAAACTAAATGAGAATAACATTATCTACCACAATAATACACTTCTTACCAACTATGATCATATTTTTGACAACACAATAGGTGTAATATATGTTTATAATAATGTTACTATATCTTCATTTTCCTTTTTTTGTCTTCTAGTTTTATTTTTTCTAAACTCTTCCTTGGGTTCCAAATTTGCCATTTTATTTTGATGAATAATTCCTTGAAAAACCAGTTTAGTAGATTCCTTCACGACCAAGGTTACTTTTTTAAACATTTTATAGGTTTATTTAATTGTGGAATACCATAAGGAGATAGCATCCATGAACATGGTTTCTAATCTTCAATTCTTATCTTATTGATATAACACTCTTATACAAAAATGCCAATGCTTTCATATTTGGGCTTCTTATTATTCACAGTATGCATGATATCTTATTTAAAATTCACTTGATGAAAAATTTTTTTAGACAATAAGATGAATAGAATAGCTTGAATTATTTAGGCATTATGGTTTTTAGATCTTATATCATCAAGCAAGAAGTAAAGGTAGATACCAATTCTTTATTGAGTGCAAAAGCTTATGATTGATAGCATAAAGGAAGCTCAAGTAAATATTTAGATATATAATTAAGAGATACATGTTATATCCATAAAAAATTGAAAGAACTTTACTATTGATCATTGTGGCATATTGACAGCAAGAAGTTGTTTTTTTAAACCAACATGATGATGTGTCAAAAATTAAAACCCAAAAATTTATAGTTTTGAAAATGAGGTTCTTAACCACAAAAATTCATATTTTATTTATTAAGGCCACATTTTTGACAAAATAATTAGTCAAATATATAATGATTAATAGTATGACTTATATGGTTTGGAAAAAAACTAGTATATTACATAATGATTCCAACCATATATGATTCTTTTCCAAAAGGTTTTTTGATCCATGTGATACTCAACTAATGTCTAACACAACATTCTAGGCTCAAAATAAATTCAATGAAAGAGAATATTTAAAACACTTGAGAATATATTAGGATTATGAAAATGATCTTTTTAAGACAACTGGGATAAGTATGTCATTTTTAATTAATTTTTAGACAACAAATTTTAGTTTAGAATAGAGCTCACACCATACATGGTATTATATAGCAAGATGCATTAATTTTTATTATACTAGTATGAACAAACTAACAAAACTCTAATTGATATAGATATAATTCCATATTCTATTTTGAAGATCTACAAAAATCAAAACATGAGTTCAAAATGAATGGATTTACCTCACAAAAATTATGATAGGAAAATTATGAAAGTGGACTTTTAGGAAGAGGATTATGTACTTTCATAGGTAAGTCCCATGAAGTACATTACAATGTTTGGAAAAAGAGAATAACTAAAGACAAGACATTTTGTACTTTCATAGATTATTGAAATAAATTGTTCTACTACTTACAATATAGTTGTCATTATCATTGCCATAGTACATCATGTATTTTATCTTTCAGTTCTAATAGAACTTCTTGTTAATTGTACCTTTATATGTAAATACGATCAAAGAAACATGGCGGTCATCCTAAATTATTTCATAAGGAAATGAAAATGGCATTCTTAACAAGAGAAATTAACATAATAAGGAAAAAGTGCATCCATGGATAAGTTACTAATCGGTAACTATTTGGAAAGAGAGCAAGAGCTCTTTGGAGATATCCCAACTTTTTTATAATTTGATAGATTTAATTCTTATATGGAGGGATTTTTTCAAAATAGTCAAAAGCCTTTAAGATTTATATAGTATTTGTTGAAATAATGTACATGCATTTCAAAATTTATTTTGAATATCATGAAATGAAATTTGCACATGGATATCTTTGTATTAGATAAAAAACTCTATTATTTGAAAGAACTAATAATAGGAAGAGGAACTCAAATATCAAAGAAAAAATGTAAAGAAACCTAAAATAATAATTCTACAAGAATTTGGGACATGTCATAAAAAAAAATACCAAAACGTATTCAAAATAACATTAAACTAATTCTTAAAGGAAAATAGTAAAAGCGCTAAATAAGAAACATATAAATTTTTTGCTTTAATAAATAGCTCATAGAGTAGTTTTTTATGAAATTGGTCAAATGACTTTTTGATGTCATTTGTAATAGATAGTCCAAGAAATACACATCTTTACAAGGTTTTGATGACAAGGGTTATCTAACAAAACAATTACCGTAGTAAAAAAGGAGAATGTAAAGAGGAATTCAATTGATAAAAAGGACACTATGGTTAGGAGTGAAATAGAAAATTTTTTTATTGGTTAGTAAAACGGAGACAAATTAGATAATTATGAAAGTGCCTTTAAGAAACATTAGACCTATTATTTTAAGTCGAGACCAAATGGTTCCATAAATGGATGGAATCATCTAAAAGTGTTATAGAATATAGACATTGTAACTATCAAATGATAGTAAATTGTTTGTTGATCATTTCAACGACTATTGCTTAGTTAATGTATTATATATTTGACCCTTAATTATAATATTTTGTTTGATGATAAAAACCTTAAGTATTATTAATGAATCTTCTAGTAGAAAATGTGTATGTTTTTCTAAGGTTCCAAAGATTGGTTCACATTTATTGGTTGTTTCATGAATAAATGTTAGATTTTATATAGAAAAAATTTTATCATAGCTATTAAAAAGTTAAGATTAAGTTGATTAGAAAACTACATCCAAACGACATAAACTATTTTTTCTAAATTATCTAATGTAATAGCTCAATTAATATCTAGGGAATTAATCGTTATATGGGATTTGATTGGTGCCATTGGCTTTGATTTGAGAGGTTCTAAATTGTCAGATCAAAAATTGTAAAGGTGGATGAGTTTCGACTGCTTATGTAAAGGTGGATTACATATGAGCCAACTGACCCTATAAGATGAGTTTTGGCTACCCTTTTTCTCTCTAGGATTTCAACATCTAAGACAGTCATATGCTTATAAGTCATTTCATTATGATGTGTCCAATAAGTCCCCGCAAACAAAATACAAGTTTATTAAGTTTTTATTCTCTATGTTGCACCAATATTGCTTAGAGTGCACCCTAAATGATTTACTAGCTTGTTTTAAGCTGGTCTCCTAATTTGATGTTATCAAGCCAAGTTGGTCTTGGTCGACCCAAATGCTTTACACTTGGCCATCTTAGAGTGTGGCTTAGTTTTTTTAATTATGAAAATTTATAATAATTAATTTTTTATTTTACTAAAAATTTAGTAATTAACATGAAAGTTGACAAAGATGCATTACATGGATTTAATAAAAAAAGTTGAGCAAAAATGAAATCCTTTAAGTTTTCTAAATAAAAGAAAGGATGAAAAATGTTAAATGCTTAAATTAGGATTTGAAAATAAAATTAGTGAAGATGTGGCTCATAACCAACAAGCTAATATTCTATTTTATAACAAATATGTAAACCTTTTCAAAGTTGATGTGTATGTCTTTAATCCTTGAAGCTCGCTAAATACTTCAAGGTATTTTGGAGACGACTAATTCACCATCTTAAAAGGTGTTAGGTTTCATAATTAAAACAAAAGTTAATCCACACTATAAAAGCTCATTAGAAGAAAATACTAACTATTTATAGCTTGACTCATTAAACACAATGGTGGCAATAATCTCTTCATTTTGTTGATCACAAAAAATAAATATTTAGATCATAATATAAGTAAAAAAGTCATATATTGTTATGAAAGGTGGTAACAAAAATGAAAAGTTAGTGCTTCAACTTAATCCATTCTCGTCCTTACTATATGTTCCTACTCATTTAAATTGTGGTTATTCTCCCACTTTAATAATATGAAAAAAGAGGTACAATTTATTCAATTTGTATCAATCTTAAATATTATCGTATGAATTGAAATTGATCAGTGGGAAGAGATTTTATAAATGTCTACCAATTCTTGTTTGGTAGAAACATATGTGAATTTTATTAAGGCTTTAACAACTTGGTCTCTCCTAAATTTATGTGTTACACAATGTGTTTGCTCATAGAATGATGAACTTAGTTCTTTGCTAAAGAAATGGCACTAGAATTGTCAATTCAAATGGAAAAATGTGAGAGATCTAAACCATAGTCCTAAAATTATTGTCCTAACATAACACTTGAGCAACACAACTTTCAATCACTACATACTTGACTTCTATGGTCAATATGGCTTCGCAATCTTTTCTTCCTTTTTTACCATGAAATTAAAATATTTTATAGTAATTGATATGTACCTAAGATATTTTTTTTATCTACATTAAAGCTTATAAAGTCTGGATCTGGGAACCCTATAAGATCTCATTAATGAGCATTTTTAGCATACCTTAAACCAATGTTTGTTATAATTTGTATACAATTGAAGATTAATTTAATCACCATTAGATTGATTTTCTTAGGATTTTTTTGAAATGTTACACATAAGCTAATACAAAATAATATGTTTGATCTATTAACTATAAGATATAGCAAAGATCTAACAAGTTCTTCATATAGTTTTGATCAATATATTTCTCAATTTGACATAAATATAAATGGATTGATTTATTTATTACAATCTCCTTATATTACACATTTTCTTACCGAACTTTTTTGAATAAATATTTAAATAAATATTTTGTAAAATAAATTTTAATCTTTTAATGACATAATGTGTAATCCAAAGAAGAAAGCTATTTAAGCTATTATACTTATCTCAAACTCCCATGCAATTAAGTAACTAAGTTCCTTACACATTTTAATTTAGGATTTCAAAAATTTTGTCATCAATATAAAATGGTACAAGAAACAAAAGATCATTTGAAGATTTTAAGAATAATGTGTGATCTATTTTTTTTCTCTTAAAAATACTATCAACTAGATAATTACTCAATCTTTGATATCATAAACAAGTAGCATGCTTAATGCCATAATATCCCTTCTCAAGCTTATATACATAATCACTATGTGCACGACACCCCAAACATATGAATTGTTCTATACACACTTATTTTTTATTATCCTATTTTTAAATAAAAGTTTTACATGTATTTGAAATAATTCAAAATTCTTATAACATGAATATACTAAGAAAAACATAATGGCCTCTGATTCTATTAGTAATAGAAATGACTCAAAATATATATCTTCAAATGGGTTATAATGCTTACGAATAAATCCACTTTTGTTTCTAGTGATCGTGCTATTTTCAACTAATTTAATTTTTAATTTCCATTTAGTTCAAATCACTTGTTGTTCACTAAGCTTAAGAACTAGTTTCTACTTTTGGTTTCTCTCAAATAGATCTTACTCTTCTTCAATTACTTAAACATAATAGTTAACATTATCAGCTCCCCCTATTCATATCAATTCTATGAAACATACAAATGTACTATGATTGCAGGAAAAACAATTATTACATAAAAAATAATATTGTGGAGGTAAAGACTTATGTAAAATATTTAATTATATGTAAAAAATATAAAAAAATAAAATCTCTAATAGATTAATAATATTAAATTTTGAAATGATATTTTTGTAATACATAAAGAAATTATTTTATTGAAATAAACTTAGTAAAAAAATATTAAAAACTAAAAATATATCTAACATGTGATATAAATAAGAATGTAATACCAAAAAACTTTTAATTATTCAATTTTTATGCGGTCTGATGCATCACTTCAGATTAGAAAATAATGGCACAGTTATTGATGAGTACTCATCTGTTAGTTATGGTATTGGCAAGACGATAGACCCAAGAAATACTATAATGCTTAGCATGAAATAATTTTGATTTTAAAAAATAGCTTGCAATATTGTTAAGTATGTAATTGCAAATAAAGATTGCCTATTGAACCATAGTATATAAAGTTTTAATAATAGTAAAAAATTTTTTGTATTTAAAAACATTTGATAACATAAAAAATTACTTTCACATAAACATTACGATATTAGAAATGATGTAATATCAAAAAATTTTATGTTTCATACCAATTTATAAAATAATTAATTTTTCATAAATAAAACACAAACATAGAAAATTATAATTCTATTGAATAATTAAATTCAAAATAAAAATGTAGTAAGTAGAAACATATTAAAAAAACATCATTAATATAATTAAATATTAATATGTTGAAAAATATATATTATTTACATAATATAGGAATAATAAACTTCTTCATACTACAAACTAAAAACACACACAATATAAATATAAGATATTAAAAATTAAAACTTATCCAAAAAAATATTAATATAGTAAATATTTAAAAAACTAAATGTTACTTTTATAAAAGATGTGTGAAAACTTTAGTGGGGAAAAATAAATATACAAATTTAAATAAAAATGTAAAATAGTAAAGCATAAGTATACGAAAAAATAAAAAGAATAGTAAATTAGTGTTCATTTACATTTATAAACCTTTAAATGTTATATATGTTGATAAACAAGGGGAACTCTCATGAATAGTGTGCTGACATTTTCTTTTAATTTTGAATATATTTCTTACTATTTGCACCAAGCTGAAATGATATTGAATAGTCAAATTATATACTATTCATTAAAGAAATAGAAATATTTATCTTATTTTTATTTGAAATGTCATATTCATTTTTTTTGTTAGTTATCTATGTTATTGTTAGTATAACAAAAAATTATTTTTTATACTTGAGATATTTGATGTTATCTGTTAATGTAATCAATTATATCGTCTTCAAATATTTTATATTTTTTTAGATATATGTGCTTATTATGATAATGATTATTCTGTTAAATTACTTTAATATCCTGCATTGTTAATCATCTTCTTCTTTTAAATCCAAAAGCATTTTTTGCAATATTTACTAGAAGATAGAATATTATCATCTCGATTTTTTGTCACTGAATTTGATAAATAATTTTGATTTTTTTTGTTATTTGTCATTATAGTTATATTTTTTAAAAAACTTTTTGTATATATTATCATATTCTCAATATTTCGAATGATACTTCAATTTTTTCTAAAACATTTTATTGTTAATTTAAACCTTTAAATAGTTAATAATAATGAAGTCTAATTTATTATTTTTCGTTTTTTAATACTCTATATAATGGAATGTTTTGCAAATCATAAACTTTTGAACTATTTAGCAAATAGACTACCTATTTTAAATTTTAAAAATTTATGTCAACAATTTTCTTTATTTTGATGTTTTGATTTTTGTTTAATTATCTTACAACTTTTAAAATAAGTTTATAAAAGGTGAAAAAAATTGATATTAGAAGTTTTTTTGAAAGAAATTCCAAATTACTGTAATTTAAATAAAATTATTTACTTAAAGAAATGATTAATGTCAGAATTTTTTAAATTTTTAAAACATTTATGTTATACTATGTAAAGAAGGTTCTCCTAATGGTATGATGATTAAAAATAAATTGTTAGAAGCTAAAAATTAAGAAATTCTATTTTTGAAACCTAGAGAAGTATTCCTAAAACAAGCACCCTCAAGGTGTAATTAAGATTAAAAGGAGATTTTTAATGACATTCATTTTTTTTGGTATAAATTAAATTTTTGAACTTTCATTTTTATTTTTTTGTTTAGAGATTAAAAGAATTTAACTAATATCTTTATTATTAATTGATATGTCAAACCTAAATTGAAGTTTTTACTACGCCTAAATTTCCTCCATTAAACAATTTAAATATTCTACTATTTTTAATTATATATATTATTATTTTTCATATTATATGTTTATGTGCTCTTTTGTTCTTTCTTATTATAAAAATTTTAAATTTTTAATGTAACAAAAATTTTTCATTTATAATATTTATATTTTTTTTGAATTACATGATATCGATACTTAAAATTGTTAAATACGTTCAAATCAAAATATGCTACAATTGGGATTTTTTTGTATTAAACTTTTCATCCTCTAAAGTAATAATGCTTAGCATTAAAATTTAATCTCTAATATTTTTATCAATATTAATAAATTTAATATTTGTTTAATTTTTCATTATGTTAATATTTTTTCATTATTTTACAATTTTTTTATTTCTTACATATTTAAAATTTAATTTTTCTAAATAGATATCTTCTCTTCTTAGCCTATTATAATTATTTTTCTTATGAGTATGAATAATTGTTTTTCAATTTTTTATTTCCCAATGTTAATTTCTTCTAATAATTTTGTTTAGACTTTTGTATTCTCAAATTGCACAAACAAATGTATCAATTTTATGTTATTTGATAGTCATTTTTGGTTAATTATGCATGCATTGCAAAATGATTGGATTGAGTCATTATCTCTAAGATTTTAAACTTTTAGTCACTTTTATACAATTGTTTTTATCTACCTAAGATTTTTGTAACTCGCAAGCTTGCATTTAAAACACTGAATTTTATAACATCTAGTTGACCATTTTTATAGTTAGCCCATTTTAATTATTTTTAATAGCAAGCTGAACAAGTTTATATTCTCAATATATATTCTATTAAGTGCTATACATAATGTTTTAAATATTTCATTTTATTTTACATCTAAAATGTTTTGTTTCTACAATTTTAAAATTTTTTTTAATATTGTTAATTTATTTATTAAGGTCTTATCCTTATGAGACATTTTTGAAAGAACAAAAACAAAATCCAAATATCAAAATTTTAATTATCCTAAAAAATAGAAAATTTTAAAATAGTTTTAAATTTAATTTTTTTTGCTAAGATGTTTTTTAAACAACTAGAAACATATTCAATTGATGTAAAAGACCCATTTTATAATTGAAAGTTTTCATATTTATTAAATATTTTTTTATTTTTCCATTTTTTCGATAATGAACTATCTATTATTGATTGATCGAGGTAGTTTTTTTACAATTTATGAAAAATATATTTTGTACTGTAGTCAACAAAACTTTACAATGTATTTTTTTTCTTTCTCTTAATTTTTTAAATTTTTTTGAACCAATTTTTTTTGCTTGTAATTAATATTAATATGATATATTTCGTGAAGTTTAAAAATTTTACCATTTTTTATTAACTTCATATTTTCTATCGTTCAATAACTATTTACATTTATTTTGGGCGGAGTTTTTGTAACTTAAATTAACTTTTTTTATTATCAATAAAGTATTTTGTTATTGCATAATATAAATATTTTTAATATTGTTTAATTTTAATGATTTTTCTATCTTAATGATTTTTTAAAATTGTTTTTAAAAATTTCATAATTCATATTAGCAATATGATTTTTTTTAATAAAATGAAAAAAATGAATTTAAATTATTTAAAATAAAAAATCCTTTCATTTGGAACATTTATTATTTTTTCATAAAAGATAATTTCGCTATTTTATTGAATTAATTTTACATATTTAGGATTTCTATGAATATTTTATATTTCTTTTCAAAAACGTATTCCATATTTAATTACTTTTTGCTAGACTTTTTCACCGCATAATATCATTGAGTTAAATTATTGAATTTTTTGGCGGATTTATTATAAAATAGAAACATTTTCTAAAATAATATTTTATTAAAATATTACATCAACTTCTTTGAACATCTAAAATTCTTTTAATTAAGATAATTTTTTTATTATGATTATGTAAAGTTTCATTGGAAAAAGCATTAAATATATTTTTTTTGCTATATGTTTTCCATTTATATTTCACCCAATGTATTTTAAATATTTAAAAATTTTGTTATCAACCTAACATTCTTTTGATATAACAACATGCTTATATTTTCAAGAAAATGTTCAGTTAAAAGTTTATTATAAAGTTTTGATTTGTTGTTTCTTACTTTAACTGTGTAATTGGTGGAAATCATATTTTATTACATTGTTCTAAATTGGTTATATCTATATCAATATATTCTTTATGATTATAATTTAAAAAAGACATGCTAATAAAATATTTTGAATGATTTTTCCTGAAAATAAAACCTTCATTAAAGCGAAGGGGCAAATATATGCAGCGTCCTCTACGGAGGGTCAAACAGGAAATCAAAAAACAGTAATTTGCGTAACGGCTCAGGGAGAGGCACATCCCGTCCCCAGCTGAAGCTAGACCGGCACGCAGCACGTGCCACCCAGTCTGCCGGCGCGTTACCTTCCCTATTGATACAAGAAATGACAAGGGCATCAAGATCCCGAGCATGGAGGATTGCTTTGGCATATATACCCCCCTGTGGGCGCTTGGGCAAGGATAGCACGCACGTCCAACATGGCCAGCGTCAAGTCAGTTTGGACCTCGATGGCCCGAGTGTCTGGGAGCTCGGTTCTAGCCACTTCTAGGGCCTCCAGCATAGCATAGGCTTCCATGGCTGCACTGGCTTGAGAGATCACTTTCTTTCCCATCACCAGCAGGGGCTTCCTCACATGATCCCTAGCCACCAGGCCAAGACCCGCCAAGTGGTCCCAAATAGCTGCGTCACAATTGAATTTAACCCATCCAGTGAGAGGAGGAACCCAGTTTTGGGCTACGTTCAGTTCAGGTGAACTGAGCAAGTTCCCGCAGGACGTGGAAGGGCGCATTCGGTGATGCAGAGCAACCTCAATCTGTAGCTTCCTCAAAATGAGACCGTAGTTTGGCCTTTCGTCATAGTGCTTCTTCACATTGCGGAGTTCCCAGATGTAGTACATTGCCATGGCTAGGGTTACAGCGTGCTTCATACTGTTAGCTTCGCGTTGCGTAGGCGCTGCCATAAGCTCACAGAACTGCTGCAAGAAATAATACCCAGTGCCCTCACCATGGCAAAGACCGAGGGCAGATACAGCCTCATGAAGTTGGTGGCTACTCCAGAGGACTTGTGCACACGGGCACTCCCAGGTAAAGTGTTCTGGCGTCTCGTCAGCATTACAACCCCAAACATAGTTACTGCACTCGGCAAGTCTTCTACGGGCCAGCCATGCTGTAGTAGGGAGGTGATCACCAATCAGACGCCAAAAGAAAAATTTCACCCTAGGCAGTGCCTTAACTTTCCAGATCATCTTGAGGCACTCCGTATTAGCATGATAATTTCCCATGTCCTCACCCGCATTAGCACCACGGAGTTGCAAGTAAAGTATTGAATTGTTGACCTGGGGCGACTCCGTCTGCCGCTGCACAACCATGTCATGATTTCGAGCCCAAGGTAGGTGCAAGACGCGGTCAAAAAGGAGGTCGTTGGCCCAAGCCCTAATGCTTGCTACGTTCCAAACACCCACATCAGCAACGCATGCACTAACGTGTGTTGGCCAGTCCACCGCCATGTTGATGAACGTAGGACACAGGCAAATTGGGAGCACCCCAAGCCAGTTGTCTTCAGCAATTAAGACATCCTTGCCATCACCAATTCTCCACACAAAGTTTGCAAGAGCGACTGGCATACCAGCAGCAAGAAGCCTGCATGCATGGGATGCCCCCCTCGGAGTCTTAACAAGGGAGTGAGCAGCGCTGTATTTAGCAGCCATGGTGCACACCCAGGGGTTCCCCTCACGCCCAATCAATCTTCTGCAATGTTTCATAGTCAGAACCCGCTGCCAACTGTGTAGGTCAAGAAGGCCAAGTCCTCCCGCAGCCTTGGGCAAAGTAACCTTCTCCCAGCTAGCATAATGCATCCTCCTGTCACCAGTCGCACCACACCAAAGAAAATTCCTAATCTTCTGCTCCGCCATGTCAATGGCATGCTTTGGAAGGACACAATGACTTAGCAGATGAGTGGCGATAGAGTTGAGTAGGCATTTGATCATGGCAACCCTCCCAGCAAGTGACAGATGCCTGACGCGCCATTTCATCACCTGGTCATCGATCTTTCGGAGCAAGAACTTAACATCCTTCAGCTTAATTAATTCCGAAATTGGAACTCCTAGATAGCAGAGGTTCTCCCCATGTGCCATATTCAATTTCCTCGCAATCACCTTCTTTCTTTTAGTGCTAGTGAGTTTACTGAAGAAAACCTTAGACTTCGCACTGTTAACACTCATTCCCGTGGCTCTGCAAAACTCCTGCATGGCCATATTAACTGCGCGCGCCACAGCACGTGTGGCCAATGCATACACCAGGATGTCGTCAGCAAACAAAAGATGGGAAACAAGCGCAGAATTCTTCCCAGGTCGAAACCCAAGCAGTGACCTGGACTCATAGTTATGCATAATTGTGGAGAGATACTCCGTCACAAAAGTGAATAAATACGGCGAAAGGGGACAGCCTTGACGCAGACCGCGTTTCGCATGGATCCAGGGAAGCCGAATGCCATAGAGCTAGACCCCATACCTAGGGTTTACAATGCATGCCTCAACCCAGTCACACTAGATGGACGGAAACCCCATAGCTTTCAATATGTTCATCACACACTCCCATTGCACCGTATCATAGGCTTGCTCCATGTCCACTTTAACTGTCATGAGTCGAGCCCTCGCAGAGGATGAGTGCATTCGCGAAGCCATTTCCTGGGCCATTAATATATTGTCTGCAATACATCTTCCAGGCACAAACACCCCCTGTTCCCTTGATATGAGGACAGGAAGAATTGGCTTAATCCTTTCAACAAGAACTCGTGCAACAACTTTGTAGATGAAGTTACATAAGCTTATTGGCCTGAACTAATCCGGCCTGCATGCGCCATGAGATTTCGGTGCAAGGACAATAAGAGTATCCTTCCAGCATTGAGGAATTTTGCTTTTCAGCGAAGAAGGAGAGCACCGCACGTATAGTGTCACCTTGAGTGATATGCCAATATCCCTGGACAAACTCTGCAGTAACCCTATCCAGGCCAGGGGCCTTGTTCCTCCTCGCAGCTTTGATGGCCAAGATAACCTCCTATTCAGTCACAGGGCAGGCCAGCATAATTGCCTAAGCGTCATTCACACTGGCGTGCGGCACATGCTTCAGAATAGGTAGGGGCATCACCCCACCACCCCACTTCATCTGAAAGAAGGGTTCCAAGATTGCACCCATAGAGTCCAGCGAAGTGACCATGCTGCCCGAATCATCCTTCAGCTGGGCAATGAGATTATTACGGGTGTGTGCAGTCGCGACAGCATGGAAGAAATGAGTATTACGATCTCCCAGATGGGTCCAGTGGAGTTTCGCCCTTTGCCACCACCACCGCTCCTCCAGCGCGCAGCCACGGTGGAAGTCCAAGATTAACCGCCCAAGACGGCAGTGTTCCTCTACATTTAATCCCTCCTGAGACTCTTTGATTTGCAAGGAATTGATACTGCGTTCAAGGTTAGTATTGGCACTCATAATATCACCAACCTCCAACTTGCTCCATGTACGCAGAGCCAGAAGCGACCTGCGAAACTTGGTTGATAGGCACTCCATATAATTCCCCTTAGTACGCCGACTCCACGCCTGATGCACAACACCCATTGCCTTCGGAAATTGCAAACAGATGCTCTCAAATTGAAAGCGGCGCTTGCAGACAGGCCTTCGCCCCCCTTCAATGTCGATGAAGAGAGGACAGTGATCAGAACCAATCCGCATGAGGTGAACAACAGAGCAGCCCGGGAATACATGCATGCCTGCAATGTTCATCAACGCTCGGTCCAGCCTTTCAAGAATCCTTGCACCCCCCTGCTTTCCATTACACCACGTAAACCTGTTCCCAGTAAACATGAGATCCACCAGCTGGATATCTTGGATCACATCTACAAACTCTTGCTGCAAGCTGCTGAATTTAAACTTCCTTCCCCCCTTGTTTTCACCCTGCGACATGACAATATTGAAGTCGCTGGCAACCAGCAATGGGCTAGCATTGTCAGCCTCCTTCCTCAAGAAATCCCACAGTTCCTTACGTTTCAGAGTCTCCCTCGGGCCATAGAAAACACAGCACTTGAGGGACGCGCCCCCTTTCATACCCACCTCAAATGAAACCGCATGCATCAGCGAATGAATGGAACTCACCATCAGACAGCTCCTCCATAGAACAACTATGCCAGCAGACTTCCCTACCGAAGGTTGCACCACATAGTTCCATTCCTTACCCAGCAGACGATCAACGTCCCTCTGCTCAAAGCTTTGGGCTCTGGTCTCAACCAGGGCAACCACCTCGATCTTGCTTTCACGCACAAGCCTCTGGAGAAAACACCGCGACTTCTTGCCATAGGAGCCCCTGATATTCCATACTAAAATTTTAGTCATAAGAGGAAAAGTAGATAGTACCTCTCCGCACCATGGGAGGAATAGCGCAACAGCCAGAAGATTGGCCTCAACCCTCCGCCCACCAAGGTCTTCAGCAGGGGAAAGCCCATCCAACGCGACCTGAGTGAGTTACAGTACCACAGGAATATCATCCACTGCCACCTTCCCCTCGTGGGAATGAGGGGATCACTGCACCCCACGAAGTGCAGTAAGGAGGGAATCCCCCTAACCCCCAATGCGGAGGGTAGCTTCCTTGCGGAGGACAGCTTCATTTCGAGAATTGACTTCCATCGCCCTATCATCAGCCAGCAGTGGCGCCTTCCCTTTGATATCTTGCACATGGAGACTTCGATAACTTCTGCTAGGAGGTCTCCCTCTAGACTGGGAACTGCTCCTCATTCTACCACTTTGACCACCTGCCCCCTCAACCTGCTTAGCTGTAGAAGCATTGTAACTTAGCGTGCTCATGGCCAACTTCTGCCTCCTTGGTTGCACCACCATCCACGGGCCCAGTCTCTCCTTCTTTGTGCCCTCCTCATTGTCCAGCATGGGTCGAATATTCCCACTTCTAAGGGATGGCCCCTCGGCCAATGCATCCAGTCCGGTATGCAGCTCTCGCAGGATCGCAGTTAGGTCCCTCGGGATAGTCGAGACGTCTAGCGACACCCTCGAAGATGAGGCCTTCTCAGAGCCCTTCATCAAAGTCCGCCCATCTCCCGCAGCAGTTGCTACAGCAGCATTCCCCGTCGCCCCAGACTTACATTGCTCCGCCGAGTGACCCACGAGTCCGCAGGCAAAGCAGATTTTGGGAAGCCCCTCAAACTCAAAAGGCTGGAATGAACGTCCCATGGGCCCCCTCAGCGATATACCCGGCTTCAGTGGTTTCGACAAATCCACCCTGACGCAAACCCGGGCGAATGACGAACGCTACATGTTCGCCGTCCAGCCATCAAGGAGAATTGGGTCACCTATCGACTTTGCGATTCTCAAGAAGTTCTCAACATCCCAATAGACCAGAGGAAGAGCCGGGAATCTCACCCAGATTGGGGCGCACATCGCCGTAGAAGCGCTGGGTCGAAAATCAGGGGACCATAGATCCAAACCCATGGCCTGACCAGCAACTTGCCATGGGCCTCCTAACCATACTGCATTTCTATCATCCACTGAGTCAAAGTGAAGACAGAAGCATCCAGAGGAATATCAAAGATTCAGATGTTCTTAAGGTGTCCCCATCACCTCTGACGCACCCGAGCTATGTTAAAAAATGGAAGAGAGCTGCCATACACTCGCCCCACCAGGTCAAATATGTGGAACTCAATTCGCCTAAGACAGGCATCATCAGACATAATGACCTTGTCGCTGTCAACAGGGTCACCCATGGATGTAGCCCTGGCCTTCACGTCAACTGCAGCCAGCTTCACAAAGGATGTCACTGCCTCATTGGGCGTGGCAGCCTTGGATGTTAATGCTTCCTTAAAGCTGACTTTGTTGGCCTGAGCTGCTTCGCTTGAATCGTTCTTGTCCAGCAAGGTAGCACTGTCCGGTGCTGCTTCAGTCGCATTGTTTAAAGTGGCCAAAACACTGGCACCCACAGTTTCAGGGACTTCCACCATTTCACCAACTAAGTCACCCTGCTCAACATCAGTCCGCACCAGCGACAGCAATGGGGGGGTCGAGGTAGCACCTTCCTCAGAAGTACCCGCATCCGCACTCGATGAACTAGCCGATATATTTGAAATTTCTAGCTCATGCAGGAGCTACCCATCCTTTCCATCAATGACAAACATCCCAATCACCTATCCTTTCTTCCCCTTGCCTCCAGCAGCTTCTTCACCAGCATCCTCCGCAAACTCCCTATCTGGAGATGCACTTCCAAAATTTTTGGACTTCCTGTTGCTTTTCCGGCATTTGGATCCAGCCATTCAACCATAGACAACGAAGAAAAGCTTGCAGAGGCAATTTGGATCCCTGTGCGCAGCGACCACAATCAACGCAGTTAACTCTGTATGAAAGAAGTTAAGTGTTCCGCGGCGCATCGAGCACTTTAATCCTACTCCTTCACTATCGCGTGCAGGGCAGCAGTGCACCCAGGTAGGGTTTAAGGTTTGAAATTTGAAAGAGGTACAAAGGACGAAATTGCCCTCCGAGAGCCGAAGCTTGAAACAGATCCCAAGAATCCTGGTCAAAAGGTAACAAACTCACCTTTGACCAGATTAGTAACCGCTTTCCTCCAGGCCGCTTCCTTACAGTTAAGGCCCTACAGCAATACTTCCTCGGTGATATGATCTCACTTCCAGATTCAGAACTACCGGCGCCAGCAGCCAGCGTCAGCTTCCGTCTCCTAGGTGCCTATGCCTTCGTCGTAGGACCTCAACAACTCGCCTTCGTCTTCGTCTTCGCCTTCGAGTTCGCCTTCACCTTCAGTTCGCCTTCACTTTCAGTTCGCCTTCAGTTCGCCTTCGAGTTCGCCTTCGAGTTTGCCTTCACTATGCTTCTCCTGCTCTTTTCAGAAATCCGAATGATTTTTCAAATAGTAAATTTTTTATGACCAAAGAAATTTTCTTATATTGGAACATTTTCTATAACAAAATATTCTTTATCATTGGTTTTACCCCAAAACCATTTATAATTGGTTTTGATATAATCTTTTATAATTTTAGTACACATTTATTTTGATGATTTTACATTTTGTGTAGTTTACATAATATTAATTTTTAGAAAAATATTTATCTTGAACTTTTTATTATAATATTTTACCTATGATGATCTCAGTTTTTACTTTTTCTTTCTCTTTCTTTTTAATCTTTTTTAATTTTCTTATCAATAATATCTCATTTATTATTAATTATAAGTATTTCTTTTGACAAATTGTTTTATGCAAAATCTTTATCATATTTAATATTCTATATGACATTTTTTTATATCACATAGTGAAAAAATTTTCTTTGCTATTGATACATTATCAATGCTTCTATAAAAAATTTTATTTTTTTCATAATATGTTATATTATATTTCAAAACTTTATATATAGAATATTTATTATTTTTATTGTTCTGTACAGTTATAGTTTCCGTTAAATATATATAACATAAATAAATACGTTGTTTCCATTTTTTCAAATAAATTGTGCAATTATTAATAAAGCACTGACTTAAAGTTCATTCAGCCACTTCTTTTACATCTACTAGTAAACTATAATAGTTAACATGAAGGTATCAATGCATTTAACTAATAATTTTTTGTTCAATTAAAATAGACCAAATATATAATGCATAAATATAAGTTTTAAAATTATTTAAGAAACTTTAGTTGGTTTATATTAAAGGCATAAATTTTCTTGTGAAAAATATCTTTAGGTGTAACTCAACCATAGCAAAAAATCAATAAAATTGTGTCAATAAAAAATTTTGTATTATTAAAAAAAAAAATAAGAACTATATCAATGGTGTCAAAAAATGACGAAACACTAAAATATAAAAAAGAACTAAAATCGTTAGTGATTTCAAATGATCAACTTATTTGAATAAATTATTAAAAAGTAAATTGAAGTGCCTTAAAGTGAATAGTAAACATCCAGTTTAACTAAAAAACAAAGTTTTAAGATCAAACATAAAGGAAGAAAAATAAAAAAAGAAAATAATAAGCTTTACCAAATCTTCATGATATTTAAATTATTTGCATAATTTATCAAAAAGCACCGAAAAATATTTTCAGAAAACAAAAGCATAAAATGGTCAAAATAGAAAAAAAATTATGAAACAAAACTTTAAATATTAAAAAAATGTTATATCATTTTAAAAGTATATATTTTGAACACAGAAGTATAAAAACTAATCAGGCCCTTAGTGTGACCAATTCAACTATAATATAAACTTTAAATTTTTAGTATATTATGTCAAATATTTTTTCTATTTCCTTTGGTACCACAAATGGCAATCAAAAGAAATTTTTTTCTTGATCATTTAGATAATAACTACAAACATATAAATTTATTTTAATGGAGGAAAACAAAAGCTTCATAAAAAGTTAACATTGATATTATTCATTATTCAAAATTCATCATAACTTCGTATTATAACCAAACAAAATCTAGTTGAGATTATTGTGTCCATGATTGTACAAATTGACATCCTTCTAATTGTGTAAATTTATCAAATATAGCAATTTTTTTTAAAACAAGCGATTTTTTTCTAATTATCTTTTTGAGAATATCTCCTTTTTAGTTACTATTCTTAGTCAAAAATAATTTATGCGCAAAGTTAGCTTAGCTAAAACATACTTGAAGAATTTATTTATTGTAAGAAAATAAAAGACTATAGTGATGGCACAATTCAAGTTATTTTACTATCCATGAGAAAAAGGAAAATTTAGAATAAATATTATCTTTAATCTTACGTGCTTGTGAAGCATGATTAGGTCAGATGAAATAATATATGTAAACTTATTATTATAACACTATGAGATGTCCTTATACCAATGCATATAAGATCTTCTCATATTTGTAACACAACATATCTACTAAATGCTTTTACTTTTAACAATGAGCAAGTGGAGAGCAAAGACTTAAAATTATTTAATTTCCTAACTAAAGATGAATGTTCATTAACTTTTATAATAACTAATTGATGGCCTTTTATATTCCATAAATAACTATCGACCATATTTTTAGTTCGATAAGAACAACCTCCATCTCATATTGTTTCTTTTTAGAAAAAAATTATATTTTTTAAATAAAATTTGTTTTTTAACAAAAATAAAATAATTGTTGACCAAATTGTTTTTGAGTAAATTAGCTCCTACCCAATTAAGATGTGCCTCCTTTTTTTCTTCTTTTTTAGATATGATGCAAAAAAAGGCTTCACTACTTTCTTCCTTCACATATGCTAGCCTTCTTTGACTTATTTAAAACAATTTACATCTTCTTTTGTCTTTCTCTATTTGCTCTTGTTCTCAAATGACTATTCATATGTTATCTCTAACTCATGCAAATTTCATCAGCTATTTCTAAACTCAAGATTTTATTAAATCCAAAAGTATTTAAAGAACATTTGACATTGGAGCATCTAACATTAGCTCACAAACAGACATTCACTAGTGTTACACAAGTTTCTTAAGCCCATTAGAATAAGATTTTTTTAGAAATTGCTTAAATTTCAATTATCTTATTGGTTTCCCTAGCTGTCACTATCTGCCATACTCTGTCGCCTTCACCGTTGTGGTTAATAGCCACTACTATTTCACCCACACTCAAGCTTGGTGTACCCATTGGCCATCAACTACCCATGTCAACCTACTAGTCCTATAAACCATTCTATTTTGTTTGACTAATGTTTGCTCCAGACTTAGATCGATAGCATTATTGTGCTGCTTAACACATCGTTTTGTTGCTAGGTGTTTCACCACATGTCATTAATGCTACCCAAAATGCAATATCAAATTTGGAACTGATTAATCTAATTAAGTTTTTTATTTTTTTTCAATATCTTTATTTTTTAAAAAACTTTTTTAATGAACCTTTGAGGTCTCTATAAATAAGAATATTCACCATACTATAGGAGATGAAATATTATAAGATAAACTTATTTTGCTTGTGAGCTTTTATCTTGATGACTAAAATGTGTGCACTCAACTCTAGTTTGAGAGATTCCAACTTCCATTATGAAGATAAATAGAAAGTAAGAATTATTCCATAGTGAGTGTTGACAACCATATCCCTCATTAGACATTAGGACTGAATGTAACAGACCTTCCACTAGGAGAATCAAAACTAAACAATTCTCCTTTTTTCCAACACCCCAAGCTTTTCAACAAATCCAAATTACCTCCATGTCATCATATTACCACATTTGTGCTCTAGACACAAAAAAAAGTTCATCTTAAATTTTTATCTTATTTGTTTAACATTGGATATGATAATACTTTTTTTACAAGATGTTATGCTAAATGCTTATGGTTTTCACCTACTCAACTTAATAATTTATGCTAAAATTTTATATGCCAATATTTAAATAGTTTTAAAATGTCATACATATCACCTAACATTAATTAGTATATAATAACCTTTCATATCACTTAATAATCTCTTGAGTATCTCTTGTTTTATACACTCTTATTTTCACTCAAGTAGAAGTCAAAATCTGTTTTAGAAGTCAAAATGTGTTCTACATCAATGTTGGTAACATGGAACATGGTTTTGTTCTAAAAAAGATTCCTTTGTTTAGTGTTCTCTTAACTTTGATATCAGTTCTTATTATTTTCTACTAAATTTCTTTCTTCATTTGTTTACTATTTGTAACTTTGGTATTAGAGAATATGATTTTCAATTCTACATATACTTTAATATTAGATAATGTTATTTTGTTCATTTCATAAATATAGCAAAGATATCCATAAGAAAAATCTTGATAGTTGAAGAAGAAATAAGCCTTTTGATGAATTAAAGCAAAAAAGATCAAGATATGTCTAATGAAAAAGAAATATCTAAAAGACATTAAGATTAGAGTATATCCGTAATATGAAACTATATGCACCAATTTTTTAAGATAATTATAATCCTTAGGATTATATTAACGAACATAATAGTATGAATGATTAGTTTGACATGCACCAAATAAGTAAGGAAAAAAAATATTATTTTTGTAAGACTACACTCAGCATATTCTTTGTAAATTTCTTGGAAATTTAGAGTAATAATACACTTACAAAAATGAAGGGCAACCCAAAACAAGAATAAACCTTAAGGTTAGGTTATACAATAGCTCTGCTCTAATAACCTATAATACCAACATATAAGATAAACAACAAATATTTTCTCAATTGGATAGATCTTTTGAAGAGTAGGTTAACAAGTCTAAAGATTATAAACTTTTGTGTGATACAAATGAGCCAAAGTATTTATTTCTTTTCTATTTTATGGTCAATTTAAAGGAATGCATATAAGCAGTGCTTAATTTGAAAAATGTTACTACCTTAGAGAAAGCCTATTGCATAACTAAAAAATGTCTTAAAAAGTGAAATTTTTTTTATTTTAAGAGAAATAATGAGCCAATTTCTCCAAAAATCTACGTTATCATTTCTCAATTGACTCATACTTACACTTTGTCTACCTTGAGCAAGAATAAGAAAACATGAAAAGTTTTAATGTTAAATGCATCCTTATCTTTAACATCAAATAAAAAAATTAAGGAACAACCATTTTGGATGTTCATAGATAATTTTAGTTACAATAATACAATACCTCTTATGGCTACTGAACAAATAAAAGCTTCTTTCTTAAAACATCCAAACCCATAATCTATCTGATGGATAGATAAAACCTCTATCCTATTAAGCAATGATGTTATGTATTTTCAAAATTTGATGAGTTATTTTTTTATAACTATTTTTCTTTCAACAAAACAATATAAATACTTTATTTTATTAGATATTTTTTAATTATTATTCATATAATTTAAAATTTAAATTACCTTGAAATCATTTTAAATTTTTTTATGTTTTTTATTTAAATCAACTATCTTTCTACTCGAACATATTATCTACATGATATTTATGAACCGTCCTATAAAAGGTATAATATGTTATATTCTCTAATTTTGTTATTATTTTTTTCATTTTGCTCAAGAATATTTGCAGTTAAATGATGGGTATTAAATCTCTAAATAAATAAATATTGTCAAGTTGTTTGGAAGAAAAATTTATAAAAAAGGTAAAATAAGAAATCAATAATTCTAGAAATTAATAAAGTAAAAAAAAATTAAATCTTTTATAAATTTTTTTCAAAATAAAATAATGTACCATTACAGTGTATTACATATGTGATTGTAACAAAAACTAAAATATTATAAATTCAAATAAAATAATAAAGCACTTTTGATTTAATAAAAAATGCTTGCAAAGATAGTAACCAAAGTTCTATCCATCATAATAATATAATTAAAATTTCTTGATAAATTAAAACAATAAAATATTTAATATTTTGAAATAGTTATTTCTTTAAAGTAATTTGCATACTATCTCATCAATCAATGAATATATGCAGCAAAAAATAAATAACATTGCATGATGACATAATAATAAATATTTGAAAATTTAAAAAAATGAATTTTTAAAAATTCATCAATTAAAAAACATATTATCATAAAATGAAACAAAAATATTAGAAAAAAAGTATAAATTAAGTAAACATGATAACTCAACATTATCAAAAAATAATGATCAAACCTCAATAACTATTTTTAATTTAGTTTAAGAAATATAGGTGGAATATATGCTCAATAATTATTCTACACCTCTATCGAAACCCTTTGTGATAAAAAATTGATGTGAAAGGGCATTTTAAGGTCTTAATTGTTCTGCATATGGACCATAACCTTCATTACAAATGATGTGGTTGTACCTATTTGTTGCATGAATACACTATTTATCTATTTTATGTTTTTTTTGGCAATGTTATTATATTTTAATAAAAATTTTTATTTAAAATTTTAAAATTTGCTTAACTTTTCAAAAGTATGATAATTTTGTTAACTAAATTATAGATAGTTTTTCATATATTAAATATTCAATTATCATAATAATTTTTATATGTTTATAGTCTTATTATTTTTTCATTACAGCAACAAATGTTTTTTTGGTTGCATTATTGTTCCACTTTATGATGTATTATGTAAATATTCCAAATATTTTAAATATTTTTTTATAATTATCGTGTACCTAATTTTTTTCAACATTGTTTTAAAACTTATAACATTTTATTTAGCCAACATTCTTATATTTTTATAAAGGTAAAGGTTATTAAATATCATTAATGTCAACAATAAAATCTTAAATAGGTACTTGGAACTCCATAAATGTACTCTAAATTTTAAAATTGGCTATTTTAATCTCAAATAACCCAAAGTAGAATGCTACTAAATTACACATCAAAAGTTAGTGAGCATATTCAATAATTCATTAAGTTTGATAACTTTGCATTTTTTGTAATCAAATGTTTTATCCATTGAACACTAGGTTATGTGTTCTGAGAATAAGAATTTAATTAACAAGTAGTTGGACGACAAAAATATTTTATTAGTATCTTCTAATTAAGTTTTAGAGAAATTGTTCATCAATTTTCTCGATCTTCATAACACCAATACTAATTTCAAAAAATGGAAAACTAACTTTATTTGAAGAAGTATAGTGATGTTTAAGATTTTACGCATTGTACCATCACAAAAAATCAATTCATTTTTTTCTAATCTATAAAACTACATTGGAAATTTTTTTTTCATTAAGATATATTTTTTATTTG
Organism: Vanilla planifolia; assembly: GCA_023846275.1. Taxonomy (NCBI): domain Eukaryota; kingdom Viridiplantae; phylum Streptophyta; class Magnoliopsida; order Asparagales; family Orchidaceae; genus Vanilla; species Vanilla planifolia. The sequence goes on along the minus strand of JAIUJO010000405.1, from coordinate 203,796 downwards.
TATTACACTATTCTTTCAATTAATTGTTATGATGCTTTGCATTAACAAATTATAAATTGAAACAGACAAATTTGTGATGCATTATGAAAATCATATAGAACATTTAAAAGTACCTTCATTAAGATAAGGTTTTTTTTATACTATTATATATATTTATTTAGCAACAAAGATACTAATTTTTTAGTTATGAATATTTATTTTTATTTTTTTAAAAAGGAAATTTTAAAGATTTTTTACTATTTTAGTATAATCAATATTTTAAATTTATCAAAACATTTGTAATATGATTTTAAAAACAAGTCATGTAATAAATTTAAATATTTTCAAAAGCAATTTTCTGATAATATTTTTATCATAATTACATTTTTATTATTTTTATTAAGTTAATTATTTTGCTCACGTCACCACAAAGCTCTCAATTTCATGTATTTATAAAAATTTTAATTTTTCACATTGAAAATTTTATATTTTTACTCTTTCAAAGATATTTTAACTAAATTTAATATTTATTTAATTTTTAAAATGGAAATGAGTCTATAATTGGAAATTTAATGCATATTTGCAATTTTGTTAATGTTTTATTACCTTTATGGTTGCTGCAATTATAAATTTTTTTGGCACCTAAGTTAGTTTTCGAGATTACATATTTTTAGTGAAATATGTAGAACTTTGTAAGGATTGATTTAAATATTTGAAATATTTATCAATCTAAATAACTTTATTTTTTTAATAAATTTAAACCTCTTTTTAATGCAGACAAAATTTCTTATTGTAAAATGATCTTTTATTCCATCTAATTTAAATTTTTTTTTCTAAAAATGGATATTTACTATTGCCATATTTCAAAGATACATTTTTTTATGTAGCACACATTTTTTTGTGATATGAATTAATTATATGTTACACAAAGATTGCTATCAAGCTGGTTTTAAATAAAAAAAATCTTTCAATGACATAATACTGATAAGTGTTAAATATTTCAAATGAGAATAATGTCACTAGTTTCTTATTTTTTTACCCTTTCATATCATTTCATTTATGTTATAGGAATGCCATTTATCTTTCCAAAGTCTTAGTAACTATTTGGACATGAAAAGTAAATCAAGTATTTAAATTTTTTAAATTTTATTTATAGATTGTGAAAAAAATTAATTTAATAATTAAATAATTATGAATATGGAACGTAAGAAAATTATCACATGAAAATAGATAATAAAATATTTTCATATTCTAAATATCATAAATCAAAAATATGTTGACATAATCAACAAAACTAATGAAATATGGATATGTGAAAAAATAAATATTATAAAAATTAAAACAATAAATAAATAATATGGAAAAATAAATTTTTTAAATAATATGCAAAACATGTTAATGTTAGATTTGGCAAGAATGTATATTTTCTTAAAATAATTCAACTAAAAAATGATTGAGATAAATTAAATAATAAATATTAAAAAAATTAAACAAATATATAATTTTTTAAAAAATAAATCTTTAGTATCATAAGAAATAACGAATTATATAGATTACATAAAATTTCAGAATAATTTTATTTTAACCTAATTTACAATTCATCATGATTAATTTATATATGATTACGAATAAAAAAGGAAATAGCATATAAGAGCTTCAAATAGTATACAAAAGTGGTTCGTTAAGTTTAACAAACAAATAAAAAATTCAAATATATTTTCATACCATTAGTCATTACAAATTACTATAAAACAAAAATATCCTTAACAATTATGTAATGTATGATAGCTCACTACCCAAAGATGCAATAGGAATGGTCAAATCCATTCTTAAAATTTAATACAAAGTTTGTTGAATACGAGGTAAAGATGCCAATGCTTGATGCTTTACCTATTTACATGTTATGCCATAAAAGAATAACCTTTTAGATTTTAAATAAATTAGCTATAAATTTTTTATTTTTGGTAAACCATTCTTAAATTTAATTTTAGTATGATATTTTAATAAGTTTTTATTTGTGACATGAAGATTTACTTGCATAACTTTTATGGAAAACTTTTTCAAATGAACTATACGAAGTAAATTAAAAGAAACTTAATGAATTTTAAATAGACAAGTTGATATTTGAAATTGAGAGTTAATAGCATAGAAGCTATGTGACCAAGCCTACAAAAATACAGAAAAAGAACAATTTTCGAGTAAAAGTTTCTATTTTATAAAATTTCAAATTAATCATTCATATGGATTAGCTACATTAATTTAGGCATTCTTGATTATAAAAATCATAGAAAGGTGCATTTTAACACATGTTTCAAAAGATCTTCACAAACAAACATCGAAGTGATGGTGAGGTGACATAATTTTTCAAGTTTCTGTCTGCATTATGACACTTCCAACATGTTTCTAATGACATTCTCTTGTAAGCATGCTCCGCTGCCTTATCGGGTATATCTCATGCAGATTAGCCTCATGGCCTTCTTTTATAGAGAATTTGAGAAAGTTTATTTATCCTTTCCAATCAGGATAATGCTAATATTTTTTTGATTGTGTGGACAAAAAGTCATTTTTGATGAAGATGATGATGTATTTAAAGGTTGTTCCCTTCAAACTCACTCCAATAAGTAATAGTTTCTATTGGAAGACCAAAAATGGAATTTCAAAAAGAGTACGAATTAAAAATAATTGGAATCTTTGAATCTATCATGGAGGTAAGCATGTGCACCTAAGCTTTTCACTAGAATTGGAAAACATTTGACATTGGATGTAAAATATTTGGAAAATCATAGTCTTTCAAATGAGGGTCCTCAAATGTTTTCAATGTTTTTGCTCAACACTAAACCTTTGTGAGCTCCAATATGGATCCCATTGCAGCACCTTCCAACCAATGTGGTGAACAAGTAGGCCCTATTCTTAATCATGTTAATAGTTAGCAACTTATTAAAAGTATTGCTATGAAAATAAATTTAACAATGCCACATAAGGCACTAGTCTACATTTTGGTCAGTCTTGCTAAAAGTCTTCATTTACATATTTGAATCTCTAGAAAGATTGGGTGCAAGAATGGATTATAAAAAAATAAAGTAATAAAAGTTTTACTAAATATTATGAAAGCAAATGTATATGAGGATTTTCAATGATTCAATGCAAACATGGAAAGAGCTATAAAGCCTTATATGTAAGAAATAGAGAGGATGAGAAAATTCCAATAAGTGAAGTAATAAGGAATGTGAAACTGCAAATTTTGGTAGCCACTAATGCAGAAAATAATAAAACCACCCCACTACATCACAAAGCATCAACACATAAAAAACAATTTTAACTTTACAATGAATCATCTATTCAATGATAGTTTGAACAATTTCAATTACCAATTCCAAACTAAGAGTAAACAACATCAATCTAATTTGAAGCTTAGGAAGGACATGTAACCTAAACAACAAATACAAATTCAATCTCACAAAAGCTAAATAATGATCTCTAAGAAAAAGCAAAGACTCTTAAGCTTTCTAGGATAGACTAGAATGGCTTCATAGTGGTTAATAATGACAAGTGAATAAGAAAAGGCACTAAATGGGATGTGAAAAAATTGATTTGCCCAAAAATGTCCAAAAGAAGCTTTCATGAATCTCAAAATGTAGACACTATAGATTGTAATTAATAATGTCCTACATTTTAACATTAAGGGTGTACTTAGTTCTATAGTAGCTTGATTCCTTGACAACATGTTCAAATTACACAAAATTAAGTTAATTGCAATGATTGAATGCTTTGCAAGAATAAACAAATGGACATCCATTGAAGGAGTCTAAATTTTCACTATTATGAAGTAGCATTTCCAACAAAGTATAGGTGCTTTGTAGAAGTACTTAAAATGTTAAAAATTGAAAATTAACAATATTTTCTTCACATGGTGATACATAAATGATGTGCTACTTTCTTGTATATGCCAACAATTCTTTTATTAATGGAAGACATCTTTGGAGGGATTTAACATTGACGATGAGGGTTAATTGTACTCCCTAAATTGAAGAAACTCCTAAATGCCTTTGCTAAGGTTTAGAAATATATGGATCAATCTTGTGTTAGAAGCCTAACAAATCATGATTTGCTCAAAGACATTCTACCATAATGGCTGTCAACATATGAGCAAGTTCTTGTTATACCAATCCATATTATAGATAATTTCTCCATTAGCAATTAAATCTAACCCTAGACAACTTAGAATTGAAAGTATAGAATTTTTTCTAGTGGTTGCTTAGAATCAGATTCTTCTAATTGCTAGTCAAGAATGAGGGCACTGGCTTATAAGTTGAATAGAGTTAAAGCCTACCTTAAAGAATGTAGTAAAACCTAATTTGGTAATATATTTTTGAATATTGAAGAAGTAGAATAACGTGTTATGGAGAAGGTAAACAACTTCAAAGAGTTATAAATGAGTTTTCAAGGTTAGAACTAACAAACCTTAAAATGAACTAACAATGGTTGTCAAAATGCAGGAGATGTATGGAGAGACATTTAAGAATACTAAGGGAAACATTTTTGGAATTCTATAAGGTATTTTAGAATTCTAAATGCCACAAAAAATTATAAAATAAATATCCATAATTCTTCAAAAAAACTAAAAAAACTTTTTAGAAAAGCTACAAAATTAATTATCATAAAAAGTTCCTAAACTGACACATACATTTTTTGTAGTAGTAATTGTGAAACGTGAGGCAACAAGCAGCACAAGATGCGACACTAGTGGATTGATGCATCACTTTCGTTTCTAATTTCAACAAGTAGCATCTGTAGAGAGGAATTAACACTTTGGGTCTGCTTTTGGGTCAATGCAGAGAGAAGAGAGTTAGCACTAGTTCATGAGTCAGCTCTAATGGTTGTGGTAACGTTGGCCATCAGTGGTGAGTGATAGCAAAAATGTGCAAAACTACATTTTAAGCCCTTTATAAATAAATTTTTAAGAAACTTGTGTACTGGTGGACGTTTGAGAATAATCAAAGAGAAGGCCTATATTGAAAGATGAAAATCTCCAAAAAGTTTATAATTATTCTTTAAACAACTTAAACTAAACTTTAGATGTTAATAAATTGATGAACTACTGAAAATAAACAGAAATGTGCAATAAACAAGGCTCTAATGCAATCGATCCCAATAACAATAATGATAAAAGAGATAATTGAGAAGTAAAATGGCTAATCTCAAAGGGTTCCAAGTTCGAATACAACTTGTATATCTCCAAGTTGAACCTCTACATGATGCATTGGATGCTACTACATCAGATGTATAACATCTAAAAGATATGGGCTGTGTAGCTTAAGAATGGTGATAAAAACACAAATGTCATCGTCACATTCTTAAATAATAAGCAAATGAAAGGTAATATATAAAGAATTAAAGATCCAAGTAGGAGTTTGGTCTTAAAGAGGGATTTAGTTGCCAAATACATTGTGGATTTCTTGACATCTTACTTTTCCCCATAAAGAAAAATGGGAGGTGCTTTTCTTTATGATGCTTAGACTCACTAAAATGCAATATGATGGTAATTCAACTAGTTAATAAGGAGAAATTGCAAATAAATATTTTTTTAATGGATTCTTCATTTGTTTGTAGATTGGATGGAATTAATGTTTTATTTTACAAAAATTGTTGGTCATATTTCAGGATGATGTTTATGAAGCTATCAATGATTTCTTATTAATAGCCCATCACCAAAAAATGCATTAATGCTAATTTAATTTTCCATCTAAAGATTAATTGCAATAAATCTTTCAAAGACTTCATGACATTTTGGACATATAGTTTCTCAAAAAGTATTCTAACTTTTTGATAATTAGCCTATAGTATTTACTACCCACCATTGTCTCGTTGGAGCAATTTGCTTTTCCTATGGATGGGGAAATCACTAAAAATATTTTATCTACATAAGAAATCATACTTTCATAGGACAAGCTTAATGATTTAAATGATGTGATCAAAGCTAATAGCTAAATTATCAAGCAAGACTTTAAGAATGTGTTCAATGATATATCATATGGGAAACATGTATGACAGAAGTTTAACTTCAATACTAATTTATTAATTTAGTTATGATTATCTATAATATAAGTAGCACGTTAGTCACTATTAACAAGAAAGGAAATGGTTCCATTTAACTCTTCCATTGACCAAAGCATGGTAACCCTCTATCCTCATTTCTTCTCCACATTGTAGCTAAAGTACTAAGAGAATTTTAAGCAATCCATATATGCAAGGTAAACCAAAGCACTAGGCCACTCTAAGTGGTTGTCAACCAAAGTTCCATTTGTGCTTCATAGATTAACTTATACTCTTTAGAAAGGTGACAAATACTCAACAAAAAATATCAAGTTATTCATCTCAGAAATCCATGGAACATCAAGTCTATAGGTTAATGTACAAGGGATCTTATATGTTTGATGCACAAACATAAAACACAAGAAGGGCGACATAAACAAGGAGCACCTACTTCAAAAAAATGCTACCTTACAATCCCTTTATGCAAAAGCACATTATTCAAAGGTAGGAATAAGTGCTTTAGTACAAACATTAGATTAACAAGACATGCAAAATGAAATTACTCTCAATAGAAGGTTGTACTTATTAGTCATGCCCTTTAGTTAATAACACTTCATGAATCTAATGATATCTTATCTTTTGAAAAATATTATTAACTTTTTAGAAAGTGTGATAAATCATTTCCTTTAGGGTTTTAGTGATTTGTTGAGCAAGCACCATTTGGCTAGTTAGAACAAGATTAGCTTTGGCTATGAAAAGTAAGGGGTTACTAGTTAAGAAATTGAAGGATTTTTGTGATGCATATAATGTAAAGATTATTTGAAGGTCTACACCTTAAACATTATCTATTTTGACATATGTGAGATTTATTTTTCTCAATTAAAAATGTAATGGAGCATGGCCAATCACTTCAAATTAAATAAAAAGAATCATTAACACTAATTTTAACTTTGCAACACTTGGAACGAAATAGAAAAGGATGGCAACCATTATTGGACCGTCACCTAGGATGGTAAATTCACTGTCAATTTAGATGGAATGATAATGTAACTAATTGCCTTATTCATAATTCACAAAACATAATGTAGAACAATTATCAACCTTCCAAAATCTCTCCACTAATATGGACAGTCCTAAATGACTAATTACCTTTTGATAACAACTTGAGGAAGTTGAATTTTGATTTATAAACAAATGCCCTTTAGTACTTATAAGCACATTCAAATGAATCATATGGAACCCTTATGTAATAAATCTTGGCATTAAACAAACCCAACATCGTGATTCAGGAAATGCTTCTAAATGGTGGAAATTTAGTCTCACAAACTCAACAGCCATTGAGGGATTTATTTTTGTACCATCTATCTGAAATATCTAGAAGACAAAAATTCGAAACAATTCAAAGAGCAAATATTTCTTGTGATTTCCTTGGTTAAGTTGAACATAATACTTATGCAATTTTTAAATGTTGTTCAATTATTTGAAGAAGTTCAGTAGATCCTCAAAAGGTAAAATTTTCTTTGCTTCATTTATTTTTAAGATCAATTAAATAAAAAAAGTGGTTTAAAGGACTGTCCTACTAAGGGATTAAGACAAATTAAATTCTAATGGATTGACTGGAAAGAACCAAGGCCTTATATGTTGTGTTTGTGTTATTAAAGACAACTTCGTAAACTTTTAAAGCACTCTCATTTTACATAGTATCTAAAAATTATATAAGTTGAAGCCATTGAAATACTATTTGGGTTAAATTATGTGATAATCTGGGGCTATAAAGACATCATTATAGAATCAAACAATTAATTAATCCCTATAATGATGCATAAAAGAATTGGAAGCCATTACTGCATCTTAATGTTACTAAATAGAAAAATCAATTCCATTGCAAAGTAGTTCAATTCTAACACATTCAAGGAAATAAATGTAGTAAAAACTAGTATGCTTAAATAGCTAGTAACTATATTCATTTAGAGGCTCTAAATTCATGATAATTTCCAAAAGTTTGCAAAACTTTAATTAAGGTTGATGAGTAGAGGTGCTGAAAAATTCATATAGTGATCATAAAGAAAGTCATCCAACTAACATCTCAATGATGAAATGTATGAGATGTGTTCACATGATCATTAAGGATGACTTGGATTTGTTATTGTGGAAATTATTGAGCTTTTGGGGCTCAAAGGAATGAACTAAACTCATGAAAAACCACTATATTTTAGCTTAACAAAACAATTTGGATAAACAAATTTTGGTTCACATAACTCATGTAAAGTTAATCATATTCTAGGAAAAAGGAATGAACCTATTTTAATGTGGCTCGTTTCGTAGTAAGGAAAACAATGCCCATAGAATCTCTCAATTTTAACAAATGATAACTATTCTTCTTATATCTAAGATCACGATTTTTTGTATAAAAAAGAATAACAATCGAACCCATTAAAATATATTCCGATCAAACTTGAACTTGATTCTAACAAAAATTCAAAAGAAAGGTTCATGAATTTGTGACTACCTTTGCTAAAGTAAATTAAGTACATATTATATTACTGTTATAATGACTTTTTTTTCTATAGTGTTACTCCAATAAAAAATTTTTGAATGAAGAAGCTACTTAGCAAATTTATAGTTCTTTTATGAATAAGTTATGCAAAGAATTAGAAAGAAGCCATCTTTTTCTAATTATTCATCAATTTTAGTTACACATCATGCTTCTATATACTCATCATCTAGTAGTCCTTGATTCATTGGCATAACACATCCTCCAAATCAACCTTTTGTAAAGACTAGTTCAATGGCATTTATTGGGTATGATGGATTTAATTGGACAATACATCAGATTCTATATTTATTTGAGATCATTAGAGACTTTGTTTGGGTTCTTTCCTTGTTTATTGTGGCTTTCAATAGTGCTAATGTAGTCATTAATGACTAAACAAATATGATGACACTTATAGACTATTTCAACACGTGTGGTCATAGAGTTCATCATAGTATTGAATTATTTCTTACTTCATGGCAATATAATTGCTAGCTTAGTAAGCTAGCCAACATAGACCTTTCTTATTAGTGTAAAAAATTTTAATAATGCATTAATAAGCAATTTTCATCTCTCCAATAGGGAACAATTTCGTAACACGTGTAATATGATTCCTTAATCCACCTATTATAACATTTCACATCAAGACTATGATCTTTTATACACATTTCTCAATGCTAATCAATTAGATCTGTCTTTTGTGCTTCCTTTTTGTGTCAAGGTCATTCTAATACTACCACTCATTAGAAAAGATTAGACAAATATATTGACTCTACTGTTTTTCTTACATCTTAAAATCACAAAATCCATCAATGTGCTACATGTATATCTTACTACATAGCAAGATTGTCATCCGCTAAATATGTGTCATGGCATAGCCCATTTGGTTTCTTAGAATTCCCTTTTGTTTTTGTCAGATTGTTTAGTTAAACTAATTCATTAATACATTACTTAAACTTATCACACTAAGCAAATTGTCTCAACTTTCATAGTTTAGTTCCTTAATTAGCATGGTTGACCACTTCATCAATCTTTTCATAAAATGATATTCAACATCGTTCTCATCATACAATATGACAATTCCTTAGGCCAAGACAAGCCAATGTAGTCTTATGTGTCCTTATACATTTTCAATGAATAATGTATGTGCAATCAATCATGATCACTATGGACGCCTCTATGCATTGGACTCATTCAAACTAACAATTTGAATTAATAATACTAACACTTGAATAAGACACCCCAAATCATTGAATGGTAGCTTGTTGGCATATGACATTCATGTGCATCAACACATCAAAAGATGCTCATCCTCACACACACATATCAACCATAGCCCTTAAAAGACTTGATAATAATAACAATGTACTTTTACAATTTAGTCTAATTCATTTAAGGATTCTTTGGTAGCTTTCAAGATAACTCTAGCTTTAAATGCTATCTTTGATATCCTTATAGTAATAAGATAATGTTGTTAGCAAAAGATTGCATAGAAATGACTTTAAAAAGACAAAAAATTGAGTGTTAAGTTACTTTTTTGTATTATTTACTATTGTCTTTCACCTTTATCACTACAATGTTGATTTTTATGGCTTATGAGACCCACTTAACTCTTCAAAATCGTTGATCTGCTCAATACACACTGAGTAGTGTTGATCTACAACCCTTGAAATTTCTTAACATATCAACACATGTCAACCTATTAGCTCACATTGACCAGCAAATTAGACTTGAAGTGTAACTGTGTCTCCTCCTATGCCCAACTAATTGTGTAGGCCCGATCCTTGATGCATACTAGACTGATACTCAAATTTTACATGCCAATGTCAATGCTTCTTATACCAAATTAATTTTGCTTCATTGCAAAAAAAGATTTAGTTAAATTCAAATTATGTTTTTTTATAATTTGTGATGACTTTTGAAATTTTAAAAATAGACTTTAAAATTCTAAAATATTTTCCATAGCTTTCTAATAATATCCTTTTATATTATAACCAAACAAATTATCATTGTAGCCTTGACGTCTCTATAAATTGTGATGCTCACAATATATAAGTAATATAATTTCAAAAAAATAACAAAGTGCTACCACTAAGCTTTTTTATAACATGTTGTGCTCACTCAATATAATGATGTGATTCCAGAGGTTTCCTAGGAAGGAGAGTGAAAGACTTGAAAAAGGATATCTTAATATGTTATCCAAGATTCATAAGGGAATCAAATCTCAAGAAAGCTCTTAATCATTTAATTTCAAGTTTTGAGAAATTAGTCATCTATTCAAAATTTTTTGTTTATCTTAGTAAACATGTGATTTCTTATTTAGCGCTCTAAGAACTCAACTTCTTCGCCTTGGCACTTCACTACTAAATTGAGTATTCTAGATGTTGGTTATTAAAATCACTTTTTCTTTAGACTAACATCACACATGTTAATGATCAGTGTATGTGCTATGCTTTTGGGAATGTTTTACTTGTCCAACGATTCTAGAATTTTTTATTATAAATCTATTGCACCTTTTGTGGGCCCTTATATTGATGTGTTGCTTGAACATAAAATCTTTTTAACTTGGTATCAAAGAATGGTTAGCTGTAAGAACTTTACATAATTTTTATTTTATCATTAAAGAAGTAACTTTTAATTTTATGAATTTGTTTTTTAATATCTAGAATTTATTAAAATTTATATGTTACAAAATAAAGAAAAAATCTTATTTTCAAGTCAAATGCTACAACATTTATTTATTTGTATGTTCTTTTGCTATTACATTTCATGATTTGTTTGTTTTTCTTTATCTTTACAACCCCAAATGACACGTTCTTTGAAACCCAATTGTTTATAAATACTTGGTCTATAAAATAATATAGAATGTCTGGTTCTCGACTAATACAGTCATCCTTGGACCTAATAATATAAAATGTAATAATAGAATTAATCATTCAAAGCAAGAACCAAAAGTAACCTTAGTAAAATTCATAGATCAATTGCAAAAGTGTAATGTAGATAGAGGTGATGGAACTCATAGATTCAGTTGGTCTATGATAAGTGACTTTGAGGTGGAGAAAATGTCTTCTAAAAATAAACCTCATCAAATGGATTAATGACCTAAGTGTTAAGCTACCCCACATACCCATGATAGTAGACATAGTAAGATAATGGTCACTAGCCTAACATAATTAAAATAAGCTTTATAATATTTGATGGTAGTTTAGACCTTAAAGCATAACAATTTTAGGAAATTTGAATGGAGTATTACTTGGAAAGTCAAGATCTTAGTAGGCATCAAAAGTACAAATTTGTAAAAACGAGGCTCATATCAGATGCTAAATTATTTGTTTACATATTAAAAAAGCAATTCTCGTATTATAAGTGAGCATTACCAAGATCATGGTAATAACTCAGGATTTGCCTACAAATTAAGTATGTACTAACTTCTAAATTAGGAGAAGTTTTGGAAAAATGGTGACATCTATCCCGAGCTTTGAAGACTTCCAACAAATAAATTACTAAGTTTTAAGGTTTATATGCTCTAATGTAGTGCCTAAGAGCTAGATCAAGTAGCATTATTTTGTAATTGAGTTAGGTTCAATGAGGTTATTTAATTAAGCCATACTTGAGAAATACTGCTAGTTTAATAAAGGCACATAGACTGGCTTATGATTTAGAATATTAATTACCTGTAAGAGTTATACTCCTTTGCTCACTTCTTACCTTAAAGTTCATGCCACTACATTCATTATTTTAACTACTACTATATCTACAAAATGTGTCCTTTGACCAATAGTACAAACTCATTGAATCCAACCCTTGGACAAACCATCTACTACACCTAAAGTAGAGTATTATTATTGTCATTAGGGAGGGCTTGTCATTACCTTGTGTCCTAAGAGCCCTACACATAAACATAAAAGAAGGAATGGAAAAAAGCATTAAAGTTGAGGAAGAGGAGGGTTTATATTGCCAAATAAGGATATTGAAGTAGAATTACAAGTGGTAGATTAAAAAATTTTATACATTGCAACACTTATAACTATTATGAGATGTATTTTAATTAAAATAGGAAAAACTAAAGATTGGTGATAAACTAAAAATTTTTGTACCTTCAATAGAATTAAAGAATAACCTAGCAAGATTATTATAGATAACAATAGCTATGTCATTGTCATATTAGAGAATGTTACGAAAAAGATTAGTTTATTATTCGTAGATCATCTCCACCATACACAACATCTTTTATCAACAAAACATCAATTTCCACGAAACAAAGGTGTATCAATCATTTCATATTTTGCGAAATTTTTAAGAAATTGTGGTGTCATATTATCCCATTGTAAGTAATAGCCATTATTTTAGAAATGCCTTAGTTCTTTATTGAAGATGCTACCTTAAATGAAAGAATCGATACCTATAATTTTAGATAAAAAAGAGAAAAGATAACACAATACACTTTACCTTCCTCAACAAGTATTTCTAACCCAAATTCTCCAAAAGAAAAAGATAAGAAAAAAGGAAAACTAGTTTGTCATTTCACTAGTATAGATAATGAGGGATATATCTAGTAGTGAAGTTATCTATTTTGTAATAATTCAAGATACTTTCACTTGTATAACTATCCCACCACCCATAATCCAATCCTTGTTAAAAGAATTTGTGTTGGTGTTTCCTAATGACTTAATAACCACACATCAATTATTGAAAGATATTCAACAAGCTATTTATTTATTTCATGACACTTTATTACCACATTCAAAAGAGATTTATTATGAAAAATGTTAGAGCAAACATTGTCCCCACTTTGTTTGCTCCAAAAAAATATGGATCTTGGTACATATGCATAGATAGTCATACTATTAACACAATAATGATAAAGTATAGGTTTCCAATTTATATGCTTGATTATTTGTTAATTTAAATAGGTAGAGCCACCATATTTTTAAAAATAGACCTCAAAAGTGGATATCATTATGTCAGAAATGGCCTAGTATCAAATGCACTATGCACATTTATGAGACCTATGACATAATTTTTGAGTCCTTATATAGGTCATTTTGCAGTTATCTATTTTATTATATACTATTTTATAATCATAACATATTTGAATTATTAAGACATCTTAAACTTGTATGCACTACATTCCATGAACATACCTTATTTCTTAGTAATAAGTATTACTTTTATGGAGGAATGTAACTCAAAGGTTTTGTAGCTTCAAAAGAAGGATTAATTACTAATCATGAAAAGATAAAATTAATTTTTGATTGGCCAACTCAAACTAATGTATATTAAGTTCATAGCTTTCTTAGTTTACCTACATTTTGTAGAGTGTACATCCAAGGACTTAGCATAATTGTATCCATAATTACAAATTGAATTAAAAATGGTGAGTTTAACTTAATAAAAATGGCAGTAGTAGATTTACAAAATTGATAGAAGCCATGACTTAAGCACTAATCCTTAGATTACTAGATTTTTCAACCTCCTTGTCAAGTCCCTTGTGCTTGATGAGTAGGCATTAGTAGAGTCCTAAGTAAAAGTGAACCTTCTATCACATTTACTCGTGAAATGTTAAATGAAAAAGAAACACATACTTCAATGAAAAACAACATTGTGTGAAATCTAATCATTAAGGCATTTGAGACATTATCTATTGTCCAAAGCATTTGTTTTTTATTTTTGTCATAAAGCACTTTAATTCAAGAATATTCTTCAACGTATCACATACTTTATTTTGGTCACCAGTGAATTTAAGTCATTAACACACTAAATGATTTGAATATTTACAAGAATTCACTTTTCCTTTAAAACATAACAAAGAGTGGAGAATAAAGTTGTAACTATATTTGATAGTGATATATCATTGTTATATCATTAAAAACTACTAAAAAGATAGGTTTAACATACACAGACCATCTCCACCAGCTACAATATCTTGGATAAACAAAAGATCAATTTTGACAAAATCAAAGGTATTGCATTCCTTTAAGGCTTGGATAATGTTTAGAGAAATTATGGTGTGATGTTATCCTAATATAAGTAAGTGGCCTTATTTAAGAAAGACCTTGGTTATTTGATTAAGATGCTACCTTAAATGGAAGAGCCAATACCTAACCTTTGGAGAAGAATAAGCAAAGCTAATTTTGTACCCTTCATTTCCATCAAATATAATTTCTAATCCAAATACTCCAAAAGGAAAGATAAAGAAAAAGAAAAACAAGCTTGTCATTTCACTAGTCAAGATTATGAGAAAGGATCATGGTGAAGTTATCAAGTTTATGATAATTAGGAAAACCCTTAGTTATAGAACTACCCCACCACATATAGCCCAATGCTTTTTAAAATAATTTGTGAAGGTTTTTTTGATAACTTGAAAAACACACTAATTATTAAGAGATATTCAACATTTTATTGATCTTGTTCTGACACTTCACTTCCACATGCTAAATTAGTGATTAAATCTTTTAGCTCATATAAGACTTGATAAGTACATGAGCTCATTCAAGAGGGATTTAAAATGAAGTGTGTTATTGTATGTGTTGCCCCATTTTGTTTGCTCCACGAAAAGATGAAACTTGGTGCATGTGCAAAAATAGCTATGTTAGTAACAAAATAATGATTAAATATTGCTTTCTAATGTCTATGCTCGATGAATTTTTAGGTCAAATAGTAGGAATCACCATATTTTCTAAAATAGATCTCAAAAGTGGATAGCACTATGCTTGAATATACCTAGCGATGAATATAAGATTGCCTTTAAAAGAAAGATGGACTATATAAATGGTTAATTATGTAACAAATATTGTCAAATGAACCCAATGTTTTTATGAGACTTATCCCTCAAACTTGTACCATTATCTAGGTCATTTTATAGTTATGTTTTTTCATTATATATTAGTTTTTTGGCCATAACACATTTGAATAGTCACAACGTCTTAGATCGGTATGCACTATATTATGTGAAAAATTTTTATTTGCTAGTCAAAAGCAGTATTCATTTTTATGCAAAGACCATCATTCAAAGTTTTTGTAATTCCAAAAAGAGGATTTATTACTGATCCTAAAAAGATAAAATCCAACTTTGAATGGCCAACACCAACTTTCAAGCGCCTTAAAGATGCTTGTGCTTAAGAAGGGGGCATTATTGACATGTTGAATAAAAGTAGTGCTCTTATAGCAATCATTGTTGAATATTTAAATAAAAAACGAAGAAATAATCTTATGAAAAGTAAAATTATGTCATAGTTAAATCATTATGATATTAGATATACTATGTATTATTCCAATAATTAGTTCTTTATTTTTGTCACGAAGCAAGTTAGATAAAGAATATTCAACCTATCATATTCTTTATTTTGGTCAACTAAATTTAAATCATCAGCATGACAAATTGTTTCAATATTTACAAGAACTCACTTTTGGTTTAAAACATAAGATAGGAGTGGAGAATAAAGTGCCAAATGCATTAAGTCACCATGTCCATTTGTTTTCAACAAAGATAATAAGTATTCCTGGATTTCAACCTGTCAAAAATTTATGTAGCATTTGTTTGGACCTAGGTCATATCTATCAAGAAGTCGAGATTTTTTTAAATAAGTTTCTAGTGATTATTATTGGAAAAATGGTTGTTTGTTTTGTTGATCATAACATTGCATTCCACACACATCTTTTGAGGATTTCCATATCTAGGAAATACATATTGTAGGTTTAACAAGGCATTTTTGTTGAGGCAAATGAATACGAGATGCGGCTGATCCATTGTATTGTCCAAGATTATCGAAACAAGCTACATTGATTATTTCCATTCTAGAATTTGTCATAGCTAAATTAAGCAATTAAAGCGAAGTGCATATAAACCATTACTTATTTCATAATGACTATGAGAATAAATAATTACAAACATTGTATTATGATTACCCAAACTATTAGAAGGAATGATTCTATATTATAGCTATTTGTAGATTTTCTAAAATGGCTAATCTCATAAACTACCATAAAGACCTTTGTTGCCTCATATATTGTAAAGATATTTCTTGATTAAGTTGTAAAACTATATGGCTTACCCTAAAAAATTACTTAGATTATGATATCAGATTTATTAACTTGACATCCTAGATAGATGCATAAATAGTCGTAAATTGAAGCTTCATTAATATTTGTTTTTCCCTAATCGTCGAATATGTTTCAACACAAGATATTTTTTTATTATCCACTAAGTTTGCTTTAAAAAATAAATTAATTGGTTTGAGAATTTTACTCATCATATTTTATCATCACATTGACATGTTATTAAACAAAATAATTTAAATACTAAAGTATATAAATGACGAGTAGATGCTGATAAGAAACTTAGAGAATTTGTTGATGGTGATTATCTATTGATATATGTTAGTTGTAAAATATTCCGATTATGAACACTTAGAAAATTAAATGCTCATAATGTGGGAACATTAAGAATTATAAAAAAGATCAGGGCTCAACATGTATGCTTTGGATTTAACTAAAGATCATGAAACTAACACAGTCTTTCATATTTAGGATATTGTTCCTTGTAAAGAACTATGCTTAATACCTTGTTGGCCCTTTGAGCCTTTAGCAATATAGCCATGTAAGCCTATCCAACCAATACATTTAATCACATGTAACGACCAAATAGTCAAGATAATAAAAGTGTAGATAGTCAAAAAATTTTAACTTATAATTAGGACCATAAAAATTATTGGTACCTTAACAATGCTATCCCACGTTTAATGACACTTGGACTGCTGGGTAGGATCTTCAATACCTAAAGATGGAGATGTTAAAAATGTATCATAAATTTTAATGTATCTTTATGGAGTTGATCTCTTTCCCACATAAGGATGGCGAAGTAGTAGTATTCATACATTGAACTTCAACTTGAGGTATGCAACCTTTATTCAAACTTAAAATGGTGTCAAGATTTTTACCATTACTTATCATTAATGATAATTATCTTTATCATTAGGGGGTTAATTATAGTTTATCATTATTTATTGAATATTTTACTTTATTTTTATTAATTTATATCTGTATTTGTACCTACATATTAGTTTGAAAAATTAAAAAATCAATTTATAGTTTTTAAGATATTTCTAGATAAAAATTGTGCAAGACAACCTTGGAAATAACTTATAATTCTATGGATGGAAATTTTTTTTTGAAAATATATTTTAAAATGCTTAAAATTGAGTTTTAAGCTATTTTTCTTTACTATCCTTGTAGTCCATGACCTTTATCACAAATATTAATAGCCATTGCCCTTACCCATGCCAAGCTGCTTGGCCATCTCAACCATGTTTTGAGTATCACAAGTTGAATGATGTAACAATCTATTGTCTTTAATCCTGATAAAGAACATTGTGTCATATAGAATTAGTTAGATAATGTATTTGTTGAGGTGCCCTATGATGGATAGAAAATGGCTCAAAAGAGAAGTTTCCAATTCATTATCTAGCATTTATAAAGGCATGAAATCATCAAGAAATTTCATAATCACTTTATTTCAAATTTTGGGAAAATTAATAAGTAAATAAAACTTTGTAGTTTTGCAAATGAGTGATTTTCTTGTTTGGTATTTTAAGAACTTCACTTATGCGTGTACCTTGTCACTTCACCACTAATGTAAATACTCATAGTATGGATTCTAAAAACTATTTTTTCTCTACCTTGTGATTCATCATGTTAAAAATTAATGCAAGAGTTTGGCCCTTATGAAAAATTTTACTTGCCCAATATTCCTAATATTTAAAATTCTAAACCTATAACAGCATTTGATAAGCCTTTGTGCGAATTAATGCTTGAGTACAACTTACAAAAGAGATATTAATGATATAAAATAAGCTCAAATATGTGGAACAATTTTGAGAACCCAAAGCATAACATGAGTTTTTGTTCAAGGCATAATTTGTGCTAGTGAGTACTTATGTAATGGATAAATTATTTTTATTGGAGAATTATCATGAACTACACTTGCACTTTTTTCCAAGCATGTACTTACAATTAATTTTAAGCATTAAAAAGTTGAATATAATCATATTACATTTCTTGAGATGAAAGATTTAAATTCTAGGAATAACGAAAAGGCTTAAGCTAAAAATCTTACTAAAAACTTAAATTTTGGTATATCGAATATTAAAGTTCAAGTGAAAAAATAATATTCATACTTGCAAATACATTTCATCCTAAAAAATTTAAGATTTTGTACAGAAACAATCTTTGAAATGAAATTAGTATAGAATGAATTATTGTAAATAAAAATTACTAAAAGAATCTCAATAGGATTGTCCATATGATAACTTAATTAACAACCTAAACTAGTGCATTATGGCTAATGAACTGCTTAGTTAGATTAGAATCAGTAACAATAATCAAATTCTAAGATGTACATTTGTTGAAGGTCCATTAAACAACCTGATTAATCATGTGATGTTCAACCTAATGTACTATAAATCATTCAAGGTTTATATCCACTGCAAAAAAAGTTGATCATCAACTTGAATTTTTATTTGTTGACCATCAAACCATGTTATAGGAATTTTAAGTTCAATAAGATGAAATTTTTTAACATCAATAAAATCATTGAATGAATGTGAATAAAACTTGAGCTAAAGCTAGGTTTCTATCAAAAGCAAATTGGAAAATAAAAAGTATAGTTTTTTTAACTTAGAAAATAGCAGTTGAAGGGAGTAAATTATCTTAAAAGGTTAATGAACTTACAAGGAGGTATAATGTTGAGCTTAGTAATTAGTTTAGAAATTATCATATTGTGCTCAAACATTTTAGTAAACATTAAGAAAACTTAAGGATAACAATTTCATTCTAAGGCTAAACTAATTTACATACTACAATAATAAATAGTACTCGTGTAAAAGAAAATGTATATATTTTAATACTCAACTTGAAAATTTTATTTCAATAATAAAATTTGAAAAAGGGTTAGAGCCTTTCATAGCATACTACATTATTTTTCTAGACATTAGTAATACTTGACTCAATCTTTTTTGTGTTTACAAAAGCTTAGATATGCATTTTGGAAGATCTTAAAAGATCTAGAACACAACATTTCCTATAAAATTATTGAAAATATTCTATCGTATCAGTGATACAGCCGTTATGTTATGACTCGTTATTTTATCTCAAAAAAGGATACATGGAATTTTATTATTTTTCCTTATTTTAGAATTATATTTCTTGTGCTCTTAATTTCGTCACATGGATTAAGGGAAAGGAAGTCCCACTCTAGTACTTTCTTTTAGGAAAGGAAGACTCAGGGCTTTGTGTCGATGTTTGTCAGGTTTTTATTTAACAACATAAAAAAGTAATGAGAGATAATTTCTTGTTAGAAAATGATAATGAGGTTAATATTTGGGCTTATGAAAATGTAGAGAGGGGTTTAGGCTTTAGCCTATGTAGATAGCAATTGCAAAAATTTCTCCATTAAAGAAGAAGCAGTTAGGTACTGATATGCTTATGGTTGGCAAACTAAAGATCAATAAAGTCCATAGTAATGTTGGGAAAACCATGTCATATTTGGCTAAAACTTCTTTTTACGACATAATTATCTTTCTTGTACCTTGAATCTTTAATTTCTTTAACCATTCCATGTAATATTTTTTGATCTTTTGTAATGCCCCAAAGAAGTATTTCAAAAATCTAATAATTCAAAATTCACAACCCCCATCATGTGTTTAGTTATTTGACATCTTGTGATTTTAACTTCAAACCTTACAAATGGTATCACAATGACCTTAAACTAATAGTTGGTATCAATGAATCCCATGGGGCCACATGGTTGGCCAAATGTAGAAATTTTATTAATGCTTATTTTATAAAAGCTGAGAGCTTACAAATGTTCCCCTTCAATGTAATTCACAAGAGTCTTTTGTGCATGAAATAAGATGAAAATTATAATTAAATGTATGTATCAAGATTAGATAAGTTATTAGGACAACACTAAATTCATGAATTATGTTGTCTGTGCTTATTCATGGATTGTATATAGAACTTAATTATATCACTATTATTCGTCATATCAGTTGTGAAGTTATTTAGATAATAATTAATCAATTTGAACAATAAGCATAATTTTGTTATATAAAAGATTCATGTTAGCATCAGGTCACATGTATCATAGCTTCATTTTACTTGACTTATGCATCTCTTGTGTAGTATAGTTCAAAAAGCATCAATATGTTATAGTACAAATACATCACACATTAAGCATCATATTGTTGACTTTTATGCTTGTTTGAATCGACTAACATTAAGTAAAAATGATAGTTTACTTTTATAAAAATGATTAAGTCTAATGCAAACATTTTTCTTGATAATGTTATGAAATATACAAAATTGGTAAGATACACTATACTTAGTATCAAACATAAAATTTCATTGCCTTCGATACTTGGATATGTTATACATGTAGTGTCATTCATGTAGGAAAGGGTTTGGTCAATGAGTAGTATTACTTAGTTGCACAATGTATAATGCCAATAAGCATAGGGGGTATGTGATAAGTGATCTCATTGGTGAGTGGAATTGGTGTGTCAAATACTCTTCTGGATATAGCTTCTATAGGGTAGATCAATAGTCATGTGTAGTGAGTCCTTTGTGATATTAAGGTATATATATGCTGTGCAAACAATATGTTTAGAATAGGAATTCCATGAAGACTTTTATGTATTGTGAGGGAAAAATAAATTTTTACTTAATTGTCATACAAGCATTTGGATGAAATTATGAGTACTAAAATTCCTGTTAATAGGCCTCATTTTTCTTCAACACTATGGTTAAGAAAAGAATGATGGATTTCATTAAGTAAGAAGTCTTCCGTGAGACATCAATTGAAACATCAATTTTTGTTAATGTTCAATTGTATTCTTCTACTATAACAACATAGCACTTTCATACTTTCAAAATCATAAAGACACAAAACTTTCTTTTATATATTCTAATCTAAAATTTTTAGTGATATTTATTACATATCCATGCAATTAAATTAAGGTTAATGTTTTCCTAATTTCATTGTAACTACATTCTTACAAAAAACCCCCTGGCTCTATTTGTGAGCCAGGAAAGATCTTAATTAAAATCTTTTTAATGATCATAAGACTATCAACCTTCCATTTAGGCATAATGGTACCACAACATTTATTTCAAAAGGCTTTTTGTTAGTAGGAATTAGAAGGAGTTACTCCAAGGCTTGGAGTAAAGTGTGTTATTGAGGTTAATACTTCTTGAATTTTTTTGTTAGAGGATTAGAAACACATTTGTTTGATAAAAGAATGTCATTGTAAAGCCTTTTTGCTCAACTCAAGTTAAGTGAAGGAGTGATTATATAGTTTATGGTATAGAATTTTATGTATTGGATGTTCAATATGGTCAGTTGTTGAATATGTTAAATCTTTTAAGTGATTTACTTTCTTGCACCTTTCTTTGTATTTTATTTTGTCAGATAAAATGCCAATAATTAGGATTAAGATAGATTTTAGATTATCAAAAATTTCGATTAAACACAATTCTCCCCCTTTGGTTGCACAGAAAGGTGAACAAGTTGTACCAATGTAGGCTGTTGCTTTGGTTAGAGAAGTTCTCTATTCCATAGACTTAACTTTGTAGACCTTATCTTTTATAAGCACAATATATTATTTTGTTTTTAAATTTGAAAAATCCCATTTGGGAGGATGCTCAAGTACCCCCTCCCCTACCCCCGCATTGTTCATATGTCAACAATTTTCATTTTTGGCAAAATATTTCCGACAATTTTGTCCAAAATGTTGATTTAAAATTCAAGAAATTATTTGAAAAAATAATAACATAATGATGAATATTTCTTATGAACATAAGGACATAACTTTATTACAAAATGTGTAATATTTTTTTTGCTATATCATAAGAAATTTGTACTAAAATGTTCATTCAAAACACATTCTTTGATGCTATGTGTGTGTTAGATTGGTAATATTAAAGAAAAGAAAAAGATAATAAGATGAAAAGGAAGAAGAAGAAAGACAAGAAAAGCAAGTGAAGGAGGCGCCCCATAAATATAATGGAGCTTACTTTCATAATTGCTCATAAGCATAGTGAATGTTCTTCATGTGATGAAGTTAATTCAAATATTTTCTTTTATGATGAATCATGTTCCTCCATCAACAAATTGCACTACAAATTCGAAAAAAGATAGAAGAAATTTTTTTTGGAAAGAAATATTATACATTGCATTAAGCAAAACATAAGAATACTTGAATCACTAACACTTGATAATTATTTGAAGATTTCTTTCACTAGTGAATTACATGCAAAAAAACTACTATGACAATGTTTCCTTAGAACTTGACTCAATTTTCAATTATTTGATATTAGAAAATAGGTTACTCGAAGATAAAAAATTTTATTTGAGGAATAAAAAAATATCTATTGTTTATTTTTCATGAATTCTATTATTTGAACAAAATATTTTAGTTTATACATCAAATATGCATATGCATGCATCATCAAACACTCTTATTAACATTGAAACTGAGAAATTTTATACATGAAAATGCCTTATAATCGAGAAC
Organism: Vanilla planifolia; assembly: GCA_023846275.1. Taxonomy (NCBI): domain Eukaryota; kingdom Viridiplantae; phylum Streptophyta; class Magnoliopsida; order Asparagales; family Orchidaceae; genus Vanilla; species Vanilla planifolia. Next base: position 180,681 of record JAIUJO010000405.1, on the reverse strand, counting down.
CAATGGTTATGAACAATTAAGCTTACTACATCAACCATTTCAAATTTTTATTTGTTATTTTGGTTTCTTATGTTTTATGTGTTCATAAAATTATTATCAATACTTATGTGACAATGAAATTATTATTTGAAACTTTTAGTGTATAATTTATTTTTTAAATTTTTTTGACAGAATATTTTTCACATGATATAGCAACACATATATTTAAGCACTAAAAAATGTATAATATTTCCAAATTTTTATGTTTTTAAGTTTTCCTAATATATTTTAATTTTAATTAATTTATTTACAAATTTTAGTTTATAATATGATTTTCTCTCTTTCATAGTTATTCAATTTTATTCTATTTTGACATTTTTTGTTTAAAAAATGATATTTATTGAGAAAAATTTTGAATAATTTTACTAAAGTCTGCAAATATTTTATTTTGAATTGATTAAAAAATATATATATTAATAATAAAAAATAATAATGGGTGTAGTTACTTATTTTCATTGAAGAATGTTAAGTAAGATGAGAAAGTGTCATCGTATCAAAAATAACGTATATAAATGAGATGTTAAAAATGATAGACCTTGACAACCTAGAAATCACTTCTACTTTCACGTGTCCCAACCACAGTTTAAATAAACATGAGAACGGGAAAAAATATATTTCCAAGGTACAGAAAGGGTTGATATGTTCTATTCTTGACTATAAGGTGTCGTAACATCATATTTAGCATTTTACTTTTTGATCAATTTCAATCAAGCACCAAGGGCTTTCAACTCCAAATAATAAAATAAAACTCTTATTACTTGCTTGACACAAAGGTATCAGGGTTTTGGTATTCCAAATTTTAGTTGTTGTAATCTGTGTGATACATCTACAATGATAATGTAGGTTCTATAGTGCATCAAAAGGTCATTATAGTAAGTTAATTACTTGTTTGGGCCACTTAAATTAAGGATCTAGTATAAAATAACAAACTATTGTATTTGCAACAAATGAATCATAATATATAGCTTTAAGAGAATTTATGTTGCAAATGTTGGGTTGAAAACCACATTAGATGATGTGGGATTACAGTTTTGAAAAAAATTATGGTGGGCATCATTTAATCAAGGACCATGTTGAATGAAATGTTGTAGGCATTCAATATGTTGTGAACAACAAAAAATTAATTGACATCTTAGTAGACTTTCTTAGTTAAGATTTCTTTGATAGCATTAAAGGACCCTTTTTTGATGACAAAGAGGGGGTAACCAAGCTTGGATTGAAGAGCAATTCCTTGAGTGAAGGAGAGCTCATCCATTTGTTTTCATTACTAGAAAATTTTAGTTTCTTTGATATTATCAAGAAAATGTTTTCTTAGATTACATTCAATTGCTTTATCTTAAACTAATATAGTAAGTTATCATAAGAAAAGAGGTCATTAGTCTCATGATCAATAGTCTAGCGTATTTTGATGATAATTAAAATTAATAAGAATAATAATTGATCATCTAGCTTTGCTTGTTTAAATTATAGGTTAACAGTCTTTGAAAATGATTAATGCTAGAAGAACATGGCATTTGATTATATATGGGTATGCATCCTTGTGTGGAATAATAATGGAAGCAAATTTTACATGCTCAAGTAACTAAGTGTTCCTTTTAAATCAAGCATTTCCCCCACCATGTAAATTAATGAAACTTGTTGCTCAATTGAACTACATTAGATTTATACATGATTTTTCAAATTTAAAGGGAAACAGTTTGTATGGCTAAATGTACTACATCATCATGTTTCATATAGTATGATTAACTGTGGGACAAAAGAGACTATTAGAGGACAAACCATTTGATCTAGGCCAACAAAGAGATCTAGTGAAAATTTGATGGTAGAAGCACTTACTAAGAATTAATTAACATTATTAAGCTATTCAATTGAGGAGAGCTCAACATAAAATAGGTATAAAGAAAACTCAAAGAAATCTTGTGATATGGTTAACTTATACATTATAATACAATCACTTAAACTATAACTAAACTTATAAAAATATTGTACGCCACTATTATGTAATATGAAATGTTATCACAAACTTTATAATTTGTATAATTGGCGTTCTTAGATTAATTAGGTTAAATAAAAAAAATAATAGAATATACAAACATTAGTTTAGACTATGCACTGCTCTTGTTTGGCAAGCCTTTTGTAAAATAATGAATTTTGTGTGTCATGATAATTTTTTATTAGACTATATGATCTACTCACTTTTACTAACAAAAAAATTCATTGAATTTGTATGGTAAGGTAGCATTCTTTTATATTAATTGCATTGTCTATAAAAGAATATCAAACATATTGTTGTTACATTGAATTGTATAATCATCTTGATTCATATAGTAAGTTATGATGAAGTTGTATAATTTTCTTATTTTTCATCAACTAGTATTAAGAGGTGAATGTAAGCTTGGTAAAATAAAATCACTCATTTTGATGTTATGGAACACTTTTATTGCATCCTTCTAACTTGAGAAATTTTACAAACAAATAAAAAATTCTTACATAACTTTTGAAAATAAGGAACAATGACTTTGAATTTTGTAAGGAGTTGAAAAAAAGTATTTAAGTCTTCTGTTGCGAAATATTTGGCCCAATTTAACACCTTTTTTTATCTCAAAGCCAAAAAGTTTCATCACCATAATTTTCTTTTTTTGTATATAATATTTCATTTTAAATAAATTGTACGTTGATTTTTTTTTAATTATAAATAATTTCCATTCCTATTGCATAGTCAATGCTTCAAAGATTCTAAACATAATATGACATGAACTAGTTGATATCTGTTCAATAAATTTCTTTTTTTATCAGTTAATCAAGTATATGATTTAGAAAATTCTAAATTTATTGATATACAAGCAATTTTGTAAATTCATAAATATTTTTTAATGTTATAAATACTTTTTATTTTTCAATTTATTGTTTTTGCAAGAATTTTAAAATTTATAATAATTGGTAGATTTGATCGTCATTGCAAATAAATTTATGTTTAATTATTTTGAAGAACATTAATATTGTTAACTATAAACATTAATAAACTGTCGATAATCATAATGATTTTAAACTTCTCTACCTTGTTATATAATTTCCACTTACAAATAGAACTCAAACTATCATTAAAAAAACTTTACATCCATTTGTATGTAAATCTTGAAAAAAATATTTTTTTTCATGTTATGATGTTATTTAGTATTGGAAAGTTAGTTTTTTCGTTAAATAGATTTTAATATTGCACTTTTATTGATGATATGTTATTCAAATTTATTGTAAATCATTTTTTATATCATATATGTTCAACATTATCAATGGTTTTTAATAATATTTTAATATTTCATGCATTTCTTTTTGTTGATCAATGCTTTTTTTTTTTTTATGGTTGATCTACATGTTTATATAAATGTGATATGCAATATTGTAGCATTGAATTGCTTATTTTATCATGTAATATAATAACTTTCCTTTATTAATTTGGTGTTATTGAGTTTTGTTTGTTTTATTTTGGGCTTGCTCATTTCTATGTTTTAACACTTACTAGTTATAAATTTCCAAAAATAATCTTACGCTTGCTTTTATAAAAATATAACTAAGCATTTCAAGTAACTCAATATCTTGATGAAATTTACTTAAACTTAACCATTTTCCATTTATGTCACATAAATGATTTGAAAACATTAAAATTCTCCTTCTTCTAATAAAAATTTTCTTATTATATACTATTATCTTTCTTTGCTTTATCATGTTTGACATGTTTGCAATAACTTTGTAATGGTTTGTTCATAATTTAAAATTATATTTTTAGAATGTATTTTTTAAGTATTTATTTAGTGTTTTATTTATAAAAGATTATTGGGACAATTGTGTTAAATGACTTGAAAAAGAAGAAAATCTTGAAGATGGAATAATAAATTAAAAAGAATATAATGACAATAATATTATATCATTTAGTAAAAAGTTTTTGATTACTAAATTCGAAAACAATAGTAAGAAAATTATTAACATATGCTAGGTCAAATGATACTGAATTGATATGGAAACAACTTGCCCAAGAAGTGCTTTAAATTATTTTTGAATAATGCTTTAGGACATATGATTGAAAAATGCAAATAGTGAAAGTCACAATAATTTCTAACCAAAAAGTCTACTAAGTTCTTAAACTAAATATATATATTTATTACCTAAAAAATTGACTCCCTTAGTAATTGCATAAATTGGGTGGCATATTGCGTGAGCATTCAAACTGAACTTGGTGGCATTGCTTGTTAAGGTGAAAATATAAGGGAGATTTGTCATTCAAAGAAGGATGGAAAAGTATTTGATTTTTGCAACAAATTAATGGAGAATTGATTAAGAAGTTTGGTATATGTCTTATATGAACTCTTTTTGATTTTTTGTTAATTAATTAATATTACTTCTTACAAAACAAGTATGTGGCTATATGAGTAACTTTTGAATGAAAGGATTCAACCATTGCAAATTTAGGATAGTTAAAAAGGAACTCGGACAAGAGCTAACGTTATTGGAAGTGAAATTTAAGAGTAAATCACTACATCATTCACAATATTTATTGGAATAACACTTTGTAAAATTTCTTAAAAAATTAATATTTAAAATAGTATAAATTTTTATTTGTGTTTTTTTTTTGTTATGTTTTATGTGTTCATAAAATCATTATCAACACTTATGTTAATATGAAAAAATTATTTGAAACTTTTAATATCTAATTTGTTTTTTTAATTTTTTAAACTGAATATCTTTCTCATGATATAGCTATAGATAAATTTTAGCACAACAAAAGTATAATATTTCCTAATTTTTTATTTTTTAATTTTTGCTAATATATTTTAATCTTACTTAACTTATTTGCTAATATTATTTTATCATATCATTTTCTCTTTTTTTATAGTTGTTCAATTTTTCTCTATTTTGATTTTTTTTATTTTTAAAAATGTATTTATTTAATAACATTTTGAAGTATTTTAGTGATGTTCTCAAAAGTTTTTCTTTAAATTGATTTAAAAGATCTATTATAATAAAAAATAATAAATACATTGTAAGAACAACATATTACTGAAATGTAAGTAGTAACTAGAACATTGTTAAGAAATTTTAATTTTTTTAATAAAGCATAACTTTTTAAATGAAATTTTTACAAATAAAAAACTTATTTAGTTAAACAAAGTGACAAATATGAAATTATAGATAAAATAATGGGAAGGAAGTTCTTAATAAGTAAAGCTATATAACAAAAGAAATACCCCCTAAAATAACCATGCATATAAACAATCAAATTAGATTTCCTAGTCTTAATCCTGAATGAATGATTGCAAATAAAATCAATAAACAGGGCTCGACACCTATCATAATATCAAACTAAAACATAAAATGTATTGGAGTAATGACCATCTACTAATTACATAAGCCATTCTAATATCAATCACATGTATTATTAAAAATATGGTGATAAAAGATTTTTTAGAAAAGGAGTCGTTATATATTATAAAATGAAGACATAGAACACAAAATAGCTTCGTACATTGCTGCACACTAGAGGTTCCTTCAACATACATCAAGGTTTAAGGAACATAGCACAAGATACTCCTATGAAAATTGTGTTATAATATTTAAAAAAAATGTTAAAGAGTGTACGAAGTGATTCTCTTAATTTGGTAATTGTAATAGTCTAACTAATTTGTTCAAGGCAAAGTATCAAATAAATTGTACCAACTTTATTATATGTGAACTTATCATTGAAGTTTTATGCTGAATCATTATAAATTGTATTTCTTTGGGCTTAGTTGTCTAGACATGATAATATGGTAAATCAGTAAAATGTAGTTAATAATTCAAGTACTTTGTGAAAGGAAAGGGGTAATTGAAAAGTTGTATACTATGATATCTATAGTACTTTCATAGTAGCACAACTTTTGAAATTTAGTATCTTATCACTTCCGACATGAAAAGAAATCAAACTTTATGCCTTCTACAATTTACGAATGTAAGGTAATTCAGTTTTACCCACATTCAATATGGCTTTTCTCTATAATGGAATAATAAAAATATTCAATGACTATAGTTATCTAATTGACCAACCATTTTTGTAATTTTTTGGCTCTGTCATTGCCTTCATTATAAAATAAGTGCCTATCCACATTAATTGCTTCAATCACTTGGTTAATTTTATTAGTACTTTTTTCCAACTTTAAATGAAGTTTTAGGAGACCTTGGATTATTTTAAGAGATATGATGTAATCTTGTTCAATCAATAACACTGCATTTCTATTCCCATTCACACTTCCAGATCTTCTATGATAGAAAATACACTTGCTTCTATAGTAGAGAAATGGCCATCTAATTAGGAGATGACTTTTAATATTTTACCTTTCTAACAAATGATTCCAACAACTATAGACCACTACACATAACTATTATATACATTGAGTTTCACTTTTCAAATAGGTGGCAAGATCTGGTTGACTAACATACTGTTTTGAATCACATTTAACTTAATGGTTTAATTAATGCCAACTATACCAAATCCATGTCTTCTTGAATAGCTTTCTTAAGAGAGAAATACTTGAATATGTTATAGCAACAATTGCTCACGTTTTTCATAAAAGGCATATTTGGTTAAGTAGTATTTTTATTTGTCTTAAGGTTCCTAGCATTTATAACATATTTTTTTCAATATTAGATCATTTTTATACTTTTTATGCATTTAATTTTATCATTTAAATGTTAAAGTATTTTACTATATTATATTTCATATTTCTAAATACTTCAACATCTCCATTGTAAGAATATGTTTTGTGAATTTAAAGCAAAAAAATTTTAACTCTTAAATTTTCTACTTCCTTGATGAGATTTTATATTTTATCTTCTTCAATTTTTTACTTAGACTATGAACGTTTCATTACAATGACTCATAAGAAAGAGTTTTTAATTAATATATTATGTAAAACTTTTAAACATTTTAGTTATTATATTATACCTAAAACATTTTTTCTACTTTTACATTTTTTTATTGTTATGAGTTTAATTCTTTTTAGTTAATCATTATTAAAATGGAAAACAATATTTTAATATCGAAATAATTTTTTAAAAGACTTGTAGAATAGGTGTATTAATAATAAAACGCTTTTTAGATACATAATTTTCAATATTTAGCTTATATATTTAGAAAAATAGTTTAGACATGGTTTTTTTTATTGTATTAAAATTTTCAATTTTTTATTTACATGAATAACACTACATATTTTTATTTATTTAATAAAATTTTATTTAAATTTAAATTTAATAATTTTGTTATCTATATTTTAATTTTTATCATTTGAATGTTTTAAGCTTTACATTTAAATCATACAATTTCTAAGCCATAAATTATCAATAACATTATGATTGATACATTTTGTAGTTGAAAAATTTTAACTCTTACAAAAATTTTTTTAAAATTGATGGTTTTAAAGATTTGCCATTTTGATAGAACAAGTAATAAAATTTGGGTATTTTTTCAGATGAGATATTTACCACTATTTTTTGTCTTAATAGAATGCAGTATTACAGACTTAAAATTTTCATAAAACCCAAAACTCCACAAAGATCTCATCAAAATTGATCGAATATAATATCTTTAACTATGATCAGTATATGCAATGACACAAGTGCAACTACAGTCATAGATCTTTCGTAGATGCACATATATCTCCATATATTAAAGATATCTTAGAAACTCAAATCAAATGCATAAGTTAATTTGTAGCCATTTAGCCTCTAAGTTTTGCTAACACTTCTTGCATTAGTTAATTTCAACTATAATATATAATACAAAACAATCTCAATGGTTGTTTTTGTACTATAATGCCTTTCAAAACACCTTCAACCTTCTCAATTGAGCAAAGCTTTTACTATACAAAATAATTTTATTATTTTAATCTCCTTATGAATGCATCAAACTTTTTGATTTGAACTTCGTGATCCCAAGCTTTATCTTTGACAATTCCTTATTGAAGCGTTGCAGTCGGACACTTTCATCTGATATGATAAGTCCTATCAAGTAATATGATCTACTTATGATTCGTTATGGTTTGTCCTCATGTTACTACATTTGTCCTCTTTTTATTGATGAAGTCCCTTCTACTCTCTACTATTGTGTTGTATTGTACAGGCCCTTCCACTCTTCCTTTTGAATTGATCTAATATATGTTAACATTCACCTTCCCTAACTATGAGGTATGAAATTCTTTTTAGAGTTTTCTGGTCACCATCTCTTCTCAAACATCACTTTTCTATAAAACAAAGACATTGAAGCAGATGGATTGGCTATAATGTTGGGATTACAAAACTCTAAGGACTTGAAGATCATAAAAGTCATTGTAGAATTGGAAGGCAAGGTAGTATTGAACATGTTTTAAGATAGCATTAGTATTCATTAGATGATGCTAAGTTACATCAATTAAATGAAATAACTAAATCTCATAAGAATTAAAGTTTAGCACATAAACAATAAAGGAAAATAAGTGAAAAGTCTTTTGAAGTAATTTGTTAGCATTATTCTTCAATACAATATTTTTATTTACAACAAATCGCAAAACTCTATAAAGCTCCCACCAAACTAGATAGAATACAATATCCTTATTTATGGATAGTATATGTAATGATAACAGGGTAACTACTGGTGTAGAGTTTCCTAAAAGGCCCTTTGTTACTGTCCATCAAAGAAATCCCGTAAATTCAAATCAAATTTATAAACAAAACTAAAACTATGTACTACCTAAATTTTACTACCACTTCTGATATTGCTTATTTTCAACTTCAACAAATTGAGTAATACAATCATTATGGTCATTCATGTACTAGTTTTTAATGAATTTTGCATTCAAACATCTTTATCATTCAAGGAAAGATCATACATTACAAACATTTTTTCCTACTAATCAATGCATATGGGACAACTACATTAAAAATAAAAAACATTTTTGGTACGTAATCTTGAATATTTAACACATTTATGTGGAAACTTTGTTTTGATGTGCTTTTCATATTATATTAAAGCTTTTTGATTTTTATATTAATATCATTATATATATTTCCTATTCATACTATTTGTACTTATTTCAACATTTGCAATTTAGTTATCAATATCTTAAAGTTTCATATTTTAAGTATTTATACTTTAGATTTTAATTATACAATTTTTGTGCTGTAAATTGTGAATATCATTATTATCAATATATTAAAAAATTTTATCCATTACAAAAAAATTTTCAAAACTAAATTTTTTTTATAAACCTTCATCATTTTGATAATACCAATATTATAATTTTACTATTTTTTTATCAAGGTATTTACCATTCTTTACTAAAGATTTTAAATTTTCTCAAAACATTAAATAATTGTATGTAGAATTAAAGATTTTAAATTTTCTTAAAGTAAAAAAAATAATTTCCACACCCTTTTACAAAATTTATTTCATTTTCAAAAGTATTGGTCAAATTAGCTAGCAAAGGTTTTTATCAATATGTTGTATTTTTACTATTTTTGTTTTTGTAATTATTTTCCATCTTTTTGTAGGAAAAATAAATTTCCATTTCAATATTTTAATAAAAGTAAAATTTAAATTCTTAAAATTAAATTCAAAATCAATCTCTTGTTAATTATTTACACAAATAAAGAGAATCTTCAAAAGGTCTAATTTTTTCTCTTATCTAAGTTCTTTGATTAACATCAACATCAGTTATCCAAAATCTTAAAATTTACCTAATAAAATTTATTAGAAATACATATGTGTCATCATCAAATAAAACATAACAGTTGGTGTTCAACTCCATAACTGTTATGCTAAAGGGCAAGTAATTAATTGGTTTATAAGCATATTTAATTCAATACTTTGTGTCAACATGATTTAAATTCTCGTTAGTTTAAGATTATACTTATAGTTGATGAAACTACTTAGAATTTAAGTCTTCACTATAATTTAGATAAATGTTTCAGTTTGAACTTTTGCAAACAATGATTAACATTTCAGCTTACATAAAGACTATGAAAAGTGATGCCCCTTATCATGAGTAGCATGAAAGTAAACTTATGTGTCATATCAATGTGAACTGATTAGTTTAATAATTAGAACCTAAAGTACTGTGTAGAAGACATGCTTTGGATGGTAAATTATTACATTAAGAGCTCTATCCATTAGCTCCAACATTAGAAAGTTTAGCTATTCGAAAGTAGTGTCTCCAACACTCATTTAGTTATCTTTAATTTTTTATTAACTCAAGAATCATTTAATTAAGCTCTATAAAAGATTGATCTATTAGAGTTTTAGATGCATGATTTGAAACATTTAATGAAAAGGTTAATAAATAATAAAATGATTTTTTATCAATAAAATAGTCTATAAGAACCAAGTATTCAGCATAACTAATATAAGAAATAATTAAAGTTCTAAATAATTAACGTTCTAAATAATTAAAATTTTATCCACAAAAGTCATCTTATCTCTCTTGTTTTGTTGTATCACCTACAACGATCCATTGTTGCATGCTTATCTATTACTTAATATTTATGCGTATTTTGACAATCTAAGTCATCCTTTAATTCAATTTATATTTTCAAACATATTTTTCACTTTTGAGAATGATGTACTAATAGTTGTCATGTATCTCTTTAAGTAGTGATTTGTCTAGACAAGAATCAAAAGTATTATCTACGTCCAACTAAATCCACTTTCTAGTAGAAGTAATGGTCTTCCTTTGTTTCACACATACATTATTTATCTAAAATTTTGTGCAGTTAGATTATAAAATTTCATATCTAAAATAAATTTATAGTTTGCACTTTTCCTTTCAAATTTAGTATGCTTTTCATGATGAAAATATTTTTTGTAAATCAGTTGTACATAAGTTTTGATGTTTTAACTACTCTATTATCAAGATTGTTTTATTTATCTTTGTAATTTTGAACATTTTTTACTTGTAACATTAAACATGTTTAACTAGTAAAGTCTTGAAATGTTTTTTGATATTCCGATATGTCAATAATTCATTTATTTCATTATAATAATTATCGTTTTTCATATATTTACATTTCTTATGTATGTAAAATTTGTCTTTTAGAGTTAATTATTTATTTTATTTTTTTAAATCTAACACTTTTTAATTTTCTAGTAACTAATTTGTCATTCTACCATCAATGGGTAAGCTCTTTCATTACTCATTGCATTTAATATTTTCCTTTGTTAAGTAATCAAATTTGTATTTCATATTTTCCTACATTTTCAAAGTTTCTAGGTTTTCATTTAGTTATATTTCTCAAATAATTTTTATTATGTTATTGTATTTTTTCAAAAATTTATACTTCATTTTTTGTGTTAGCTAATTGTTAAAATTAATTTTAAAATAATAAATATTTTAATTGTTCTGTAGATGTTTGATAGTATTATCTTTGGCGTAAAAGTTCTTTCATGATGCATGTTTTTTTAATATGTATCTATCTTATACAAAATAAATAACTTTTTAAGTTTTTGTTAATAGTAGTAAGTGTTTGGCATTTTTTTACTACATCGTCAACCTTGAATATATATATATATATATTGCTATTTTAATTACTTTTGAAATCGTTTTCCCTAGGTATGAATCTTTTAAATTTTTATTATAATAATTATTTTAGTAATTTAATATTTTTTTACATACATGACGTAGTTTACATTTGGGCAATTGTTAAGATCATTTATCAAACATAACGCAAATTAGAAATTATAAATTTGAAACAAAACATTTTAACTCTTTATATGCTTTTACTTATTTTAGGAAATATTATTTTCATTAATTATTATTAATTATTATGATGTTTTACCTTGATATGTTATAAATTGGAAAGTCCAGATCGAAAAACAAATTCCAGATATATAATGTAAATCATTTGGAACATATAAAAGAATTATCACAACGATTGTTTTTTTTTTCAAAAGTTTAAATATTTACTAACTATTAACTATAAATATCATTAGTTTATGAATCAAAACTTTAAAATGATATTTTTTTTGGATTCTTATTATATGTATATATTTGCTGTATTACATTCATTAAAAAATTTATAAAAACTTTTTAAAAGTTGATTGTGTACTCAAAATGTTTGGTAACTCGACGGTTTTTTATTTTAGTTACTTGGACCAAGTTAATTTTTACTCTCCTATCACAAAGGAAGCTATCTAATTACACGTAATCATTAACATTTTAAATTTTTTTATTCCCAATTATTTTACACTTTTAAATATATTTTTAATATATATTAATAATTGTTAAATTAGAATTCTCGATGTGATCTTATAATAACAAATTATATTAATGTTTTAAAACTTTTTTAAATTTAATTATGTCAGTGGTTGTTAAAATTATAAACATTTTAATACATAAAAGTTATTTTTGTGATTGTAATATTGATAATGTATTGTTATAAGCTTGCAAATATTAAATTAAATATTTAAAATATTTTGAATTAAAAATAAATTTATGTTTGATTATGTTTTAAAAAATTTTTAATGTACAAGTAATTGAACACTGCAATATATTTTTATACTCTTTGATCATTTTATTGTTCCTTTTCCAAAATTTATATTTGTTATTGCAACACATCTGTGATTACTTTTTTCATGTAGCACACATTGTTCTTATAGTATAAATTTCTTGTGGGTTACTTTTAGATATTTCTCAAGTTGATTTGTAAAATGAATGTTTTTAATGATAGTATAAAAACAAAGGTAAATATCTCAAATGAGAAATTATGTTTGCATTTTTCTTTTTTCATTGCATTTCATATTTTTTTATTTATGATATATATTTGTTATTTATATCTCACACTTTGTTTGAATTATTTGTCTATATAAAATAAAATTAAAAAATTCGATGCTTAAAAATTAAAGTACTTAAAGTTTAAAAATTTAAGCAAAATAAGTTTGATAATGCATGAATAAGAAATAGAGATTATAGGTCATTGGAAATATTAAAAACATATTTATCATATATCTAAAATAAGTTCACATAACCTTCAAAACAAATAAAATATAAAAATATAAAATAGCAAAAATATATTAAAAAACAAAATAATAATATTAAAATATGAAAAATTCAAATATTTAAAAAATGTGCAAAATATTATTCCATTGAATTCTACGAGAAGGTTTTGTTTATAAAATAATTCAAACCAAAAAATTTAATGAATAAAAAGGAAAGTGGCAAATATTATAAAATAAAATAAATATATAAGTTATAAAAAGATTAAAAGGTTATAGATATAAGAAATATAGAATATTGAGAAATATTTAAAAAATTTAATAACTTTATACTATGTAAACAAAAAATAGTTTATAATTAATACATATCATTACAAATAAAAAAAAGAAAAGAACCGAGAGGAGCTTGAAATGATATGCAAAGGAGGTTTGTTGTTCATGACCATGTTAACAAAAGATCAAAGTCAAATTTATTAGCACAAATCATTATTGAGTATTACAATTCTAATTTATATAAGAAAAATTAATCAAATAAGTAGAGTCGATAATAATTATTTTTTAAATCTATTACAAGTTCTGTTAAGTTTTCATTTTAAATAAATTAGTTCTATTATTTATTTCCTGGTTATTTTATTGTGCTTATTATGACAAAAGTATTTGGTAACTAGGTTACATTTTTTAACATATAAAGGTTCTATTCTGGTTGAGAATATCTCTATGTTTTAAATTTAAATTAAAAATAAATTTGTTAAAAAGAGTTTACATAGGTACACTACTATGGATAATTTCTTAAGACATCTACAAATTTTAAATATGTAAATATTTTCATAATTTAATTTTATAGTTTTTTTCATAGTTTTTACTTTACTTTATATTTATCAAACTAATTTTTTATTTATTTATATTTTAAAGTTACAAACTATATTTTTATTATACAATTTTTTAATGTGTTAATTTATTCATTAAGGATTTATTCTTATGATATTTTTTTAAACGATTAAAAGAAAATCAAATTTCATAATTTCAAATACCATAAAAGTAGAAATTCAGAAAAGAATTACAAATTTTATTAGTTGGGCTAAGAGCTTTTTTAATGAAAAAATTCACACTTATTAATTATTTTGTTATTTTTCTTGTTTGCTTTGGATAATGGCATATCAAATCATTTATTGATCAAGGTACAATTTTTAATAATTTATGAAAATTATATTTTATATTCTAGTTATACATAAAGTTACATGTATTTTTATTTTTTTCCCTTTCAGTTATTTTTTGTTTTTGTGAACCGATTTGTTCTGCCTATAATTATTATTATTAAGATATTCTTTTTTAATTTTTCATACTTTAGCTTTCATTAAAAATTTTATATTTTTTATGTTTTACAAAATTATTACATTTCTTATTGAGAAACATTTTTGGACTTAAATTGAATTTTTTTTTTGTTACTAATAAAGTATTACGTTATAGCATAATATAAGTTTTTTAAAATATTTTTCTATTTTAAAGAATTTTTAAAATTATTATTTAAGATTTCATAATTTATTTTAAACATTCAATTTTTTTACTTATAATGTTAATGGATTTAAACTTATTAAAAATAAAAATCCCTTTTATGACACATAATTTTGAATAAATTTTATTTTTTGATAAAAACAATGATTTATATTTTATTTAAATAGTTTTACATATTTAAGCTTTCAATGAGTATTTTATGCTCTTATTCAAATTATTTGTTTCATTTTTAATTAATATTTGCTGACTATTTTCATCACATAATATCATTTAATTAAATTATTGCAATTCTTTTTCTTTCAAATATATTAAAAAATAGAAAAAATTTTCCAATATAATATTTTATTAAAATATTTTGTTAATTCTTTTGAGCAATTAAATTTCTTCTAATGAAGCCAATTTATCACTTTATAATGTTTATGTAAATTTTAACTTGACAAAACATTCAATACCTTATTTTAGTTATATTTGTTTGATTGATATTTTATCCAATCTATTTTAAATATTATGATATTTTATTTTCTAACCAACATTCTTCTTATTTGACTGCATGGTTATATTTTCTAGGGAATGTTTGGGTAAGTATTTTGTATAAAGTTTTGATTTGTCTCTTTTACTTTAAGTGTGTGCAGTTGCCTTAATAGTTATATTTTATTATATTGTTCTGAACTCGTTATATTGTTATATTTTATCATTATAATTTAAAATAGATATGTTAATGACACATTTTGGATGGTTTTTGAAATATTAAATTTTTTTTATTACCGAACAAATTTTCTTAATTTTAAATGTTGTTTATAATGAAAACTTTCTGTAATCAAATTTTACCAAAAAAAGTTCATAACTTGTTTTGTATAAGATCTTTAATAATTTTAGTTGTTTTTCTTTGGATAAATTATTATTTTGTGTGCTTTTCATAATATTTGTTTTTAAGGATTAATTTATTTTGAACATTTTAGTATAATAGTTTTACCTATGATGATCGTCATTTTCTCTTCATTTTTTTAACCGTCTATTTTTAAATCCTTTTTCTAATTTTTAATTTTTTCATTTAATTTTAATTATAAGTATTTTTTTGACAACTTGTCTTCTGCAAAATTCTAATATTCTATATCACATTTTTTTATGTTACATAACGACATTTTTTCTTTGTCAGTGATATATTATCAATGCTTGTATAAGAAATTATATTTTTTTTCATAAGATTTTATTGTCTAATTAAAAATTTTATATATAGGATATTTATTGGTTTCATGTTGTGTACAGTTGTAATTTTCCAAAATATATATAACATAAATAAATATTTTGTTTCTTTAATTCAAATATATTATATTATTATTAATAAAACACTATCGTATTATTTTTTTTACTATTATTTGTAAACTAGAATTGTTAACATGATCGCATAGCTACTTTAAACTAATTTTTTTTTTCGGCAATTAAGGTACACCAAATATATAACGAATAAATATATGTTTTAAAATATATTTTAAAAAAATTAAAATAATTTAGAATTAAAGGCATTTATTTTCTTGTAAAAAATATCTTTAGGCGTAACTCAACAATAGCCAAAAACAACCAATATAAACAAATTCAATAAAAAAGTCAGTATCGGTAAAAAATCAAAATTATTCAAAAAAGAAAAATGAGAACTATATCAATGATAATAAAAAATTATGGAACACTAAAATTTTAAAATGACCCAATAATTTTGGTGATTTCAAATGGTGGACTTAATTGAATAAATCATCAAAAATAAATTGAAGTGCTCTGAAGTGAATAGGAAACAGCAAATCTAATTAGAAAAATTAAATTTTAAAGGAAATCGAAAAACATGGAAAATAAAAAAGTAAATAATAAGCTTTACCAAATGTATATTAAATTTAAATTATTTGCATGATTTTTCAAATAGCAAGGAAAACAATTTTCAAAAAAAATTTAGAAAATAATAAAAAGGTATTTTATTATTTTAAAAGATATATCATAGCCACAAAAGTATAAAAAATATGCTATTACAAATAAGAAAGTTAGAAATACGAGCATAAATTGCTAAAGCAAAAGATGCTTGTCATGTGTTGGAAATCTTAAACAACTTATTATCATTAATCTATACTGATTACTAGCATAAAAAAGATTTGCATCCTTTGTGTGACAAACCCAACTATATTACAAACAATAATTTTTTGTATATTATGTCGAATATTTTTTCTATGTTGCCACAAATCATAATCATTGAAAATTTTGTGCTTGCTAATTTAGATGATAACAACAAACATATAAACTTGTTTCAATTAAGAAAGCGACAGGTTCTTGAAAAGTAATATTGATATTATTTATTAATAATTTTTTTTTCAAAATAAATCCTAATAAGGAATTATAATCAAACCAAAATTAGATAAAATTATTGTGTTCACGATTATACTAACTGACATGCGTCTAATTACGCAAATCTATCAAATGATGTAATTTGTTTTCAAGGAAGAGTTTGTTCTACTTTTCATTTTGACGATATCTCATTTTTAGCTACTATTCTTAGCAAAAAATGGTACATGCTCTAAGTTACCCTAGCTAAAACATTCCTAAAGCATTTATCTAATGTATGGCAATAAAAGATTTTGGCTATTGCACATTTCAAGTTATTTTAATATCCATGAAAAAGTAGCAAATTTAGAATAAATATTATCTATTGACTTACATGCATTTGAAGTATGATGAGATTATATGAAATAATATATATAAACTTATTATTATAACTATGTGAGATGTCCATATACTTATGCATATGAGATGGTCTCATATTGTAACAAAACTTACTAAGTGACTTTACATTTAATAATGAGCAAGTGGATTATAAAGATTTAAATTTACTAAATTCCTTAACTAATGAGTTATGCTCATTAACTTTCATATTAAATAATATTGACTTTTTACATTCATAAATAAATATCAACCTTATTTTTAGTTTAATAAAAAAGATCTCCATATTCGTAATGTTTCTCTTTTATTCTTTTTTTTAAAATAAATTTTGATGTTTGTTATAAACATAAAATAATTATTAAGCCAAATTTGTTTCAAAAAATTTACCTCCAACGCACTTAAAATGTATTTTCTTCTTGTTTTTCTTTTTAAGTTATCTTGCAAAAAAGCCTAGATTGTTTTTTCCTTCGAATATACTAACCTCTTTTGTCCCACTCAAAACTGTTTTCAATATCTTCTTTTTTTCGTCTCTTTCTTCTAACCCTTCTTCTCTAATGATTATTCATATGTTATCTCTATCTTAAGAAACTTTCATAAGCTATTCCTAAACTCAAAATTCTATTAATTCAAAAAATTTTTAAATTACAATTAACGTAAGAGTGTCTAACAATAGCTCACAAGTGCACATTTGCTGGTGTAACACCAATTACACTTTCACTAGTGCCACGTTCTGTCATACAAGTACACATTTGCTGATGTCACACCAATTACAGTTTCACTGGTGCCATGGTTCACCATAGAAGGGCACATTTACAGTTGTGGTCAATAATCATTACTATCGCCCAAGCTGACTTGAGTGCCTCGATGACCTGAAATGACCTCTGAGCACTATTTAACCCATTCATGAGCGGTGTCAACTCGTTATGCATAACTACTCATTCCAACCCACTAGTCTTGCTCACCTGTTCTATTTTGCATAACCTGTGCCTACCCAAAAATTAGACAAACAGTCTACCATGTTGCTTGACCTTGTCATTTCACTACTTGCTATTTCAACACTCGTTATTAGCACTAGAAATACATGGCTAGTTTGGCAACAATTTTATCCAATTGATCTTTTAGCTTTCTAAAATTTTTTATAAAACTTTGAGGTCTTTATAAATAGTGAAACTTATTAGGCTATAGGGGATGAAAATTACAAGATTAATACATTTTATCTATGTTTTCACATTGATGACCATAGTGTGTGTACTCAACTCAAGTTGGAGAGATTTCAAATTCGTCTATGAGATCTAAGAATTGAAAATGAAAGATATTATATTACGAGAGTCAATAACTAAACAGTTGTGAGAGACAATAATTGAATGTGAGAGACCTTCCACGAGGATAGTCAATAACTAAATAAATTCTCATTTTTACAACAAAATCACCTAACCATAACATTGGTGTTCTACAAATAAAGTATAGTTTATTATAAATTCTTTATTTTATTTTTATAAAATTAGATGTCACAAAAATTATTTAATTTGATTTTATGCTTAATATTTAAGCTGTTGTCACCCACTCAATATAATCTTTTATGATATAACATTCGAATGTCAATAATTGGATATAACCTAAAATATCACACATGTCATCCAACCCTAATTAGTTCATAATATTTTTTCATATTTCTTAGTTATATATTCAACATCTATAGTTTTGTGTGCTCAAATTTAGACTCTTTAAAAGTCTAAATATATCTTGCATGAACTACAGTATAACGAAATATGTATTTTAGTATTTTCAACTTTGGTATCAATGCCTATAGGTTTCTACAAAAATTTATTTTCTTCTTTTATTTAACAACTTTTGTATTAACAAAATATGTTTTTCTATTCTACATCGACACTGGTATCAAATAATTTTTTTTTCACTAAAAAATATTTTCTTTTTTTCCTTAACATATCTACTAAAGTACTCTTAGCTTATTTTGGTTAAACTTTGTGTTAGGTAGTGGTACAAAAGTTGTGCTACAACTCTTACTATCTTTCTTGAGAACTGCGTGATTTTACTAAGAAAGTGGTATGGCAAAACCTAGACATGGATCGCTTGTCATTTTCTTAGAAGTAGACCTTTTCTGATCTTTGTTCGTCTATAAATGTGATTGCTTTGCTTTCATAATTTTTTATTAAAAGAAAATTCACACATTATTTTTTTTATATCCCCTTGTGTAGCAAACTTTATTATGATTATAAGATATGGTAGTTCTTATCAAATAGCAAACAAAAAAAATTTTATAAAAAGATTTAATTTTTTTATTACTTTATTAATTTCTTGATTTCATTTAGTTTTTATTTTACCGTATTTATAAATTTTTTTTTCAAACAACTTGACAATATTTATTTATTTAGATATTTAATACTTATCATTTAACTTCAAATATGCTTGAGCAAAATGAAAAAATACAACAAAATTAGAGAATATAGCATATTATACCTTTTATAAGACAGTACATAAACATTATGTAGATTATATGTTCGAGTAGAAAGATAGTTGGTTCTAATAAAAAACATAAAAAAATATAAAATGATTTCAAGATAATTAAAAAATATGTCATACAATTAAGTATTTATATTGTTTTCTTGAAAGAAAAATAGTTATAAGAAAATAACTCATGAAATTTAGATAATACATAACATCATTGCTTAATAGGATAGAGGTTTATCTATCCATCACATAGATTAAGGGTTTGGATGTTTTAAGAAAGAAGCTCCTATTTGTTTACTAGCCATAAGAGGTATTGTATTATCGTAACTAAAATTATCTATGAACATCGAAAATTGTTGTTCATTAATTTTTTTAATTGATGTTAAAGGTAAGGATGCATTTAAGATTAAAAGTTTTCATGTTTTCCAATTCTTGCTCATCTTTCACATAAGACATTATGCTTTCTTATTATTCTAACTCCTCATATTTGTTAACACCTTTTGGTTCATAGCCATGGATCTCTTTGCATAGTTTACTACTGCATGTTCCTTTTTGTGGCACTTAAGTAGGAAATTCCAAATTAGTTGGGTTGGCTTAAAGAAGGGTGTAAAGAAGTTGATGGTAAAGCAGGTTTGCAAGGTTTACAAACTATAGTGGTTGGGGTAGACAAAGTGTGAGTATGAGTCGATTGATAAATGATGATGTAGATTTTTGGAGAAATTGGCTCATTATTTCCCTTAAAATAAAAAATTTCACTTTATAAGACTTTTTTAGTTATGAAATAGGCATTCTACAAGGTAGTAACATTTTTCAAGTTAAGCTCTTCTTATATGAATTCCTTTAAATTGACTATAAAATAGAAAAGAAATAAATACTCTGGTTGATTTGTTTCACACATAAGTTTATAATATTTAGACATGTCAACATACTCTTCAAAAGTTCTATCACATTGAGAAAATATTTGTTATTTACCTTATATGTTAGTATTATAGGTTATTAGAGCAAAGCTATTGGATAACCTAACCTTAAAGTTTATTCATGTTTTGGGTAGCCTTTCATTTTTGTATGTGTATTATTACTCTAAATTTTTAAGAAATTTACATGCAATATGCTGAGTGTAGTCTTACAAAAATCAAACTTTTTTACTTACTCGTTTGGTGCATGTCAAACTAATCATTCACACTATTCTGTTCATTAATATAATCCTTAGGATCATATTTATCCTAAAAAATTGGTGCATATAGTTTCATATTAGTGATATACTCTAATCTTAATGTCTCTTAGATCTTTCTTTTTCATTAGACATATCTTGATCTTTTTTTGCTCTAATTCATCAAAAGGCTTATTTCTTCTTCAACAATCAAGATTTTCTCATGGATATCTTTGTTAGATTTATCAAATAATTCATATATTTTGTAGTTTCTTCTTCTAAGGTTTCTTACTTTGAAATCATTGGTATGTCTCTTCTTTTCTTATGTTCCTTTTCCTTCTATGATTTGGTTCAAGTTGTTTATTTAAGAGGATTTGTCCAACCAAGTTGATGAGTTGTGTTATTGATTAGGATATATCTAGCATAAGGTCTTAGTTTATATTTTGTCCTTAATTTTGAATTAATTCTTGACTTTGATTTGTAATTTGATAAGACCTACAATATCTTATAGTCTTAACAAGTTTTTTGAAATAAGAGGATATCAACCAAAATAATATGAAACTTTTTTTTAAAAAAAATTATGAAAACAAAGGAATCACATTTATAGAGTTGTAAAATTGAGACAAGTTGTGCTTTTAGGAAAACGACAAGTGATCAAGGTATTACTTTTGCAAGATTACCTCTTTGATAGAACCAAATAGTTCTCAAGAAAGATGGTAAGGTGTTATAGTAGTACTTTTGTGCTACTTCTAAAGTAAAAGGTTACCCATAGCAATTAATAGTTCTTTAGTGAATAAAGTTAAGAAAATTGAAAAGAAAATATTTTTTATTACAAAATAATATTATCTAATATTAAAGTATATGTAGAATAGAAAATCATATTCTCTAATACCAAAGTTATAAAAAGTAATCAAACAAAAGAAAAAAATTTAGTAGAAAATATTAGGCATTGGTATCAAAGTTCAAATAACACAAAACAAAGGAATCTTTTTTAGAACAAAACCATGTTCCATGTTACCAACATTGATGTAGAACAGATTTTGACTTCTACTAGAGTCAAAATAAGAGCTTATAAAACATGAGATACTCAAGAGATTATTAAGAGATATGAAAAGTTATTATACACTAATTAATGTTAGGAGATATGTATGATATTTTAAAACTATTTAACTATTGGCATTATCAAATTTTAGCATAGATTATTAAGTTGAGTTGGTGAAAACCTTAAGCATTTAGCATAACATCTTGTAAAGCAAGTATTATCATATCCAATGTTAAACAAATAAGATAAAAAATTTAAGATAAACACTATTTGGCATCTATAGCACAAATGTGGTAAAATGATGACATGGTGGTAATTTGGATTAGTTAAAAAGCTTGGGGTGTCTGGAAAAAATGAGAATTTGTTTAGTTTTGGCTCTTCTAGTGGAAGGTTTCTCACATTCAGTCCTTATGTCTAATGAGGGATATGGTTGTCAACTCTCCTTATGGAATATTTCTCACTTTCTATTTATCTTCATAGTGGAGGTTGGAATCTCTCCAACTATAGTTGAGTACACACATTTTAGTCGTAAAGATGAAAGCTCACAAGCAAAATAATTTTATCTTATAATTGTTCATCTCTTACTGTGTGGTGAGTATCCTTATTTATAAAGACCTAAATAATTCATTAAAAATATTTTTTAAAAAATATTGAAATTGAAAAAAAAAATAAAAAAATTAATTAGATTAAGCTATTTCAAAATTGATCTTGCATTTTGGGTAGCACTAATGTCATCTAATGAAATACCTGGCAACAAAATGATGTGTTAAGCAGCAAGATAATGCTAATGATCTAAGTTTGGAGTAAACATTAGTCAAACGAAATAGAATAGTATACATGACTAGTAGGTTGACATGGGTAGTTGATGGGCAATGGGTACACCAAGCTCGAGTGTGGGTGAAACAGTGTTCCATGTCAATTCAAGTCACATGGGTGTTCATATCGGCTTGGGCAACAGCAGTGGCTGCGAACCACAACAGTGAAGGTGACAGAGTATGGTAGATAGTGATAGTTAGCAAAACTGATAAGATAATTTAAGTTTCAATAATTTCTAACAAAACCTTAAACTAATGGGGTTATGAAACTTGTGTAACACTAGTGAATGTGTGTTTGTGAGCTTATGTTAGATGCTCCAATGTCAAATGTGCTTTAAATACTTTTGGATTTATTAAAATCTTGAGTTTTGAAAAAGCTAATGAAATTTGCTTGAGTTAGAGATAACATATGAATAGTCATTTGAGAAGAAGAGCAAACAGAAAAGAGAAAAAAAGAGATGATGTAAATTGTTTTGAATAAGTAAAAGAAGGCTAGCATATGTGAGGGAAGAAAACAATGACGCTTTTTTTGCATGATATCTAAAAAAGAAGAAAAAAAGAAAGCACATCTTAAGTGAGTAGGAGCTAATTTACTAAAAAAAATTTAGCTCAACAATTATTTTATTTTTGTTAGAAAAACAAATTTTATTTAAAAAATATTAAAAATTTAAAAAAAAAACATTATGAGATGGAGTTCGTTCTTATCAAACTAAAAATAAGGTCGATACTTATTTATGGAATATAAAAGGCCATTAATTAGTTAATGCAAAAGTTAATGAACATACATCATTTGTTAGGGAATTTAATAATTTTAAGTCTTTGCTCTCCACTTGCTCATTTAAGTAAATGCATTTAATAGGTGTGTCGTGTTACAAATATGAGAAGATCTTATATGCATTGGTATAAGGACATCTCACAGTGTTATAATAATAAGTTTAAACATAATATTTATTCTAAATTTTCCTTTTTTTCATGGATAATAAAATAACTTGAAATGTGCAATGACCATAGTCTTTTATTTTCTTACAATAAAAAAATTCTTCAAGCATGTTTTAGCTAAGCTAACTTTGAGCATAAACTATTTTTTACTAAGAATCGTAACTGAAAAGGAGATATGGTCAAAAAGATAATTAGAAAAAACTCTTGTTTTAAAACAAATTACTTTATTTGATAAATTTATAGAATTAGAAGGATGTCAATTATTACAATCATGAACACAATAATCTCAACTAGTTTTTGTTTGGTTATAATTAAAAGTTATGATGTATTTTGAATAACGAATAATATCAATGTTAACCTTTTATGAAGCTTCTGTTTTCCTCCATTAAAATAAATTTATATGTTTGTAGTTATCATCTAAATGATCAAGGAAAAAATTTCCTTTGATTGCCATTCGTGGTATCAAAGAAAGAAGAAAAAATATTTTGACATAATATACTAAAAATTTAAAGTTTATATTATAGTTGAATGGGTCACACTGGGTCAAACTAAGGACGTGATAAATTTTTATACTTTTGTATACAAAATATATACTTTTAAAATAATATAACATTTTTTTTAATATTTTAAGTTTTGTTTTATAATTTTTTTTTCTATTTTGACTATTTTATGCTTCTTTTCTGAAAATATTTTTCCTTGCTTTTTGATAAATTATGCAAATAATTTAAACTTCATGAAGATTTGGTAAAGCTTATTATTTTCTTTTTTTTCTTCCTTTATATTTGATCTTAAAACTTTATTTTTTCGTTAAATTTGGTGTTTGCTATTCACTTTAAGGCACTTCAATTTATTTTTTTAATAATTTATTCAAATAAATTGATCATTTGAAATGACTAACAATTTTAGTTCTTTTTTATAGTTTAGTGTTTCATAATTTTTTAACGGCATTGATATAGTTCTCGTTTTTCTTTTTCAATAATTTCAAATTTTTTATTGACAGAATTTTATTGATTTTTTACTATGGTTGAGTTACAACTAAAGATATTTTTCACAAGAAAATTTATGCCTTTATTATAAACAAATTAAAGTTTCTTAAAAAATTTTAATACTTATATTTATGCATTTTATATTTGGTCTATTTTAATTGCACAAAAAATTATTAGTTAAATGCAGTGATACATTCATGTTGACTATTATAGTTTTTTAGTAGTTGTAAAAATAGTGGCTGAATGAACTTTAAGTCAGTGCTTTATTAATAATAGTACAATATGTTTGAAAAAATGGAAACAACATATTTATTTATATTATATATATTTACGAAAACTATAACTATACACAACAAAAAAATAATAAATATTCTATATATAAACTTTTGAATTATAAAATACATATTATGAAAAAAAATATAATTTTTTATAGAGGCAATGATATTGTAGCAATAGCAAAGAAAGTTTTTTCACTATGTGATATAAAAAAATGTGATATAGGATATTAAATATGATAAAAATTTTGCATAAAAAAATTTGTCAAAAGAAATTCGTATAATTAATAATAAATGAGATATTATTGATAAGAAAATTAAAAAAGTTTAAAAAGAAAGAGGAAAAGAATGAAGTGAAAACTAAGATATCATAGGTAAAATGTTATAATAAAAAGTTCAAGATAAATATTTTTCTAAAAATAAATATTATGAAAAGCACACAAAATGAAAAAAAATCAAAAAGATGTGCATTAAAATTATTAAAGATTATATCTAAACAAATTATAAATGGTTTTGGGCTAAAACCAATGATAAAGAATATTTTGTTATAGAAAATGTTCCAATATAAGAAAATTTGTATGGTCATAAAAAATTTACTATTTGAAAAATCATTCAAAATATGTTATTAGCATGTCTTTTTTAAATTATAATCACAAGGAATATATTGATATAGATATAACAAGTTTAGAACAATGTAATAAAATATGATTGTTACAATAATTACACAATTAAAGTAAAAAACTATAATCAAAATTTTATGCTAAACATTTAACCAAACATTTTCTTGAAAATATAAGATTGTAGTTATATCAAAAGAATGTTGGGTTGATAACAAAATTTTTAAATATTTAAAATAGATTGGGTGAAATATAAATGGAAAACATATTGATAAAAAATATATTTAATGCTTTTTCGGGTGAAACTTTACATAATCATAATAAAATAAAAACATTATCTTAGTTAAAAGAATTCTAGATGTTCAAAGAAGTTGACGTAATATTTTAAAAAAATTATATTTTAGAAAATGTCTCTATTTTATAATATATCCGCAAAAAAAATTGAATAATTGAACTCAATGATATTATGCGGTGAAAAAGTATACTATGGAATACATTTTTGAAAAGAAATATAAAATATTCATACAAATCCTAAATATGCAAAATTAATTCAATAAAAATACCGAAATTATCTTTTGTGAAAAAATAATAAATGTCCCAAACTATGTATCATGAAAGAATTTTTTATTTTAAATAAGATAAATTCATTTTTTAGTTTTAATTAAAAAAACTCATTTTGTTAAAATGAATTATGAAGTTTTTAAAAACAATTTTTAAAAATCATTAAGATTGACAAATCATTAAAATTAAAAAATATTAAAAATAATTATATTATGCAATAACAAAATACTTTATTGATAATAAAAAAGGTTAATTTAAGTAACAAAAACTTAGCTCAGCATAAATGTAAATAGTTATTGAAAGATACAATATATGAAGTTAATAAAAAATGGTAAAATTTGTAAACTTCACCAAATATATCATATTAATAATATTTATAAGCAAAACAAATTGGTTCAAAAAAATTTTAAAAATTAAGAGAAAGAAAAAAAATACATTGTAAAGTTTTGTTGACTAGAGAATAAAATATAATTTTCATAAATCATAAAAAAAACTACCTCCATCAATCAATAATAGATAGATCATTATCAAAAAAAGAAAAAAAAAAAAAATATTAAAAAAGATAGTTTAAATTTTAATATTTTTATACAACATAAAAATTTTTTTGTAATATTGGAACAAAGTCAATTAAGGTAATATGGGTTATTAGTTAGAAAGTTTTAAAACTTAATTTGCACTAATTTATTTTATTTATAATTTGAAATTATTTATGAAATCGTTGACCGAAATTATTTAGGAAATATAAAATGTTTTCAAAACATTTACTAAAAAAATACTCATTTAAGGCTTAATAATATCATTATATGAATTAAAAAAATAAATAGTAAATTAGAATAGTAGTTTTTAGAAGAAATTTTGTCACAAAAGCTTTGTAAATAACACTTGCATAAAGGTGTAATAAAACAAAAATTTTAAATATTATATTTTAGTATCATGTTAAATAATTATTATTATAATTCGAAATGTAGATCCTTATATAAAACATGTTAAAACATACTTTAGTAAATTTTACAAATGAATAAAAAATAAACAACAAATTTAATATATTATATTATAGTATCATGTTAAATAATTATTGTTATAATTCAAAATGTAGATCCATATATAAAACAAGTTAAAACATGTTTAAGTAAATATTACAAATGAATATAAAAATAAACAACAAGCATTTACATGCAATCAATTTTAGGATATTAAAACGATATTTTGCATATAAAATGTGATATTTTTTAGTAGTGCAATATTATTTGCGAGAAGCATGTGAAAATGTAAAAACTAAGCACATTCTTAATACAAAGACATTAAAGCAGCTAGAAATAGTTCAAGAGAATGAAAATTAACAAAATTAATAAATTGCTAAGCATTCGAATATCAACATTTTTCACTTGATGAAGTAAAAGAGTCGAAATTAATGTTTTTGAAAAAAGGGTGTAAAATAATTATAAATATAAACACAATAAAAATGAAATAGGTTGATAATGCTAATTTCACCAATACTTTTGAAAATGAAAAGAATTATGTAAATTTGAGTGAAAACAAATTTTCACATTAAGAGAATTTTAAATCTTTAATACTACAAACCAATTGCTAATGTTTCAAGAAATTTTAAAATCTTTAAAAAAGAATTGTCAATACCTTGACAAAAAATACTAAAATTTTAGTACTAGTATTCTCAAACTAATGAAAGTTTTTAAAAAAAAAATTCAATTTTATAAAAATTGTTGTAAAACAAAAATACTCTAAAATATGATATCTCTTTAACTAAAACCCTTTTTGGCAATATCATAACATATACTGACTCAAGATAAGAATATTTTGTTCCATTCACTTTGATGATAGCTTTGTAGAGTTTTGGGATCTAAGAAAATTTTATGTTTTTAATACTGCAAGGAACTTTCCAATCTCTCAAGTCAAAAAATTGTTGAAAATAACTTAACAAAAAAATTGTTAAATTTTAATATTAGTTTTGTCAAAATGGCTAAATTGTTTTTGAAAAAACAATTTCCAAAAAAGTTGTTAAGGAATATATTTTAACTAAAAACATTTGTCGGCAATAATGCTATTACATTTTAGAGCATAGAAACTATATGATTCAAAGGTGAAGCAAAAACATTAAAATGATAAAAATTAAAATATTAATAAAAAATTATAACATTATAATGTAAATCAAAATTGCATAAATAGCCAAAATATATAGTGTTATTCATGTAATAAGAAATTAAAATTTTTAATACATTAAGAAAACTATGCCAAAACTAATTTTCTACATAAACAAGCTTGATATTCAAGATTAAGTATATGAATTATGTTTTATTGTTAATATAGCTATTCTATTAGTATTTTTCTAAAAAACATTTTAGGTATCAAAAATTATTGTTTGTCACTTTAACAATAATTAACGAAGAAGAATTGAAGTGGTAAGAATAAAAAATGTAAAAGTAGAAAAAATATGATGTTTTATAATGCAATAATTAAAATGTTCAAAATTTGGCCATAATATATTAATAAAAAAATCTTTTTTTAGAGTAATTATAAAGAAACCTTCATAGTTTAAGTAAAAAATTGATGATTAAAACATAAGTTGTCATCAAGGAAATTGAAAATTTACGAGCTTAAAATATTTTTGCTTGACTAATTTACAAAAAATATTCTCACAATAAAAATTTTCAAGTATTTAGAAATAAGAATTATAACATATTAAATTATTTCAGCATTTAAAAGCTAGTATTAGGAGCATAAAAAGTCTGTAAGTGGTCTAACAATAAAAAAAAATTTAAAGCAAGGAATCTTAAAGCAAATAGGGATACTAGTCAGCCAAATATAAGTTTTTATGAAAGGCATGAGCAATAATTGTGATAACAAATTCAAATATGTTTCTCTTATGCTATTTAAGAGGACATGACATTGGTACAATTAGAACTAGTTCAATTATTAAGTTAAATGTGGTTTAGAATGAATATTAGTCAAATAGATTTTGCCACATATTACAAAAGTGAAACTCAATGTGCATAAAAAGTTTGTATGAAGGAGTGAACTATAGTTGTATGAATCATTTGGGATTAGAACGATAAAATTTTAAAATGTATTGCTTAATTAGAAGACCATTGCTTTGTTATGGAAGCAATTGTATCTTCTATCATCAAAGGTTTAGAAGTATGAATGGCAATAAGCATATTATGCTAATAATTAAATTAAATTACATCACATATCTTCGAATGATCCAAGGTATCAAAAACTTCATTTAAAGCCAAAAAGTACTAAGAAAACTAAGCAAGTGTTTGAAGCAATTAAAGTGGATTAGCATTTCATTTATAATGAGGGTAACTATAGAGTCAGAAAAAAGAAAAAATGGTTGGTCAATTTGATAACAAATAAAAATGAGATTGTTATAGCATTCCATTACAAGGTAGGGTCATATTAAATGTGGGTAAAACTCAATAGCCATACGTTCGTAAATAGTAAAAGCTAAAAGTTTGATTTTTTTCTCATTTAAAAAATGATAAGATACTAAATTTCAAAAGTTGTACTATTGTGACCATAGAAATATTAGTAATAACTTTTCAGTTACTCTATTCCTTTTTCAAGGTAGTTTAACTATATTGTACAAATATACTATATCATCCTTTCTATAAAACTAAGCCCAAGGAAATACCATTTATAATAGCACATAGTCAAACTTGAATGATTATCACTACAATCTTTTACTAGGTTGTGAGGTACTATTTATTATAGGTTCAAAAATAGTAGAGTTAGTACAATTTGTTTGATAATTTGCTGTGAACATATTCATCAGATTATTAGCATTTCCAAACTAGCAGATCAATTTCAAACAATAATTTGATAGAAACAACATTTCAAATATTTTTTTAGAAAATGTTACAATGTATTATTCTAATAAATACTATTGATGGTGTAGTGAAAATGAAAAAGGTTTATATTTATAAAACATAAAAAATTAAAGATTATAGTAAAGGACAAAATTGAAGATTCATTTAAAGATACAGACTATACAAATGAGCAAGTATAAAGAACTTTTTCTTAAAAATTAAGCCAAGGTAAATATAATATTATTAAAATATGTAAACATAAAAAGAAAAACAGTAATGAGAAATCTTTAAATAATCTATAGAATATATATATTTTTTATTGTAATTATAAATATTTCAAAGATTTTAAAAATAATGATATAGTTATAAAAAAATAAACTTATTAAATATATTTTAAAAAATTATGATAAAATAAAAAACAACAAAAACACCGACATACCTAAGAAAGTATAAATATTTGAAAAAGTAAAGAAAATATTACAAAAAAATAAAAATAATTCAAAATGTCCAAAAAATTAGTCAATATAAAATTTTGTTTGAAAAATAAAGTAGTCATTTGTAAAATGTTGTTGCCAAACATAACAATTTTTAATTAAAAAACTATATCAATTATACATATTGATTTAAATACTTTTAAGACTTTTTAATATTAAATTTATTGAAATTTTGAATTTCTTTTTTTAGGTGTCATGAAAGTTTTCATAAAATATTATCTTCGATCGAAGTTCTTAAGGAACCAAAGCTTCCAGATAACTTTCATTAAAATGATGGCAAACTGATTCCTAATTATTTCATTTGGTTTTTGTCATTTTCATATGTAATGCATAAATGGTTGCCAAAAAATTAAATGAGCTATTTTAATTATTTAATAAGAAAAGTCTTGACATCCATACCGAAAAGACAATTTATTTTTTAGATTATATTCCGTAATAAGTCATTATCATTCTTAATAAATTGTTTGCATTGCCATAAAGTAAATGTCAATAACTTTTCATGCAATGGAGAGCATGTTATCTTTATTGTGCCATACTTATTCTTATTAGTATACAATATTTTTTTGTGTGCAATATATTAGCATATTAAAGACCCCATTAAACCATATGTATCCTCTTTGAAACTTGTAAGAAATTTTTTTATATTATAAATATTAATATATAACATTTATTTAATTATTTTTATTTTCCTATAAAAATTAAATTTAATTACTTAATAAATACTATTAAAAATATATATGTATCAAAAATACTATATATTAAGCATTGTGACACGAGCGATTTATTAGATATTGTTCATTTATGTGTTAAAAAAGAGATGATGGAGACAAAGATAATAATTCTCTAAGAGGGGGGTAACACACACATTTAATAACAAAATAAAGAGAAAAATAATAATAGATAAGATGAGAGATGATTTAACACAAAAGAAAAGTAAGGAAAGAATATAGGTGAGATAGAAAGAAGTTACAAAAAAGTAAAAGAGGGCAAGAAATGAGAAAATAAA
Organism: Vanilla planifolia; assembly: GCA_023846275.1. Lineage (NCBI taxonomy): Eukaryota > Viridiplantae > Streptophyta > Magnoliopsida > Asparagales > Orchidaceae > Vanilla > Vanilla planifolia. The sequence continues at coordinate 149,264 of JAIUJO010000405.1, read as the reverse complement.
GAAGAATAGTAGTGAGAGTGGTCAAGAAGAATATAAAGAGATAAAGAGTGAAGAAAGGAATAAAACCAATGATAATGAGAGAGAGAGAGAGAAAAAAAAGAGATAACAGGAGAGATATTGTAATAAAGAGAAAAAAATGAGAAAAAATAACTTAATAAAATTTTTATTTTAATATTTATCCTTATAATATTTACTAAATATTAAAAAATAATAATATTTAATAATAATAAAATATAAAAATATTTTTTGTTTACTATTATTTTCTAATTTAAAAATGTTTATTGAATATTTTAAATATAAATTTAATCTTATTTAACTCATGCTTAAAATTTTAAAAAATAATTAAATAATAAAATTTAATATTTATTTTAATATATTATCTTTATAAGATTTAACTTAGATAAGAAATATAGGTAATATTTTGCATTAATTATATCATATTAAAATATTAATTTTAATAACATAATATTACTATATTGATAAATCTAATAAATTTAAAATATTTATTATTCTCTTATTAAATTAACTAGAATTTATTAAAATTATTATATGTCTTTATCTAATATTTAACCAAAATAAAGATTTTATTTTTTTATCATTTGATTTACATCATTTATTATAATATGATGTCAGTAAAGATATAATAAATTAATTATCAAAATTTAATTATGAAGAGGAATTCAAAAGATGGAACATAAAAGAGAGAAAGAATAAATAAAAAAGTAAGAGAGATAGCGAGACAAAGAAAAAAATAATAAAGTAGAGAATGATAGTAGAGATAGTGCACGAATAATATGAAAAGATAAAAAATGAAGAGAAAAAAAAGATAATAGGATTGAGGAGAAAGATAATATGTGAGATATTATCATAAAATTAAAAAAAGAAAATAATTTAATAAAATTAAATTTTAAAAATTAAATGTATAATATATAACAAGTACAAAAAGTAAATCATATCTATATTATTTAATAATAATAAAAATTAAACATTATTTGAAAATTATTATTATTTTATAATAATAAAAATATTTAGAGAATATTATGTCTATTAATTTAATATAAACTTTTATGAATAAAATTTAAAAATAATTGAATAATAAAATTATAATTATACAAATATAATATATTTTTGTGATGTAAAATATATAATAGATATAAATAATATTTAACATTAATAATGTAATTTTTTTTTGTCAATAATTTGTAATATAATAATTTTATATTTAAAAAATTCAATGTATATTATACATATATTATTATAAATATAAATTAATTCTCATTTATTATAATTCATATAATCTATCTTTCTCAATATTGAACGAAATTAAACTTATTGTTTTGCTACATCATATGATGTGACATATTTATTATTTTTTGATATTAATAATAATATTATAAAGTTATTATTAAAACTTGATTAAAAATATCATAATTATAACAATTATTTATAGGAATTTATTCTTTTAAGATTAACATGTTGTAAAAATAAATTATTAATCATTAGAAAATAGAATGCTATGAAACAAAATATGTGCAACATGAGGATTTCTCAAAACGTCAACCATAGCAATACTACTCTCGCCTAAGCACGCTTAACTTTTGAGATCTAATGAAATCTATTACCATAATGCAAGTGCGGTCACACATACATATGAAACACAAAAAAAAACATGAGATTTCTTGACTATTACTAACTTATGTATTAAAAAATGTTGATGGAGATAGAGATAATTACTCTCTAAGAGAGAAAAATTTTCAAATTAAAAATAGCAAGATAAAAAGAAAAATTGTGATAAAAAGAGACAAGAAATGATTTGATAAGAAAAAAGAAAAGAGAAAACATGGATGAGGCAAAGAGAATAAATAAATAAGTAAAAGAGAGAGAGAAGGGATGATATAGAGAAGAATAGGAAAGAGAGAGTACAAAAAGAATATGAAGTGATTAGGAATGATAAGAGAAATAAAAAAATGATAATAAGAAGGAAAAAACAATATAAGAGACATTTTGATAAAAAGAAAAAATTAAGAAAAAAATATTTAATCAAAATTTTAAATTTAATAATTAACCTTATAATATTTATTAAATATAAAAAATAAATCTTAGATAATATTTAATCACAATAAAATATAAAACATATTTGAAGTTTATTATTGTTTTAAAATATTAAAAATAGTTGTGAATAATTTAACTAAAAATATAAAATCGTTTTATTCATACTAAAATTTAAAAAGTTAAATGAAAAAAATTAATTTAATGATTATTCTAATATATTTTCTTAATATGATGTAACTTAGATAATAGATATAAATAATATTTAGCATTAATGACGGAATATTAGATTACTATTTTTAATAACATAAAATTATTAGATTTAAATAATTCTAAGAACAAATATACATTATTAAAACCTAAATTAATTAGAAATTATTATAATTATTATAAGTTATTTCACCTAATATTAAATTAAAATAAAGTTATTATTTTATTAAAGTCTATTGTTTACCATATTTACTATTAAATGAAGTTAATAAAAATATCATAAACTTATTATTGAAAATTAATTATGAAAAGGAAATAAAAAAATAGAATATTGAAGAGATGGATAGAATAAATAAAAAAAGTAAAAGAGAGAGAAAGAAATGATAAGATAAAGAAAGATAGAGGAGAGAGAGGCTAAGATTAATATAAAAAAATATAAAATGAATAGAGAGAAAAATGATAATAAGATTGAGCGGAAAGAGGATATGTGAAACATTATGATAAAAAGAAAAAGGAATTTAAAAATTATTTATTATAATTTAATTTTAAATATTAAATATATATTATTTAATAACTATAAAAAGTAAATAAAATAATAATATTTAATAATAATAATAAATAAAAATTGTTTGACGATTATTATTATTTTAGAACACTAGAAGTTGTTTTAATAAGTTTTAATGATATTATGACTATTAGTTTAATATTATATTTTTTATGCTAAAATAAAAATAATAATGAAATATTAAATATAATTTTTACAATAATATATTTCCTTTATGTGATGTTATATATATATAATAAATATAAATAATATTTAATATTAATTATGTAATTTCAGATTTTACTATTTTATTATGTAATATTTTTTTAGCTAGAAACTTCTATGCATATCATATATATATTATTATAAAAATAAATTAATTTTAAAATTTATTAATCTTAAAAACTATTTTGTTTGATATTTAATTAAATAAAAGTTATTATTTTATTACATCATATGATTCGTTACATTTATTATTTTGTGAAATTAATAATAATGTTATAAAGTTACTATTATAACTTGATTAAAAATAACCTGACTAAATTTTCCTAAATCGATTAAAGAGTCTACCATAGCTCATTTCACCTAAGACTCCTCATAAGTAATGCCTTGAACAAATTAATAAAAGCGACTGCAATAGAAACCTTACTTAATCAATGTCAGGGATTGACTCATTTCAAATTCGATCAAGTTCCCAAATTGTATGGGTCCTCAAGGCCAATGGTTCTTGGTGTTACATGCTATTAGACCTAAGCCCTTTGTAGTTAATGATGGAGAGTGCTTAAGAAAAGTACTATTATAATAATAACAAAAATTTATATATAAAAAGCTATTTCAATATTTATAAGATTTTTAAGAACTCAAATACTTTCAAATAAAATATTACCTATACCAAACTCAAATATGCATAAAAGATGATAACACTATTTTTCATAATTATGAAGAAATTAAAAGTTTAGCATGCTAATCATAAAAATTTATAATTGAAGTTTTTTTGGATTAGCCACCTAGTAAAAACTATTGTCTTTGGCTCCAAAGTCAATGGATGGAGCCATCAAATTATATTCACTATTTATGTTTTTATGCTTACTACAACAATTCCATACTATTAGAATACTCCATATGATCTAACTAAAAAAATTTTATGTTTAACAAAGTATTAGTAAACACTTACCCATAGTTTTGTGATCATCTTATTAAAATATATAATAATCTCCTTTTTGAGGATTATAAAACTAAAGCTAAAAGGAAATATAACATCAGTTGAAAAATTAAATAATTTCATATTCAACATTGAAGTTTATTCTTAAAAGATAGCCCATACTTCTATTGAATTCTAGCATAACCTTACCCTAAATTTTAACATTTAATTCTCTTCACTTTTGTAATAATTCAAAGGGTTTAATGACACCTAATCTTAATCTAAGTTTATTAAATACTTTGATAGCCAATGGCTCAATAAAAAAATCAACTAATTTGGAAGACAATAGCACAAATGAAAATTGAATAATTTTTTTATTACATGGTCTCTAATAAATTATATTTTAATTCCATATGTTTTGTTCGTGTTGAATGGGATTGTTAGAAAAATAAATTGCACTTAAATTATCATAAAAAAATGGAATTGTGTAAATTCTAAACCATAATCAAAAAATTATTGTTTCATCCAAAGAACTTCAGTTGCCTATGAAACTATACCATTTTTTCTTACGAAATTTCCTACACCTTTTTGTTGAAACAAAAGTGGTATTACTAATGAATGAAGTAGATGTTTCCAAGAAATGTAAATGTGATTATGAACAAAAGAAGGAGCAATAGAGATTGACTAAAATCAACAACTTCAACAATTGTGTAAAAATTTGTTGCTCATAGTGTGAACTTCGTTTCAACTCATACGAAAATTATCAAATCTAATTCGATTATTTTAATGTTTGACAAATGGTCCTTATATATATTTGAAATAAAAAACTCAAAAAATAACTCCATAATGGCTAGAATCTACTTTTGAAAAAGCTTGTCGATATGGATGGAGAAGATGGTATAGCACCCATCTCATTATGCAAACAAAGCGATAATCATCGAATCAACTCAACTAATAAAGGGTCCAAATCTAATCATAATATGATAGATCCAAAGCATTCAATTTGAAAGTCAGATGGATAATAATAATGACAGATTGTTATTCACATAAGAGGAGAGACACTCAACCATTCGATCCATTATTTTGGATGAATAGCTAAAGGAAGTTAACTTTTGACAAATTTGAAAAACTTTTTTAAATTAGAATATTTTTTCAGTTAAGTTTGTTTAGTATTTTTCTTTCAAAATCTTATTATTTTTTAATTGCTAAGTTTTTTTATTAAAATATTTAGGAAAAGTTTTCTGAAAAAAACTTGTTAATACTTTTTATACTTTAAAATTTCCAACAGACAATATGGATATTATGTTTTGTGAAAATATTATAAATATAAATTACTTCCCATTTAGCATTTTGTTAAATAATTGATTTTTATAAATTTGTCATTTCTTTGATATTTTTTATTTTTATTGGAATGTTTGGTTACTTATTTCTTTATGATTTTTTAATTATGTTTTCAAATATTAGAGTTATTTATAGTACATTTTTAGGATAGTGGTACATTTTTATGTGTTTATATTTTTACAATTTTTTTGAAAGTCATATTTTTAATTATTATTTTTATGTGGCAATTTTGTTTAATTATCTATGACTTTCTTATTTGTAAAAAGTTATTCATGAAGAATGCATTACTTTTAAAATTTTTGATAATAAATAATGAAGAAAAATTTGCCTTTTAGAACATATATAAAAATTTTGAAATATTTAGTATTTTAACTTTTTTAAATATTGGAAATTATTTAAATAAAATTTAAAGGCTTATCATATAAAGTTATATTTTTTTTGTATATTATTTCCTTAAGATACTGCTAATGTTATTTTGAATGCATAGAAAGTGCTGAGTGAGATTTTTTTGTTTATTCTCTTTTATCTCATTAAATGGAAAGAAATTTGTAATTAATCTTGAAATTTTTATTACATTTTATTTATAAAAGTTTCCTACATTTTCAATATTTTATATTTATCAACAATATTCAATTGCAATTTTTTAATCTTTTTAAAAATTTTTCTTAATCATTATGCCTAAAGTTGTGTAAATTATAAATCTATCAATTTATTTGTTTATTTATTTGAAATATTTTTTGTTGAATTTTTTTGTGACTACCTGATATATTGAATGTAATCATCAAACATTAAATTACTCAATTATTTTAACAATCATATGTCTTTTAATTGTTTGAAAATTTTTTACATTAACATGTATGTCATCAAACATTACTAAGAAAATTTGTGTTCATTTTTAAAGCATTTGGTGATAATTATTTCAATGACATTTCATGGTATAAATATTTTTTGCAACTCTTTTATTCTTTTATATTGGCATATTTGTCATGATTTAATTATGTAAATAATTTTTCAAAGTATTATACAAATTAACGAAAAATTGAGGTATTGTTATATCGTGATGATTTTTCATTTTCTATCTCACAAAATTTTTATTGAAATGGTGTTTAATATATGTTATTATTATAATATGTAATTTATTGTCTTCTACACATTTCTTTGAATTATTATGTTTAGCATTTTTTATTGGACAATTTTCTTGCATTATTTAGCTAAGTTCATTAGTTCATTCACTTAAAATTTTCAAAGTTTAAAATAGTAAATTTTTCTTATTTATTTCACACTTAATTTTTATTAACATTTTAAAATTATAGATTTTGTAAATAACTTTGAATGTATGGTATATTTAAAAAATAATATTATCTTAATAAAATTCCATTTTCTAATTTTTTTAAACCTATATTTGATCAAACATATAATATCTACTTTTTTTCATGAATTTCTAGTTATATGCAAATATTGCATATAGTATCATATTTTATTCATTTAATGGTATAAATAATTTTTATAACTCTTTTATTCTATTATATTGGCATATTTGTCATGATTTAATTATGTAAATAATATTTCATAGTATTATGCAAATTAACGAAAAATTGAGGTATTATTATATCGTGATGATTTGTCATTTTCTATCTCACAAAAGTTTTATTGAAATGGTGTTTAATATATGTTCTTATTATAATATGTAATTTATTGTCTTCTACTCATTTCTTTGAATTATTATGTTTAGCATTTTGTTTTTTATTGGACAATTTTCTTGCATTATTCATGTAAGTTCATTAGTTCATTCACTCAAAACTTTCAAATTTTAAAATATTAAATTTTTTAATTTATTTTCACACTTAATTTTTATTAACATTCTAAAAATATAGATTTAGCAAAATAACTTTCAAAGTATGGTAGATTTACAAAATAATATTATCTTAATAAAATTTCTTTTACTAATTTTTTAAACCTGTATTTGATCAAACATATAATATCTACATTTTTTCTCATGAATTTCTAGTTATATGCAAATATTGCATATAGTATCATTTTTTATTAATTTAATATTCTTAAAATACATTATGTACATATTTCATTACATTAGCATATTTTCCTTGAATATGTCTTAAGTAATTTTTTTTTTGTTGTATATTAAGAATTATTTTAAAATTTTAATAATTGCTCAAAAATTATTTCTTTGGACAATTTAATTTTTTTTGTTAAAATTGAAATATTATTTGTTTTTTGTTGTAAAACGAGATTTAATATTTAAAATATCCAAATATTATTTAGTAATTTATTAATAAATAATTAATTTTTTAATTGAATGGTAAAAAATATTTGAAGAAAATGAAAATATATACTTAAAAATAAATTAGTAAAATATCATTAAGATAATAAAATGATTCTAGCATTTCATCAATTTTCATTTTTTTGTTATTTATTTTGCAAGCTATGCAAGCCTATTATTGTCCCAATTTAATCAGATTTGTCAAGCAATGAAAAAAAATATTGATATACCAAAGTGTCTAAACTAATAAAAATTTAAAAGAAAATTATGAAAAAAATACATTATACTAGGAAAATAAAATTTACAGTTAAAATTAAGAAAATTTAAAATAGAAAAAGCTAAAAAAGTTATCTAGGTTATTAAACATATATATTATTCAAATCATATAACATATAAATAATAAATTCACAATCATTGCAAACAAAAAAGAATAAGAGAATTCAAAAAAGGGAAAATTGAAGTAAATAGAATAAATAAGGACATAAAATAGATAATATTATAAATATATTCATAACTAAATATCAATAAAATATGACCAAAAAAATATGTTTTACCAAAAAAAGGGAGAAGAAATAGTTTTTAGGAGTCAAAAAATAAAAAAAGTAGATGCTACAAAATATCTAAATGTAATCAAAGTATAGTGTGAAATTAGACATAAAACATAACACATATTTTGTGAAAAATTTAAAAAATTAAAAAATAATAATAAAATATATATTATTAATAATAATTTAATATTATATTTTTTAAGAAATATATAATATATATAAATGTATGAAAATTATTTTAGTGCAAATAAAAAAATAGAACAAAAATGATGGAACAATAAGGTAGGATGAGAATCTGCCAACTAGATTTAGATCATGCCTTCATGCCAGAATAATAATGAAAAGTTGACAAAAAGAAAGAAAAAGGAAGAAAGGCCAATCTATGTATAGAAATGTTAACCCCCATGTGTCAAAAGCTTTCCTTGTACATACCCTGTTGTAACAAAATAAATTGTACAACGTCAATCATCAAAGAAAAATCTATATATGATCATTATTAAACCACATGATATAACTTGTCTTATATCAATTAAATAGGCTAAGATTATATTTATATAGTTAGTGCAATCATTGAGTTCAACATTTATTTTAAAAGTGTGACTATACATTTTATCCAAAAAAATTCATATGATAAGCAAATAAACTTTTATGTTTAATTTTATATTTTAAATTAGGATCAAAAAAATCTTGGAAGTAACACAAATTCAACTTCTTTTTCTTTTGATCCCTTATTTAGAGTAAGCATAAGATGAATAAACTTAATTAAAAATGTTTCAAAATGGAAATGCATAAAAGATTAATTACTATAATTAGGATGAAATTTAAACATGAGGTATTGAATAATAAGATTGATATTTTAAGTCATGAAATTACTTTATCAAATTGACAGACACCTACATAACACAACTAAGTACTTCCTAATATAATATAAATATAGCCATATAAATCCATCACAACAAATATGATGTAAACATTTTTCTAGTTGATAGTAATATAGTATGTTTGAGTCTTCTTAACTTTAATGGATTTATCAAAGTTCATTGAAATTATTATAAGAAGTGCAATAGAATTACTATTTGTAGATGTAAGTAACCAAGGTAATTCCTATTAAACAATAATATTCTCATTAAAAAAATGTAGCTACACAAAAAACCTTTATTGTTAAACATAGTAAGAGATTGCACATAATAATGTATCATTTTATGGTTTGAGTATAATAGAATTGCATGTAATTAAGACATAATTATAGTGCTCATATTTAGCAAATTGATTGGAAACGATTGTGTCTTTCAAGACTGATAAGTTTGCTTAAGTAAAACTAAATTGGAAACAAATTTTCTAATCTAATTTTACAAACTTTAATATAAATCTAAACTTTTCAAAATATACCTAATTTAAAATGTGTAGGGCACTAGTGGCATAAGAATTACATCAAATGAGGTAAAATTTCATTGATAAATTATTTGGAAACTTCCTTTCAAACTAGGCTAGAAATAATTTAGAAAGAGGATTTGACCTTTCGTAAGCGATGTTTAACTTAAATTTATGTTGAAGTAGTTAGATGTAATTACTTTGCTAAATTAGTCATTAATGATTTGTAAAAGAGACAAGTCACTTGCCACTATTACTCTCTTGTGAGCTCGGTCAATAAGATGCATAATAAGGTTCTGCCACATAAATAAGATAAAGAGGCCATGGGTGTTGATGCTGAAGTGCTACTACTCAAGAATTATTTGAAGAATGCTTATAGCAATGTGTTGACTATTTGTAACAAACTACAAAAAATGAGGAAAGTCCAAAAAGTTTGGCAATGCTAGAAGTAATGGTTGCAGAACATCGTGTTCATTTGAATAACTCAAATTATGCTTTGTTAAGAAAAAAATTGATAGTGAAGGTACATATGATAGGAACCTTATATTTGGAATTAATTTAGCTAATTCTATAAATATGAACATAATGATAGAAGAAAAAAGGTAAGGAAAGGAACTGTAGAATATGCCTTCTAATGTCTCGGTCTATATGCGAAGTAGAGCTCCACAATGGCAATGACGATATCAAATTTCAAAATAAAAATTTTTTATTTTCACTACACAATTTCTACTAAAATTCTTATAGAAATAGTCTTAATACTGAAAAAAATAACAATGATACTACTACATAAATAATTGACGCAGACATTAAAATATTTGTGAATAATTTTTGCCTAGTACCTAACTTGTTCTAATATAATATAAAATTAAATTTTTAAATAACTTACAAAAATACTTATATAGGCCTTTGCTAACCTTATAATGCATCTTATCTTGTACTAAAATGTTCTATGCTAATGAAGAAAAGTTATAATAAAAGATAACCAAATTTAAGATCAATACACACATAGTGGTGTATAGAGAAATGGTGCTTCATAACTTATTGTTTATGATCAAAGAGAACTCTTACACCAAAGTATATAGAAAAAAATAAAGTTTTAATAAAAGGGAATGTAATAGAAGGCAACCCTACTCCCTTTTTCATGAGTGTGAGCATGCACAAATATTGTCATGACTAAGAAATCACACATCCAACTATTAATCTTTATATTCTAATGACATAAAAAAATATCTAGGTAATAATATGAATCCACTAAATAAAACAAAATTTAATTTCACCAATTCACATAAATCCCTAAAACTAAAAAAGTTACATTTCATGAAGAAAAGGAAAACCTAGCCAACAAAGTTACATGGCCTCTTCCATCTCAGCAATGAGCCTTATTCAACATGATTTCATGGCTTAGACCAATATTACATGTTGGCAATGTTTATTCACCTTTTATGGACTTTTAAATATTCCAAATGTTTAAATAGATTCACTATTATCTTTTTTTGTTACAAATTATTATTCACTTTCATATTTAAAATACTTTTTTAAATAGGTTTTGCAAATGGTCATTATCATTTTAATTGTACCATTTTTTTAATGGTTTTTTCCATGTTATGTAATGTTTACTTCATTCTACCTTGAGAATCTTTGTTACCATGTATTATCAAGAAACTTTTTCCAAGTATTTATTGTAAATAATATTTTATGTTAATGAGATCTCATTTTTTTAAGATTTTAAAATTTTTTATGCTTATCACACATACATCATTATTAACTATTTGCTAAAATTAAATATTTTTTAAAAGTTAATCTCTTTTCTTGTAATAACCTAATTATGATACTTCTAATAATTAGAAAACTATTTCATTATAAGAAACTTTTTATATTGCTATGACTATATACAAAAACTTAGTATTTAACATTTTATTGATATAGATTTAAGGATCTTAGATTTTTCATTATATACATAACATTATATATGTTTGCTTTTTTATTACTTTATTTGCTCTAAAAACGATTTACTTATTTAAAAAAATTGTAAATTATTTTATGATAATTGTTTTATTCTTTTAATATTTAGTATTTTTTCATATGGATCACATAATCCCTATGTTATTGGCCTCCTAAGTCTCATGGCTCAAGTTTAAATTTTGTTGATAACAATATTAATAAAGTAAGCCACTAAAAGTTTGTCTAGTTTGTTATATCACACTAAAGTTATGTGACCTATAGGCAACCCTTTAATGTTATAGAGATTACTTCAAAAAGGTTGAAATCAAGTCCAAGTGAACCTTAAATGATGCTAATTCAAAATAATTATTGAAGCAATAAGTGCACTCAAAGCAAATTCTCAACAACAGATCTTGATCATTCATGACACTAAGTCAAACATTCAATTTGCGAAAGAAATTCAAACAGAGGTTAGGAAGACCATGGAGGCTTGAAAGAAAGAAAGATCTTTTGCAATGACAAAAAATCAAGAGCAATTTTGGGAAAACTTTGTGTGGATAGTTTCAAAAAGATATCATTTGAATGTTTTCACACTTCACTCATAAAATTTTTTAAAATGTTTTAAAAATCCAACTAGTGCAATGGTAGCATCGTTGTATAGAAGAAAATTTATTACACAAACACACACAAAGATCTAAGGTACTTCGTGGATTTGTGAAGCTAGCGGAAATGAAGGGTGCATCCAACATGTCTATGAACCTTATGAAGAATAGTGAAAACAATTCTACAAACCTATGCCACAAAACAATTGATAATACATTATTATATATGTGTGGAAAGTTAGTATAAATGCACATAAACTAGACAGTGCATATAGACATTATTCATAACAAAAAAGTATATCTTGCTAACAAGAAATTATTAATGACTAGTAAATATGACCATTTAGGTAAACAATAAATTTGCATAGCTAGTAGATGTTCTTAAGTTAGACCTATGCCAATATATGAAAGTTTAACATTAAATTCACAATTGGAAGGGATTAAATTAATTCTAAGAAAGCAAAACTATTATAAAGTTTTTATAAGAAGAGTTGAATTAAAAATTTTAGAATTCATGCTAAATAACATTTCTTAATGCAATCAAATACTACTATTCCTTCATTAAATTATTTTTATGACATTTAACTATTTTAAAACCAATGCCAAAATCAAAAGTTTAAAATTACTTATTGGAAGTTTTGTTAAAGAAGTAAAGTACATTAGTGTACATAATTGCTTCGTCAACCTCATGAATCAACAAAGTTTGTGGGAATGTTTTTTTTATTTTTCATATGTTCTACAAATGACCAACATTTTATAAAATCTTATGTATTATGCTTTAAGCAAAGGGATTTGTTTTTTAGATTTTGAATTTTTTTGGGTTTTAGTCACAAAGGTAGCCATTTTTGTGAATGTTAAGTCTAACGAACAAAGTCTCAAGAAACTTTGGCTTTAACATTGTAAGAGACCAACTTAGATTATGTTTCCACAAGCAAAAAATACAAGTGTTGTGCACTAACTCAAGGAGAAAAACACTCAAGTTGAGGATGTGTGTTTTCCTTTTGAAAACAACATGTGATGTCTTCTTAAATTGCTACGCAATGGTTCACTTGGGTAGAAACTAAACCAACTAAAATACTCTTGGTATTTTTTCATTACAACTAATATTCTTTTCTTGTTTAAACTTTCCAAGAACGTCATTACCTTTGGTACTACAAGTTGCATTATTTAGAACCAATATCTATTACCATAAACAATATATGAACTTTTAAACATGTAAAGTATGCCCTTTAGAGTATAGCATGCACATTTTTTTTCTAAGTGCAATAGTTTTTAAGGTACAATCAAAGCAAACAATCTTGGTAAGACTCTTAAAATGGTAATTAGTTAACATTTTTGATGCATAAAAACCATTCAAACATTTGTTGAAACTTTTCGGAAATCAATTGTCTACTTTTTATAGGTAGAGTTAAGATATTGCTTAAATTATATTATAGGCACAAGTTTTCATGCAAAAAAGTTGAATAGGCCCAAAAAATTGCCCACTTTTGTAAATGCCTTTTTTGTTACTCACCACTGACTATATTAGAGTTAATAGCATACATAAATCATGTTTTTCTGGAACTGATCAATGAACTGTTCTTTAATGACTAATCGAGATCATGACCTCATTTGGCCTACAAACACACCAAGATCTACAACTTTGTGCTTACCCATGAGGACCAACATAAAAGGAGCAAACTTTGTAAGACCCTTAAACGAAACTAGATCTAGTAAGGCTATGCTTACCATCACATTTTGTTATTCACTGAACTAGATCTGATCCACGACAACATCGATGTCACATTCATCCACTAACATCATCAATGTCACATCAACTCAAATTTGACAAAGATGTCACCGACACTACGACAATCCAATGGCTAAATCGGCAACACACGTACTTGAATTTTACCAACAACACATTCGATGGTGTGCCAATTCACTGATTTAATCTACAAAACCCCAACACAAATTAATTTCGTGACCAATGTGAACCTGGCTAAAAAAAAATAAAATGCAACTTTTTATGAACATAGTTTCACAAATATTTGGACCTTGGAAACTTTTGTCCAAAACAATAACTTTTTAGAAAGCTATTTCTAGAAACTTTGACTAAAGCTTTGGTAATTACATTTCAAAAAATAGATTTTTTGAAAAAAAATTTTAGATTTTCAAATTGATTTGGTAAGAGCTAATTACATCAATTCTACATTTTAAATCTCTTTTTTTATCTACTTAGACTCTTTATAAAATGGGAGGCTAGTCCTTGTATGCCTAAAATTCCACTTTTTCCATTATGCCTTATTGAGGTCTAAGGTTAATTACAATGCAAACTCCAATGTGCTGAATCATCCAAGCTTTAATATTACAAGGAAGCATGTGAAGCTTCAGCAATGGGATAGTGTACAAGTTTATCTATAACACTACTATTTTGCCTTCTTATTGATGTTGCATAATGGTTACTTTCACTTTGATGTTTCATTTACATCATGGATTGACTTTTATTATGCCAATTCCCTGCACGTCATTATCCGTTTTCAATTTTATGCTTATTGTTTTCTTAGATTTCTACTACTATTTATTGTCAGCATCTTTGATATTCTCTCAATTAAACATTTTGTTTTGTTTGAATTAGCTTTATGGGCAACTTACTTCATTACTCCATCTTTTCTATATTTCTTATTAATGTTTCTCTAAGAACTTCATCAGTTCCCATGTGACATTTTTATTGTTCTTACCATATAGGAAAATTTGTTTTGTCAAACTACTTTACAATTAACCTTTCATTGTGCCATTAAATTAGTAATAGGCTTAGCATAAGAAATACACCCAATGTTGTTCTTGGTTCCCTCTTAACTAAAGTTTCCTTGGATAACTTTCTCACATGCATTAACTTTCTAGGTTCCTCATGCTTGTCATCTCATTTTCTTTATTCTTAATCTATGTAGGCTAATCTTTAAATGCTTATAATAATTTGTACCTCAAGTTGATCATCAAATCTTGCTCCAGAGCTTGCTTATACTAGTTTTTGCAATGCCAATAGCAAAGAAAGGCTAAACTAAATTTTCTTTTTTATTTTCCTTTGTTAGCACCTAATCATAAAAAGGAGGATAAAGCTCAAACAAGGGAGTTTTCTTTTCCACATTATATCATGTGGGTTGTCCCAAAGAAAACCACACATTAACCAGGCACAAGTGAGGCTATAAGATCGATTAGCTTGACTACAAACTTTGGAAGACAAACTAGAGAAATATAGTTTTTGTATAATCGAAATAGAAAAGCTCAAAATAAACCCACCTTTTGAAACCTAGTATTGTCATCCACTCTAATCAAATACCTTATGTAATCAACTTGGGTTAAAACTAAGATAATAACAGTAACAAACACATGAAGTTTGTAAAATGTGACATTCCCTTCTTTGAAGGTATCATAAACCTTAAAAATCACATAAAGTCGAAAGTTTCCTTGGGTCATTGCTTGCAATTGTTTAAACTATATTAAAAAAAAAGGTAACGTTTGCATAAAGGAAACTACGAAAAGAAACTTAACTATCTTTAAAAATCTTAGAAACTTACTGTTAAAAAAAAGGACCACCACTCATTAAAATATAAATTCCTCTCTTAAAAGATCATTTAAATGACTAATGACATGCATAACAAAAGGAGAAAAGTATGTTAATGAGTGCAGTACTCCATTTGATGAGTACATTTGTATTATGGCATTAATGTAGACTCTTTGGTCCCCACTTCTAGATTCTAAGTTGGGCTTAGAGATATATCTAGATGGAGCTTTTCATTCAAAATATTCACATCTTAGAAGAGGCTTATAGGTATTCCACTAATTATGAAACCTAGAAACATCTATCCAGTCTAAAGTGTTGAAGCATTAACCATGAAAAACATCAAGTTGACCAACTCAATATGCTCCACAAGTAGTGTACCAAAACATACCAGTCCAAGCCCACCTTATCCTTAAAATTACAGTGAAACTCAAATAACCTATTAACCAATCACCCAAGTAACTTTTCATACGACAGCCCAACATCAAAAATGACAAGTAAGCTATATCGAGGAAGAGAATTATAGGGAATTGAATACCAACGAAAATATAAAAGATCAAAGAATATGCCTCTTAATCCTACTTAGCCAATGAATACTCCAACAAAGAATGAGAGAACAATATTGATGACATAACACCATTATAGTCATGAGAAGAACCATCCCCTAACCAAAGAAAAGTAAAGATCTAGGACATACCACCATTTTTCAAATTTATGTAAAGCTTAGAGAGAAGTTTTATAGATATATAATAGAAAGTGGTAGTAACATCAATTCCATTTCTATAAATGGTATAGCATACCTCAGACTATGGATCATTCATCACCTAAACCCATGCACTATTTTTTTTATTAACAAAATATGCATGTGTCATGAAAAAATAAATTATACCACTTAAAATTTTGCCAATAATTTCGAATATATTTTGTTGTTGTTGTTCTTATGTTAATATGAAGTATCATTTTATTATGCCCTTGTTTATAAGACTATGATGCCATTATTGCTAGTATAAACCAACATCTGCACATTTATACATCATGACTAAAGGTTTAACGTACAGCAATCAACACCTAAAGACAATGCCCAACTTATGAAAAACCATCCAACATCCCAAAAAAGAAAATCTTATTTATGTGCTATGGTACAGTAGATAAAGAATTTATTTATAGAACTTCATTTATGCCATAATAATACCTTATATGGTAATACCTCTCATTGTAAATCCATTTTGTTTAGCTTTCCTAAATGCTTTACACATGAACCCCAAGGTTTACCACCTCTTCATGACATCCAATATGTTGTAGGCCTCATACTAGGAACTAGTGCATTAAATTTGTCACATTATAGGATGAATCCTTTCAAACATCAAGAACTCAAATAACAAGTGCAAGTCTAATTAAACAAGGGATTCAATTGAGAAATTCATAATCCACCTGGCATTCTTACCCCTCAAACTCTTCAAAAGAATGGTTCACAAAGAATTTGTTTCAATAATAATGAAATTATCAAAATGATTTGAAGTATAGTTTCTTATCCCTTGCTTAGATGAACTTTTGGACCAAACTAAAAGAGCAACTATTTTATCCAAAATCAATTTAAAAAGTAAAATGCACAAAGATAGAATCTAATTAAGGGATGAGCGAAAAATGACTTTTAAAAAAAGAGATAGATTATACATGTGGTTAATCATTCCCTACACCATACCAAACCCACCAAGCACATTTATAAGAATAACAACCCAAATACCATAATTAAGAAAGTTTGTGATAATTTATTTTAATGACAATTTGAACTTTAGTTATACCATTAAACATAAATTCAAACACATTAGAAAGATTTATTCCATGCTTAGGGAGAACACCCTTAGCCAACATAAAAAAGGCACATTTGTTTCACATCATCATAACTTTTTTGGCCTCAAACCTTAAAAGATGATGTATCATCTTGCTATAACAAAATTAAGGCCATAAATGATTAGCCAACATCTTAGAAAATCAATATTATTAAGAGATTTCATGGCTTAACAACCTTGCAATGGAAATTCACTAATAGATTTATTATCATCAATACCCCAATAACTAGTCCTTTTAGGAAGAGAAATTTTGTATTATGCTCATTGTGTCTTCTTCTACTAATCAACAAGCATCGAAAGTTCTGCAAACAATTATAATTTTTTCTTCTTGTTGTATGTTTTCATTTTTTTGGGTTGGGTAGCCTAGAATTTTTAAAATCTTGAGTTTAGTTTGACATCATGAAAAACCAAGTTGGTGGTAACCTCACAAAAGGCTGCGTTATAATTGAACACATAAAAGGTAATATGTTAAATGATGTACATATGTTCTAGTTTAAACAAAAAAATCTAAAGATTTAATTATATTAATTTAATTTTCATTTTAGTTTTTGAGTCATTAAATTAAAAAAATTTGACATATATTAAATCAAGGTTTTTCACAAATATAAAATTAATTTCATGAATAATTTTTAAAAAATAAAAAATAAAAAATAATCGAAAAAATATTTGAAAACTCATAAGTCACCCCCTAATGTGGCACTGATCTACAAGTGAATTTAATCAAGTTATGAATTTTTATACTACACACAAAGTTTGGAAAAAGTTAGATGTAACTTATGAAGCCACTTTGTAAGTCAAAGAAATAAAGATAAATCTTTTTACACATGCTTATGAGCATTTTAGAATGAATTAAAGAGAAACTACAAGGAAGTTGTCTATGTGATTTATTAATATTACTAATGGATTACAAAATCTTGAAAAAATACATTCTAATTTCGATCTTGTAAGAAAAGTGGTAAGGTTGTGCCCAATGAGTATGATCTTCTTGCAATAGTAATAAAGGGATCAAAAGACTTAACAAGCTCACATTAGATGAGTTTCTTAGAGAATTATTAACAACAAAGATGAGATGAATAGAAGAGTTGAAAAGAAGGCCTATATAATTAAGCAACTCTTGAAGCAATGCACAAAGAACCATTAGCTTTTAAAACTAACAAAGATAATATAGATACAAAATCTATATTTTCTATGGACTTCTAGGAAGATGTAAATTTTCATGTTAGTTGTTTAAATAAAAAATTTGTAAAAAATTGTAAATAGAAATTTGTAAAAAAAACTAGAAGAGAGAAGATGAAGCACGAAGTTGCAATGATTGTCATTAAACCAATCACATTATAGATTCTTTTTCACAACTCAAATACATCAAAAATAAAGAATACAAAATGAAAAGAATGAAGAAAAAAGAAAGTTTTTTAAGCTATTTGGAGTTCATGAGAAGAGTTAGACTCCATAACCTCAACTAGTGAGGAGGAATAAATGATATGATTCATGACAAATGATGATTGATCATGTATATCAAGTGATGAATGAAAGATTAAAGTAAGCTCTTGGCCTTGTGAAGTTTTTGAAAATAATTACATAAAAGTTGTTAGTGTTTTAACTTCTTTAACATATGTACATAAAAACTTTAAAGTTTTTACAATGAAAAAAATGATCATTTTGTCTATTTACGAAAAGAGATGGACAAAAATTTATATGATGAAAACGATTCCATGATAATTAAGAATACTTCTCCAAAAAAGAGTGAGTTTGGAAAAAAATTATTCTATTGAAGAAAAAAATTTACTAATCTTTCACATGATGTTTAATTTTCTGAACATAAATAGGTATTCTTTTGATTATGTCTGATATTTCAAAATAACATACTTTTATAGTTGTAAAACAATCATACCATTAAGAATTATCAAATTAGGGAAAATATTTCTAGTTCAAAACCTTATTTGAAATGACTAAGTCAAGCTTATTTGTTCCTAAGGTCAGAGAATAGAGAATTCAAAATGAGTTTGTTTCGTATTCCTTTCATTGAGATATAGTGGTTTGGAAACAATAATAAGTTAGAAGCAACATGTTTTGGAATTATGCATAGAAATAAGGAAAATAAAATTTATATGTTATGATTATTAAGTTAAACTCTTATAATTTATGTAGCATTATATAGAGAAAAAAATAAAAATCTAGCTCTTGAGAATTGAAAAGTGGATGCTCAAGACATATGACTAGAGATTGATCAAAGTTTATGTCAATAAGATGCGGTCAAAATAGATGGGTAACACTTGGAGACAAGTCTAAGAAAAAGATAATCAAAATTGGTCATATGGGAGTTTCTGCATTAAAGAAAACAAGAAAGATAGATATAGTTAAAGATCATCTCAAGCCAAACAAAACTAGTCAAAAAATGTATGCATCATGCTAAAAAGTATGGCAAGTTAAATAATTCTTTTAAACCTAAAAATGACTTAATTACTAGTTGACCATTAGGAATAATTTATTTATACCTTTTTTGACTCACACAACTTTAAATTTTAGGTAGAAAAAATATAAATTTTTTATTATTAATGATTCTTCTAGATAAGATTACGATGTATATCTTAAGGGTAAGAGTGTGACAATTGAAATCTTTGTCAATTTCATAAAAGAGATAGAAGGGTAAGCCTATCTCAAATTAATCTGTATTCAATGTGATAGTAGAAATGAGTTTGAAAATAAGGGGCATCAATTTACATGTCCTTATTCCAATCAACAAAATGGGATTGTAGAAAGAAAGAAAAGGACCATGAGAGAGATGGGTTGAACTATGTTAATCAAATACAACCTAATAAAATCCATTTTGTTATGAAAATTAACACAACTTGTTATGCAATCAATATAATTAATTTAAGGCCAATATTAAGAAAAACTCTCGTGAGTTATTTAAAAATAAAATACTAAATGTTAGTTTATTTCATATTTTTTCATATAAATGCACCATTCTTAAAATTAAAGATCCAACATGAACAAGTTTGATGAAAAGGTATGCCTAGAATTTTTCATAGGAGCTCTTCTTTTTTATAAAGTTTAAAAAAAATATGCTTAAAAGATAGAGATAATTATGAATATAATGCTTAATGACTCTACTTATAAGATAATTTATAAAGCTTTAGATTAATAGAGAATGTCTTAAAAGAACTCAGACTTGAACAAAGAAGAAGGTGAAAGAGAAAGTAAAAAAAAAGGAGAAGAGATTAGCCATCAATTACCTAAGGATTAAAAATATCAAGCTTCACATTAAAAAAAATAAATTATAAGAGAAGTTAATCTAGGAGTTAAGATAAGAACCTTTATGATAGAATTAATCATAGTACATTTGTATCTTTCATAGAATTAGAATGTATAAGGGAAACCCATTAGGTTATTAGGTTTAAGTAATTAAAGAAGAATAAGATCTACTTGAAAGAAATTAAGTGTGGGAACTAGTTCTAAAGCCTAGTGACAAGTGATTGGAACTAAATGGATATTTAAAAGTAAATAATGGGAAAATTGAGTGATCTCTAGAAACAAAAGTAGATCTACTAGTAAGCATTATAACCAGGTTGAAGGAATATAATTTGTGGAGTCATTTCTATTAGTAACATGATTAGAGGCCAAAAGACTTTTCTTAGTACATTCATGTCATAAGAATTTTAGTTTATTTAAAATAAGTCCAAAATTTCTATTTCAAAATAGGATAACAACGATAGATATGTTTACAAAACAATCCATAAGTTTTGAGACCACTATACATAAGGATTATGTATATAAGCATGAGAAGGGATTTTATCATTGATTGAGTAATTACCTAGTTGATAGTGGTTTTAAGTAAGAAAAAAATAGATAATACACTATTCCTAAAACCTTTTAACGATAACTTGTTGGTTATACATGTTTACATTGATGACAAAACTTTTGAAAGCATAAATGAAAAAAGGTGTAAGGAACTTCGTGACTTAATCGTAAGGAAGTTTGAGATAATTATAATAGGTTAAATGAATTTCTTTTTTAGATTACAAATTATGTAACTAAAAGATGATATTTTTATTCCACAAATTAAGTGTTTAAAATATTTATTCAAAACATTTCAGTATGAAAATATGAAATATAATGAGATTCTAATTAATGAATCAGTCAATTTGGATATAGATGAAATTAAGAAATATATTGGACAACTTATTTAATGTTAGCTTATGTGTAAGATTTAAATAAAATCTTAAGAAAATCCAACTAAATGTGATTTAATTAATCTTCGAATATATAGAAAGTACAATAAACATAGGTTTAAGGAATTCTAAAAAGGTTCATTCATGAGATCTTATAGGTTTCCCAGATCCAAACTTTATAAGCTCTAGCCTTGATAAGAGAAATACCTTAGGTACATATCAATTACAAAAAAATATTTTTAATTTAATGGTCAAGAAAGAAGAAAAGATTCCGTAGCCATATTGTCCATAGAAGTCAACTATGTAGTGACTAAATATTTTGTTACTCAAGTGTTATGATTGAGATAATGATTTCAATACTATGGATTAGTTCTCTCACATATTTCCTTTAAAATTGATAATACTAGTAACTTTGCTTTAGCAAAGAACCATGTTCATCACTATAGGAGCACACAAATAGTGTAAGACTTCACTTTACGAGAGACCAAGTAGTTAAAGGCTTAACAAAATTCACCTATGTTTCTACTAAACAAGAATTGGTAGACTTATTGACAAAATTCTTTTGAACTAATCAATTTCAATTCAAAAGATAATAATTATGTGTAATACAAATTGTATCAATTATACCTTTTTCATGGCATTAAAGAGCGATAATAACCATGGTTTAAATGAGTAAGAACATATAGTAAAGGGGAGTACGAATTAAGTTTGAGCATCAACTTTCCATTTCTAATACCACTTATCATAATGAAATATGTTTTTTACTTATATTGTTTTCTAAATAACTATGTCTTGTAATCATTAAAAGAGAGAGATTGTTGTCACCTTTTTATTTAATGAGTCAAGCTATAAATATTTACAATTTTATTCAAATAGTCTTCTTTAGCATGGATTAGGTTTTTTTAATGATCAAACCTAACACATTTTTAGATGGTGATATAGTGGTCCAGAATACCTTAAAGTATTTAGTATGCTTCGATAATTAAAGGTCTCCAAAACACCTTTTTGTTATAAAAAGAATATTAACTAGTTGATTATAAGCTAGATTTTCATTATTCTCAAACATTCACATCATAATTTTAGCATTTAACTTCTTCATCTTTGATTTAGAAACTTATAGGATTTCATTTTTGCTTTATCTAGTCTTTTGATTAAATCAATGTAATGCATCTTTGCCAAATTTCATATTAATTGTTAAAAAAATCCAAGAAATTATTTAGGGTGCATCCTGAACTAGATTGTGGGAAGGTAGTGAATAGAAATGTTATAAACTTTAATTTTTTGTGTGAATGGGGGTCTTATTGGACCCATCACCATTAAATGACCTATAAAAATATGTATGTCCTACGTGATGAAATCCTAAGGACAAAAAGGGGAGCCAACCCATGATGGGTACTATAAAGAGAAAACTACCTTTATTTTCAACAATATGGAACAAAGTTTCTTTTAACAATCCAATACTAAACATGTGCTCTTTCTCACCATTCGATGTTTCATTGAATGACAAATGTTTCATCTACTGTAAGCACTTGATCCTAGCTCAAAATTGAATGGCCAAGTCATCTTTGACGTCATTGAATTTTTCATTATTTTAGCTTTTTGAATTGGTCTATCCTTGAGTCAAATGATCCATCTTTCTACATGTTTGAATGCTACAAATGACATGTTTCCCAGCTTTTCCATCAATGAAAGAAAGGATTTAAATCCCATCCTACTAGATAAGGTTGCTCAGATTTAAGCCACCTTGATCTAATCGTCTAAAACTCATCCACCTTTATAGATTTTTATCTGATGTTTTAAAACCTCTCGGATCAAAGGAAATGTCACCAGTCAATCCCACTAAATAATTAACTCCTTAGCCACTAATTGAGCCATTACATTAGTGATGTTAGAAAAAATAATTTTTGTTATTTGGAAGTAATTTTTTTACTAAATTTATTCTTAACATTCTGACAGCTATGATCAAATGTTTTCTATAAAAATCTAACCATTATTCATCAAATATATAATAAATGTGAACCAATCTTTTAAATCTTAACCAAACATACACATTTTCTACTAGAAATTTCATTAGTAGTACTTCAAGTTTTTATCATCAAACAAAACATCATAATTAAGGGTCAAATGTGTAATACATTACCAATTCATTACTACTTGAAATGATCATCAAACTATCGGCTATCATTTGATAGTGACATTGTCTCCATTCCACAATATTTTTAGATGATTCCATCCAATTATGGAACCATTCAGCCTCAACTCACAATAGTAGGTCTCATATTTCTTAAAGGCACTTTCATAATTATCTCATTTGTCTCTGCCTACCAAACCTTTACAAGAATTTTTTATTTCACTCCTACCTATAGTATCTTTGTCATCAATTACATTCCTCTTGATATTCTCCTCTTTTGGTACATTAATTTTTATGTTACATAACCTTGTGATAAAAACCTCATAAAGAATTGTATTTCTTGTACATTCTATTGTAAATGACATCCAAAAGTCCTTTGACCAATTTCATAAAAAACTACTATATGTACTATTTATTTAAGCAAAAAATTCTTATGTTTCTAGTTTAGCACTTTCATTATATTTCATTCAAAATTCCCTTGGAATTAAATTAATGTTATTTTTAATATGTTTTGGTATTTCGTTTTATGACATGTCCTCTTCTAATTCAAGTAGAATTATTAATTTAGGTTTCTTTTCATTTTTTTGATATTTGGCTTTCCCTCCACATTATTAGTTCTTTTAAAAAATATTCTTTTTGATTGTATACAAGATATCCAAATGAAAATTTCATTTCATGATATACAAAATAACTTTTGAAAAGCACTTATATTATTTCAATAAATATTATATAAATCTTAAATGAATTTTTTTATTTTGTAACCACACCTCCATATAGGAATTAAATCAATCATATTCAAGAAATTTTATTATGTCTCTAAGGAGCGCTTCCTTTTATTTCCAACTAGTTACTAGTTGGTAAATTGTGCACCAAATGTTCTTTTTCCTTATTTTATTCATTTCTATTGTTAAGAATGCTATTGTCATTTTCGTATGAAATAATTTAGGATGCACCACCATGTGCCTTTAATCATATTTACATATAAGAGTACCATTAGCAAAACTTTTTATTAGGACTAAAATACAAAACACATTATGTAGTATGGCAATAATAATCACAACTATCTTGTAAATAGTAAAACAATTTATTTCAAGAATTTATGAAATTTTTTTAATCTTGTCTTTTGTTATTCTCTTTTTCTAAACATTGTAATGTAGTTCATGGGAATTACATTTAAAAATACATGATCTTGTTTCTAAAAGTCGACTGTTAAATTTTTTATCATAATTTTTGTGAAGTAATTCTACTCCTTTTGAATTCATGTATTGATTATTTAAAGTTTATTATAAAATATAAAATAATATCTATATCAATTAGAGTATTATTAGTTTGTTCATATCAGTAGAATAATAATTAATGCATTTGATTATATGCATCTTTATGCTAGACTAATACTTTTTGTTGTAGGAAAATTAATTAAAAGTGAAATGCTTACCATAGTTGTCTTAAAAACATAATTTTCATAATCTTAATATATTATGAAGTGTTTGAAATATTCCATTTCATTGACTTTATTTTGAGTCTAGAATATTGTGTTAGACATTAGTTGATTATCAAATGGATCATGAAACCTTTTGGAAAAGTATGACATAAGGATGGAATCATTATGTAATATGTCAGTGTTTTCCATACCATATAGATCATACTATTAATCAACATTTATTTGACTTATTATTTTATCAAACATTTTTCCTTAATAAGTAAGATATGAATTTTTGGTGTTGAGAACCTCATTTTCAAACCTTCAAATATTTGGGTTTTAATTTTCCACACATCATCATGTTGCTTTAAGAAAACAACTTCTTGCTTTCAATATGCCACAATGATCAATATTGAAGTTCCTTCAATTTGTTATGAATATAATTCAAGCTATAATGGTGATAGTGGATCTCCAAACCATAATGGTTGATTAGTTCAAGCTATTTTTTTATCTTAATGTCTAAAAAGATTTATCATCAAACAAATTATAAATAAGACAATGTATGCACCATGAATAATAAGAAGCCCAAATATGAAACCTTTGGCATTTCTGGATGGAAGTGTTATATCAATAAGTAAGATAAGAATTGGAGATTAGAACCAAGTTAATGGATGCAATCTCTTTATGCTGTTCCACAAATAAATAGACCTATAAACTATTTAGCAAAGGAACCTTAGTGGTGAAGGAATCTACTCAAGTAGTATTTGATGGAATTATCAATCAAAATAAAAAGGTAGATTTGGAACACATCAAAGATTTTTAAAAAAATAAAATTAGAAGACGAAAAAGAAAAAAAATAAAGTTATTGTAGCTTTTTTATAAACATATATTTGACCTATTATTTTGTCAAAAATATGATCATAATAGACAAATATGTATTTTTGTGGCAAATAACGTTATTCTCATTTAGTTTAAATCAACCTCTATACCTACAAATATTTTTTTTTAATCTTACACATATTATCATGCTAGTTGAAGATAACATTTAGTTATTAGTATGCCAAAACTTCCAATACATTATTGTTTTGGTATTTTTTATAGATATAGTATTTACCTCTCAATTTTCTATCTAAATATTTAAATATTCTTCTTCAATATTATTTATTGAACAATTTTCTCACCACTTAAAGAATTTGTAGCTTCTATTACTTTTCTTTTAGTGATAAAGAATATACAAATCATAATGCCTAAATAACTATAGACATTATATTTATCTCAATGCCTCAATAGATCTATTATCAAACCAATTATGAATATGATGCCATTATACTTTGGGAAAACAAGAAACCTAAATGTTAAAACTTAGGCATTTTTTGTTGGATGTGTTACATGAAAAGTTTGGATAGAAATTGGAAACTAAAAACAAAATTAATGGTGGCTATCTATTTATGATATTCTTCAAATAGGCAAAATTATAGGCAATTTAATATGGAGATCCTAATTGTAATGGAATATAATCAAGTTGCATTTGATGAAATAATGCATAAAAAATTGTTAGATTTGGAAGGCATGGAAGATTTTGAAAAAAATTGGAAGAAAAAAGAATATTATGGTATGACATACTTAGTAGATTTTTGTTCCAACATTATTTAAGAAGGGAACTTAGATAAGACTTTGTTCAACAAGCACAACTCTAATGCATCTTCAAAGTCATAGATTATGTAGACGATGTCATATTTGGATCAACCAACTGTGATTTATATGAATGAATTACTAAGCTTATCGGTGTAGGATTTGAGATTAACATAATGGGTGAGTTTTCTTATTTCCTTGGACTGCAAGTTAAGAAAGATGAGAAAGGCATCCTTCTATCTTAAATAAAATATATAAATGATATGTTAAAATTTCAAAAATAAGGATATGGTTGCATCCAAGGACTTAGTATACAACAAAAATCATCTTGGTGAATTAAACCTAAGTCACATATTTTTTTTATTACAAATCAATGCCACTCTTTAAAAAGAAATAATATATGTTGCATCAACTTAAAACTTGTTCCTCAAAATAAAAGTGACGCCTTGAGGAATAAATTTTATTATGTGGAGATTATTTTAACTTGTTTGTTAAATGGATGCGTTTGTCGCTATTAGGTAGGATATGTCACCACAATATAGTCATGAAAATTGGGTATTAAAAAATAAAAAAAAATTAATCATGTGATTATCATTCAAAATATGGAAAGGCTAGTGGCAAAGGGTTATAATCAAGTGAGAGGACTAAACTTAAAAGGAGCACTTGAACAAAGGGTAAGGTTGAAGGTAACGTGGTCATTATTAGCTTTTTCTTATTACAAGGTATTCAAACTATACCAAATTGGTATTACAAGCACATTCATAAATGTTATTGTTAAGATGGAAGTCTATGCCAAATAACTGGATTGCTGGCAACATTGCCCTCATCAAAATCATGTGTAAAGTACTTATATCATTTGCAACAAGAACAAAGATCCTAGTATTGATAAGCTTAGTAGATTTCTACTCCAACATTAACTTAACAAGGAAATGAAGATTGAATTTTTCTCATCAAGAACTACACTAATGAACTTCTTCTTGTCCATGCTTATGCTGATGCTATCTATTTTGGATAACCCAAATTTGCCTTTGTGAATGATTTAGTAAGCTTACGGGTGTAAAATTTGAGATTAATATAGTGGGTGAAGATACCTATTTTCTCATATTGAAAGTTAAATAAAAAATGAAGGGTATCATTGTATCATAAATAAATTATATAAATGAGATGTTATTAATGCTTTATCTTGAGAACCTAAAACTTATTTGTACTTTCAAGAGTCTCCACCAAACTATTAAACAAAAACAAGAAAGGAAAACAAATAGATTGAAGGTATACTAAGGGATGATATGTTCTTTAACTAACTACAAGATGACCAAAGAAAGTTTTTAGTGTGGGACTTTTTTAATCTATTCTTTTATTTGGAACCTATAAAAAGAATATTTTGATAATTTCTTGGCACAAAGGTATTACGTTTTTCAAATAAAAAATTTGGGTTATGTCATTATCTCATAAGATAAACCAATAAAGGTTATGTTGGTTCAAGACTACATAAGAAATACATTGTACTTATTTAATAATTTGTTGGACACATCATAAACTCATGATCTATTAAATAAACATTGAACTATTGCTTACAACCAATGAACCATATTGTATAGAATTATGAGGATTTTAGAAAACATTTTTGTGTTAAAAAGGAGACTAAAAGATATGGCATTACTTTCAAAAAAATACTCATAAAATATGAGAATATGTGTGTCATTTTCCTAACTTAAAACGTTATGTAGTACTTCAAGAAAAAAAAAAGTGACGTTAGGCACCACTTCATTAGGAAGCATACAAAATGAAATGTGTTAGACATTTAATTGTTTTTTAACAACATGCAACTGGTTGGCATCTTAATGATGTTGCTTAGGAAAGATTTGGTCAATAAGATTAGAGGAGTTTTTAATGATGACAAAAGTAGGAGACATTAATCTTTGTTTTAAGAGTAGTTCCTTGTGTGATGGGGGCCTCATCTGTGTGCTTTTATTACTTGCAAATTTAGCTTCACTTTGTAATATTTAGCAAACGCTTTCTTACACTGCATTCAATTACTTTATGATAAACTTAGAATGTAACTATAACAAAAAATAGGTTATTTGTCCAATGAGTAATAATCAAAAGTGTTTTGATAATAACAACTTATTTTAATAGCGTACTCATTGATCATCAAGCTTTGCTACTAGGTATGATGGTGAACAATACTGAAAAGAGATTATTGTTGGAAGTCATCTCATTTGATTAAATATGTGGATATAACCACTTGTGAAGTAAAAAAAGAACAAATAATTGTATGATAAAGGAATTAATTGGTCTTTTTGAGTAAGACATTTTCCCTAACATGTAAATTAAAGAAAATTGTGGCTCAACTAAACTATGCATGATTCTTCAAATTCAAAATGAACACTTTTGGATGACTAAATGCACCACGTGATCATATTTTATACAGTATGATTAGCTATTGGAGAAAAGATTTAATTTTAAGACTAGAAGATTTGAACTGAGTTAACAAATGGATCTGGTAAAATTGGATGGAGTAGTTGCAAATGAAGATTAAAAAATATGATCAAACTATCAATTAGAGAAAAACCATTCCATAAAAAAGGTATAAGGAAAAATCAAGAAAATCAATTGATATAATTAACTTATACCTTATAGAAAATCATTCAAATTAAAATTAAACTTTTGACAATGTTGTATATCATCATCATATATTAAGAAATGGTAAATGAACTTTTTGGATTTTGTATTGGTGATGTTCTCACCATAATTAAGTCCAACAATAAAAGAATACAATATATAAAAAAATGTTTAGACCATGTAATTATCTTTGTCATGTAGACTTAAGTAAAATAAAAAAAAAATTGTACTATACTATAAAATTTTATTGGATTTTATGATCAACTCGCTTTTACTTACCATAGGAAGTTCATTTAATTTATAAGGTATACTAAAATTCTTTCATACCAACTAGATTGAATATAAATTGATATCAAACCATATAATTATTATGTTGAATTACACAATCAGACCACCAAACACTTTTGATGTTTTGAAATCCTCTTATAAAAGTATTCTATCTTAAGAAATTTTATTAACAAATAAATAATTCTTTTATAGTTTTTGAAAATATGGAGCATTGAGTTTGAATGTTGCAAAAAGTTTGAAAAAAAAAAATTTAAGACTAGTGTTGTTAATTCTTTTGTCTAATTAAAACCATTTTCTTAACATATTGATAGCAAAGAATTTTTCATTGTCATAATTTCCTACATATTTAAGGTGTTATAATATTTTATTTAGGATGAATGATAGCACTTTTCGATTACTATAAAAAATTTTGTTCATATTTTTTTATACAGTTTTGAAAATTTTAAACAAATTATGATATAAATAATTTATATTCATTCAATAATTTATATTTTTTAATATTTAATTATGCGTAAGTCTTAAGAAAATCTAGATTTATAGATATTTCAAGAATTTATTTTGTAAACTATTTGTTCCAATTTTAATTTTAATTAAGAAACCTCTATTCTTAAAATTTTAAAAGAATTGACTAATTAAAAGTGCTAAATAAGTTTAATATTTTTGTATTGAAATTTTTTTATTTTTTATAATACATTTTATGTTATTATTTTCATTTTTTTATTTTTGTAATTAGGTACAGTTTATTTTGAAATAGATAATTTCTATTCTTTTGTACCTTAAGATAATTAATTATTAAATTATTTTAGGCATTGTTTTTAAAATTTCTTATTTTTTAATATTTTTTTATAATAACAATTTTATAATGTGTAAATCTCTTATCCATTTTTAAATATCATGAATCTTATTCTATGTGATAATTAACTTTTTTGTAGTATAAATTTTTTTGGTAATGATTTCTTTATCTTATTTTACTAATTCTCTTATCACAATATTTTTAAATATTTTATCAAGCTTATATTATTACAAAAATTTTTTGTCGATGTCAAGTAAGAATACAATAACAATTTTCAAATAAATCATTAAATCATTTGCATGTTTACTTTCTATATTACTTTCAATAATAAAAATATTTAGTTTTCTCCTTAAAATTTTTTTGTTATAAATATTTACTATAGCTAGAAATACTAATTTAAAGTTTTTTTGAAAAAAAATTCTAATGATTAATATTCTTGAAAGATAGACCGCTCCATATATTTTACTTTGTTAGTTTTTTATAAACATTTGCATATTGTGTTAAGAATGTTAGATCATTTGTTATGTCAAAATTGTTATTATGGCTTTCAGTTAAAATGTTGGCAACAAGAACTAAGACTTCAAATACTTATTTAGGTTAGAATTTGTAATGCAGTTTTAGAAGTTAATCTAGAAATATGATTTCAAAATTGTATCCCCAAAAGAATTCTTTTAATATGTAAAACAAGTTCTATTGTTTTTTAAAAGATATATATTATTTTAATAGTTTAGATTTTAAATTTTTTTTATTAATTCCAAATTGATATTTGTGCAAATATATATAAATTATATTATATCTTCTATGATTTTCTATTTGAAATCATCCACGATTTTCTATTTCATTTTTTTGTATTTTATCATGAGAATTTTATGCAATAATTGTTGGTATAATATTTTTGAGTTATTTCGTAATAAATCATAAAGGTATTGAGTACCCTTCTTTCATAAGAAAATTATCAGTACTTTATTTTCTGCTATATTATTTTGAATTATTTTCAAATATTTTAAAATTTTAATTATAAATGCAACATGATATATTTTTTTAAAATTTTTTTTCCATTGTTGAAATAAAAAAATAAAATAATTAACTTGCTCAAGAATTATTTTACACCACCTCTATCCAAACCAAAATTTATTAAATCTCAATGTGGAAAGGCATTTTAAGAAGGCCTTAAGTCGTCATTAAGGTTTATTACATATGAGTTGGTTGTACTTATTTGTTACATATTTAAATTAATTTCTTAGTTGTTACATAATGTTTTTAACAATTTCACAATAAATTAATTTTTTTTCTAAATTTTCAATTTTTGCTCACAGCTTTTTATGATAACTTTGATAACTGAGTTATAAAAAGTTTTGGATATATTTATATATTTTTAAGCTTTTTTATCATTTAATTTCAATAACAAGATTTTCTTACTATGCCATTATGCAACTTTATGACTCATCATGTAAATATATCATATATTTTAAAAAATTTATATAATTATGATGTGTCTTGTTTTGCATTTTTTTATTTAAAATTATCATGTTTTATTTAGCCAGATACTCCTTAAACTACATAACATTTTAATTATTTTTAATAGAAATAGCTTATTTATTGTACTATAGCAATAGGAAAACATTTTGTTGAAATATTATTCTTATTTCTTATCTTATTTATAAATAAAATAATCTTTCTTTTAAAATTTTTTCATACAATGAGAATTATTCCAATATTACGTTGTCCCGATAAATGACATATTTTTAACTTCTATTATACTTTTCTTTTAACTGACATGATTTTACAAAGCTTCGAATTATTTACTTTATGTTTTAGTATTTGTCTTCAGATGTTTGATTTTTTTAAATTCTTTTGCTTTGATCACACAATCTAAATGTTTTAAATCAATAAAACTTTTTTAAATATATTTAACAACAAATAAGTTTTTTTTTACTAAATATTGAAAATCAACTCAAAAATTAGATTTTTTTAATAAATTAACTATTTTTTACAAAATCTCTAAATTTAAATTTTAAAAAATTATTTTTTAGGAGGAAAATAGTTCTAACATCAATCATTTTCTTATTTCTAAAATGCAATTTATGACACATGCACTAATGGATAATCTTTATGATGCCAAGTAATGTCTTAATTTTCTGCATTTATCTCTAAAGAAAAATTACTATTCCATAACATGCATAACATATTAATAAATTCTATATTTTTTCAATTTTTTATATCTTAGAAATTACGAGAAAATAAATGATATGAAGCATTATTTAATATATTATTTTATTGACATATTATCAATTTAGTTTCCTTCATAAAAATTATATGCTAAGAAAATTTTGTTTTTTTTATTATTTTATATGATAAATAAGAAATTAAATTGTAATTAATCAAATAATTTTTGCCACATTTAATTGATATTATTTTAAATATCTTAGAAATTTCTATTAACCATTTTGCCTTAAGATATGTAACATTTAATTTTTTAATAATATTTCAAAATTTATTTTACTTTATTTTATTTATGTGGCTTTTCCTTTATTGAAGTTTTCTTAAAACTACCTAATATATTGAACATAACGATTAAACTTTAGAATATTCAATTGTGTTAACAACCATATATCATTTAATTGTTTCAAAATATTTACTTTAATAAGTTTCAAGCCATTAATTCGCTAAGGAAATTTGTGTTCATTTCTAATGCATTTGGTAATAATTATTTAAGTCATTTTTAATGATTTTCATATTTAGTAATTCATTTATTTTTTTATGTTGACAAATTTGTCTTTATTTAATTACGAAATTTTTTTTATATATTATAAACATTGTTTTAAAATTATGGTACGCATATTTCATGACAATTTAACATTTTATTATTTTACAAAAGTTTAATTTAAGTGGTATTTATTTGCTATTTATGGTATGATATTTAATTTAAAAAATTCTAGCATTTGATCTATTTCCATATCTATTTGTAAATGTTTTTCTTTATAAATTTGGCATGTCTATGAGTGTGCCAATATAAATCGATTTATTAAGCAAAGAAAAAAGAATTATTATTACATTAAAATATCAAACTAATCAACAATGTGAAGGAAATGATAGAAAATAATTTTCATAAAACTAGGAAAAAATGGTTCTGTATAATTACTTGCATGTACCCATAATTTCAATGATAAAGAATTCAAATATTATATGACAACTTTTATATTAACATTCATAAAGGTTTTTAACATGTTAATAATTTATTAAACATATATAACATTCAGCATAACATATAAAAAAATAATTTAAATATCATTACAAATAAAAGAAAAAGAAAAATTAAAGAAGTGAATTAAAACAAAAACACAATATTAAACATTGCAAATATATTTACAGCACAATGTCAGCAAAATGTGACAAGAAAATAGGTTTTACCAAACAAAAGTGAAACCATAGTTTCTTTGACAAGAAAAAAAATAAAATTGTAGATGCTACAAAATATCTAAAAATCTTTAAGTAGATCTTCTTAATAGTCTCTAAAATCATATCTATATGATGAAGGGTATTTGTTAATTTGTTAATATCAATATAATGATAACAGCGTAATATATTATGTAATACTATGTAAGGTGCCATCTCTATGGTAGATTAACAATTATTATTGTAAGCAGATTAATTAATAGTCAAACACTTATCCTAACTATATTAGAAGCCTAATTTTCATAGACTTAACATATTCTAAATCTTTTAAATATTCTCTTTCAATGACTTCTATTTTAGCCAAGAATTTTTTGTGAAACATTAGTTTCATATATTATGCATTGCACAACCTTTTAAAAAAGTATGATGTAAGTTTGGAATTCTTATGTACTATAATAATTTTTTCCATAGCCTTACTTTTTTGTTGACATATATCTGACCTAGTATTTTTTGCAAAAATAATGTTTCCTTAATAGGTAAAATATTAAGTTTTATGGTGCAAAACTTCATTTTAAATTAGGTTTAATTTAACATCTCTACCTAAAAATATTTTGCTTTTATTCTTCCCCAAATCACCAAGCTAGCTTATGACTATGACTTCTTACTATCAATATGCCATAATGACAAATGTAGTAAAGTTCATTCTATTTGATATGGTTATAACATGTATCATTCCATTATATTAAGCTTCCTCAATGTTATACAACTAACAATTTTTATCTCCTTATTAAAAAATTAGTAGCTACTTTTACTTTTTCTTTGGTGATATAGGATCTAAAAATAATAATGTCATAAGAAGTCAGCCATTCTAATAATCTCAATATTTGAATAGATTTATTATCAAAACAATTATAAATAAAATGTTATATCTACATTTCATAAACAAGAAAAAAATATGAAAACTTTGGCATATTTTAATAGTAGGGTTACATCAATAAGTAGATAAGAATTGGAGATTAAAAACAAAGATAATTGAGGCTATCTCTACATAATATTCTTCAAATAGATAAACCTATAAGCAATTTGATAATAAAACTTGGTTGTAATGGAATCTACTCAAATGGTGTTTGATTAAATTATGCATCGAAACAAAGAGGTAAACTAAGAAGACATAGAAGACTATGGAAAAGTAAAATTGCTAGACACAGAGATTTTAGAATGACAAATTTTGTTAATGTCTACTCAATCATTATTTTGGGTTGGGAATGTCAATAGAACTTTTTTCATCAAGTATTGTGTTGATTAACTTCTTTTAGTCCAACATTCTTTTGATGATACAATATTTGGATCAACAAACTATGTGGATGATTGCTATGCATGTAAGCACAGGATAAAAGTTGAACATAGTCAGTAAGGTTTCTTATTTTCTTGAATGTAAGTGAAGTACGATGAGAAATGTATAATTGATCTTCAATAAAGTATATAAATGAGATGTTAAAACTTAAAACATAAGGAAATAGTTTCATCAAAGGAGTTAGCATAGAATGAAAATCACCTTTGAGATGTAGTCTTATGTGACCTCTCTTTTTTAGTACAAACCAATACCTCTATTTAAAAATAAATTATATATGGTGCATCTATTTCAAAATTTGTAGCTCAAAGTACAAATGAAGCCTTGAGGAAAGAATTTTTTTATTTGGCCATGCTAGATGGTTTCAACATGTTTGTGAATGTGAATGTTTTGGAATTAAAAGGCATTCCAAGTGACTACATTACTATGACAACAAGTGGGTACTCAAAAATAAAAAGCAAATGATAGTGTAGTTACCATTCAAGTGAGTACTCAAGTAGGACCAAGCTTAGAAGGAGTACTTGAACCAATGGTAAGGTTGAAGGCAACAAGGTCTTTTTTACCTTTTTCTTAAAACAAGTTATTTAAACAACACCAAATGGATGTTAAGAGCACCTTCTTAATTGTTGTTAGGTAAAGGAAAGTGTTTTAGGATAGCTGGATTGCATTCAACATTTTCTTCAACAAAATGATGAGCATAAGCTAATGAAAGAATCATATGAGTAGTAACAAGAACAAAGATCCATTTATGAACATACTTAGTAGATTTCTAGTTAAATATTATTTTAGGATTGGAATGTTGATAGTACTTCATTCATCAAGAACTATGCTAATGAAGTTCTTCTAATTAAAGATTGTATAGCTGATATCATATATGGATCAAACAACTCGAACTTATGTCAAGTATTTAGTAAGCTTATGGGTGTTCGATATGACTTGAACATAATGGGTGAGGTTACAATTTTTTTATTGAATGTTACGTAGAATAAGAAAGGTAAGTTGTACCCTAAACAAAGTATAGAAATGACATGTTATAATTATGTGATCATGAAAACAATAAATGCATGTCTACTTTCAAGAGTCCCCATTATACTATTGAACAAACATGAGAAACGAAAATCGATAGATTTCAAGGTATACCAAGAAATGACACATTTTTTACTTGACATTTAGAAGACATGACATAGCTTTTCGTTACGACTTTTTTAATTATTTCAATCAAGGTCCAAGGTCTTCCATGTAGAAGTTATAAAAAGAACATTTTGATAATTGCTTGAAACAAAGGTATTAAGGTTTTGGTATCTCAAAATTGTGTTATGTCAAGATCTCACTAGATAAGGCTATAAAGATTATGTATGGCATACATGTAGGAGAGCTCTTCTTTTTGTGGTTATGCCTTTTAGTCTTATAAATAATTTATGTTTTAATGAATTTTAGTAAAAATTATAGTTATCATCAACAAAGAGATTGTTTTGTTAACCCCTTGTCATGATGTTTTGTTTGATGGTTATAAACCTTAAGAAATTCAAATTAATTTTTTTAAATAAATTTTTGAATTTTAGGTAGACAATACTTCTATTCAAGGTAAACTTTGAAAAAAATGAAGAGCAAAGGTGAAATTTTTTGATGATCATTTTGGTTGGAATGACAAATAACTAGGAGAAATATTTTGAATTTAATTTTGGATATTATAATTATATTTTGATTAGAATATTAAGCTTGATAAAAATCACTCTTTGAAGAAATAAAAACTAAATTTTATTTAAATTCATCATTTTAGAAAAAAAATAATAGGACTCTAAAATCTAGAGCAAACGTCAACTTTCTAAAGTATTACTTAATTTTTAATCATATTATTAAAAATTTTATATCAATAACGTATCTCCAAAAGTTTTTTATAAATATTATAATTAAGTAGTATAAAATAATAATAATTTTACAATAATAAAAAATACCTATTACTAATAATAATCAAAAGTGTTGGTTTAGAGCATAGCTCTAAAATATCGATAATTGGATTATGAGATTTATAAAATAATACGAAAAATACATCAAATAATTTTGTTTCAATAAATAACTCACATATCCAAATTTAATAGTGTTTAAGTGTTTTAGCAGAAAGGGAAATCACTTTAGAGGGAACTAGGGGTTACTAAACCAAAAACATTTTGCAGGACTATACTCAAAATCATTGCAGTGATTCTATCATCTAATCATGCAATTAAAAATTTTAATGAGATTTGTTGTTTGATAATGTAATTTAATAATCGAAAACTTCTTGTTTTGTTCTTACATAAGAGCTAAATCTTGTCATTGTATCACACTTTAGACATGTTGGTCCAAATCAAATAGTGCTTGTTTAGGCCATGCAGTCACATCATGTTTTCTTCATGTTCAAATGATCTAGGAGCCTTTAGATCAAGCAGTTCTTGTGTAATGGCACTTTTACCCTATATTTTAGGACATTGGCATTTTCATAATTTATCCATGAAGACTAATTAATCAATTTGGTATGTGATTTTAGTAATTAGAAAAATGTTTACAAATAAGTGAATTCCTAAATAAAATTGATTGATGGAATTTTCACAAAATTTAAAAAAACATTTTCAGGTGATGAAATTTAAGCTGTTACTACGCAGTGCTCATCATCACATCCTTATGCTTTGTCCAACACATATCACACTCGTAATCTTTACTTTCTTCTCAAATTATTTTGGTCATGATTTCTTTAAATTAATTCATTTAAAATGCTTATACCTTTTTCAATATATTTAATTATAATGTTTTTGTTTGTATTATTTTTTATTTTGTGTTACAAATTATTTTATTTTTCTCCAAGTTTGTTAGGTTATGAGGTTGTAGTAGTCAATTTTTATTAATCTATTATTATAAGGTATTAACCATGTATCATTTGGCCAAGAGTTATATTAGTTATATTGGTTTTTGTTATATCTTTTTAGGGGTTGATAATAGCGTTATTTTAAGCTGAATCACCTAAAAATCATTTTTTATCTTCTTCTCATACAAATTTTTTGATATTTTCCTAAGAACTTATTATGAAAAGAAAATCATAATATTTTAGAATACAGCTATCTTTTAAAATAAATTTAATATTTGGTAAAACCCACTCTTAAAAAAATACTTATGTTTATTAAACAAATATATTAAAATATTCTTTTAAATATTCTCTAAGATAGACAAATCTTTATTCCAAACAATTCACCCCTCCCTTATTAAATAACACTTTGTAATGACAAATGATGTAGTTTAGATCAATAAGAAGTGGATGAATTATTAAGAGTAAAAATTTAAGTTCTCACAAAAGTATTTAAATAAATTTTTTAAAAGTATTTTATAAAAATTTAAATTTAAATTTAAAATAGTTCTTTTTCTTTTGATAATAATAATTTAAAAAAAAACTTGAATATATAAATCAATAAGAAATAAAATGTATAAGAATGATATTTACATGATTCTACTTAAGAAAACATACATCTAGTCTTGACAAAATTTGGGAAAAAAATGTAACAAAAACTAATTACCTAAAAGATGTATAAGCTAGACCCTCATAAAAGAAACAAGTTACGATAACTTTACTAAAAAATAAAATAATAATAGAGGAAAACTATTCGTTGACATAAAATAAAAATAAATGCAGCTAAAGCCTTATGGTTAATCAAATGATTAAAGATGCACAACTCTTAATTATGTCAAACAGGAATAGAGAAAACTAATAACTTAGCTGACTTGTTAAGAAAGCTATAATAAAGAGTTTGACGACAAAAGGAAGTAACTACAGTAGTGACAATTACTTTGGGCTACGGCTTAAAAATTTTCCTCATATTGCATAAACATTCATCAATCCATTTCGTTGCAAACTTCTCTTATTTATAGAATTTTTCTAATGATTAAAAGAATTTATTAAAAAAGTAAAATAAGAATTATTGTATCATATATTTTTTTGTTTTTTAGTGTAAAATTGTTGTTTAAATAAAATAATCTAAAGACTTAAAAATAGCTAAAAGAGATGTTGTACATGAGTCGCTCGATTAGAACAAATTGAGACTGTTTGTTAACTACATATTGGATGAAAAAGATTTGATGAGGATGTTTAGAAAACGAATTTGATTAGAATCATTGAATCTTTCATGATCTGATGACTTGATTTGTTAGGCTTTACAAAAAATGGAAGAGATCAAGATTGTTTGACAATGAAATTGTATGATTAGAAGGTTCTAGTTAGTCCCATAATTTCAAAGCATTCTATGTAAAAAGAAGGCATTGTTTTGTCCCATATTATGAAAGTGAATAAAGATGTTTTGTATACAAAGCTTGCATGTTCCTCAATGTTAGCTTATTGGGGTTGACTGCCCTTGGGTTTGCTTCAAAGGTTGTTACTCATGCTGTCGGTGATGATTTAGAAATTGTATATGTGGATACAAGAGTACTAACCAATTCTAAGACCTAAAAAACTATATTCAAAGTAGTACTTAGTATTGCAATTAACCAACAAATTTTGGCACATACATTCCAGACCTCTTAACAATAGCCAACAAGTTTTCTATGATGTAAAGACTTTTGGTTCTTATTTTGATAACTGGTATTTTCTAATTAGCATTACTTTTTCTATTTAGTTGTTATAATTATAATATACATTTTACAAAATTTATTGAATAAATACAAACATATAATAAAAAAAATAAAAATGAATTCAAGAGGATAAACAAAGAGGAATTAAGTTTCTAAAGATCAAATATTTTTTAGAACATTAATTTTAATAAATTTTTAATTTTTTTTCTTGTGGTAAATATTTCAATCAAGCATAACATTTTAATCAAAGAAAAATTTAAGTAAATTAAATTTAATTTGAAATGTATCTTTTGATAGTTTTCTACTCCAACTAAAATGATTTTCATAGGATTTCACATATAATGCACTTGTTCAAGTTTTCCGATTAACAGAAACATGGTCTATCTAAAATTTAAAAATTAATTTAGGCAATTTATTAAATGTACTTAGAGTTTGTTATCAAAAAAAATAATGTGGCAAGAGGTTAATAAGACAATAATCTTTCTATTTTTATGATAATAAAACATTTAATAAAATTGATAAAATCATAAATTTTTGTACTAATATTTAATGATAAACACCTCTTACATGTATGCCTTTATTTGATTAATGCTTTCCCATAATTTATGATATTTCCTTCAAATTATTTAAATTTCTATTCTTTTTTTTGTTATCAATTAAAATTGCTTAATGTAAATTTTGTAAATTATTAATAACCTTAAAAGTTTATGAAATTTTTAAGGAATTGATGAAGTAGTTTATTTTTTTTAAGAAATCCACTTCACTCCAATTACACTTTATTGAATATTCTAACTCACATAATTCTTTTCGAATTGATTTAGTTTATTTTTTGTGGTAGGTTCCAAAACGAACTATTTAAGGTCTATTGTATTATGATTGATTCAAAATTTGTAAAAAAGTTTAATTATTATGATTGTTAGGTTACTATTTTGTTTGATGAATGAAGCTTTAAATATTTAGTATTTTATTCTAACATGCTTATTTATTGCAAAACAACTTTATGTCAAAAGAACAAGTCGAGCTTTTTTAAAATGGTGAACTAGTAGTCTTCAAAGTACCTTGGAGTTTTCACCAAGTTTCAAGAATTTAAGACATGTGCATTGGTTTTGATAAGACAATAAAATATGGGCTTGTTGATTTTAAATCTTACATAAAATATTCATTGATTTAAGAAACATGATTCTATTTTTCAATAATTTTTTCCTTTGTTAAGTCATACTCCTCTATTTTTGTGAAATTCTATGTTAGGTTGATTGTTAAACCTTAATTAAATCAGAAGTTAATTCTATTTAATTTTCTATAATTAAATAATAAAAAAAATTTAAGCTACATCTTAGTTGTGTTATAATGCAAAGTTCTCGAGCTGAGCTTAAGCCCATGTAGTCATTTGTAATCATTATTTTCTTGGTTAAATCATACCCTTATATTTTTCCCAAATTTTATGTTTAGTTGATTATCACATCTTAATTAAATAAAAAAATAATTCTTTTAAAATTTTCATAATTATATAATAAAAAAATTTAAGCTACATCTCTCTTATGTCAAAATATAGTGCTCTTGGCTTGAGCATAAGCGAAAGTGCGGATTTGCAAGTGGTGGCACTAGCGACTCAAAACAAATCGGGTTAGGATAATCTATTGTAGTCCTGAATCCAGTTGAGCTATATAAGATCCAAAATTGATATGTAACTTTGTAACCATATGAGTTAATCTTGCAATTAAATCATGAGCACACAATGGGGAGTTATCCCATTTTTGGATCACAAAATAGCATCATGCAAATGCTTATAAAGAGCAGATCCCTTTTGTGCTATGCAATGTTGGTTTATTATTTGCTACTTGTTTTCTTCCAAAATTGAGAGTGCTTATCGCCATCCGATAAGTCATTTTTGTAATGGCACAAAGGAGATTGCCTCTCCCTTTAAGTAGTGATCTTAATTGATCCAATGCTAATTTTATGAGCTGATCAAAGGGTTATTGCATCATCCACCTATAAATTATTGAATGTTGGTCGACATGAAATGGTCGTTAAATCGTCTGGCTTCATTAGATGACTTTTGTTGAGAAAAATCTATTCTTAAATCATGTGGCTTTAAATAATCCATTTTGAACCCTTTGGTTGAGGTCATTCTCGATTTTATAGTTGATTAATCAAATGATCTAAATCTTACCCAACTTAAATGTATGGCCTAGATCAAATCCAGCTTAATCTAACTGCTCAAAACTCATCCACCTTTACAACGTTTAATTGGATGGTTGTAATCTCCTTTGAGTCGATCCAATGACTCGAGTTAGTTGTGCCTAATGGCTAAATAACTTGTCATTATATATGTCATTGAAGTAGTAATTTTACAATTTTGAGACATTTGGAAAAGCATTTTAAGGTGTTTGGTGGCAGCTTTTCAAATAGCTTTTATTTGATTTTTTAATGATTAAGATAAAATGCATTCTATAAATACATAATTATTATGAATAAAATGACTATTTGAATGTGAATAAGATTTTAACATCTCAAGGAAAGGTTGCATCATACTCCACTAATATAAATTTTTTATCCCAGCATGCGCAGGCTACAACTTAAATTTTTAAATGCTCTTAGATAAGCCAAATTCTTCTAAGCTTT
This sequence comes from Vanilla planifolia, assembly GCA_023846275.1. NCBI lineage: Eukaryota > Viridiplantae > Streptophyta > Magnoliopsida > Asparagales > Orchidaceae > Vanilla > Vanilla planifolia. Next base: position 106,831 of record JAIUJO010000405.1, on the reverse strand, counting down.
TATTTTCTTAATTCTTCTTATAATTTATTGTTTTTTATTCTTTTCATATTCATAAATAAGTATACAAAAATTTGTAAGTTTTTATGAAAATTTATTTATTGTTGTATTTGTATTTTTCTTTTGGGTTGCGTGACTGATTATTTGCGAAAGCCTAAGTTCAATTAGATCTAAAAAAAATTGAGTTTGGCTTGAGCTCTCAAATTATAACTCTTTTACTAGTAGAGTTTTTCTCAACCTCGGTTATGGGTGAACATAGGTTCCAATTTGAATCGACGCTACTAAAAAATGGTGTACATTTCAACTTTTACATTTTTTTCATAATCATAAAAATTATAAATTATTATATTTAAATTCAAGTTTTTAACTAACATGAAATTCTTTTTATAAAACATATTTGAAAAATAACCATCCTACTATTTGGTTTACTCTCTATGCAAACGATGCAAATTTTAATTAAATATTATCGTTAATCTTACATGCATCTGATGTATGACCAAGTTTCATGCAATTGTGATATTTCATATGGTTATAGCATGTAAATTATCAACATGTGTATGTAAATAAGTTCTAACATGTGTACACAACAATTTTTCTACTAATTAGTTTCTTTTTTAAAAATGATTATGTAGATATAGGTATTTAAAATCACTTAATTCCTTAACAAATGATGCATGCTAATTGACATTTTCTTTTCTATTAAACTATTCATATCTTTTGCAAACCTAAAGTAATTGTTTAAATTATTTTTTTGTAGCCATGTTTCTCCTACTTCAAGATATATGCTCCCCATTTTCTTCTCTAACCATAATGCTAAAGAGTCCTTCATTGTCTAACATGATTCCACTTGTTATAATCACATTCTACTCATTCAAAGCTTTCTTAAATAATCCATTCTTCTTAAATAATGCTTCATGAATAATCAGTAACACATGGCAAATTTTATAAGCAATTTTAAAACTCATAGTTCTGTTAAACTAAGTAGTATTGAAAGCATAATTTTTTTTATTAAATTTAGTAGTAAAAAAATATCTTGTGAGATTTTATTAGTGGGCAAACTTAATGAATTTGGTATTTCTTTTTACATTTTGCTACTAATGTGTTTTAAATAACAAGTTATCTTTGTCCTTCAATAGAGATAAAAATCATCACAAAAAGTGTAGTGGCTTACAAAAAGAACCACCTTCACCTAAACTTACTAAAAAATTAATTTGAGCCATAAATCACTTGCATAATTTCTTATCATAAGAGAATGTTGCTCTCATACTAATTGATGTTTTTTTGCAAGGTGACAGTGATTAGCTTAGTAGTAAAATTTCTATTTTTTACAAAAATACTAAAAGAAATAACACAAAAGTACTTTTGAAATGCTTAATAAACTCTCAAAAATGTTATTTTGTATATTTAAAATTTAATTTAAAGGATATTAATTTATTTTATTTATAAGTTCTACAAAAATTATGAAATGGAGAAATCAATAAGAATTAAAATATATACAAATGATTTTTAGGTGTTTGATTTAAAACAAGCTTATGTCACCCACAAAAAAATTTTGGCAATAATATACACTCAATATAAGTCTTTTGCAAAAGATGCGTAGACTAAATATTATAATAGTTAAACCAAATAAGCAGTATTCTACAATCTTACAATAATATAAATTGGCAATACAAGAGAAACAATAACTGACAAAATTAAAAATGATTAATGAGGTGCAAGCATTGTAATCAAATCAATTAGGAATAATAAAAATTAATAACTTTGCTGATTAAGAAGAACACTGCTTTGAAGAGTTTGATGATTAAAGGAAGCAATGTGTAGAAATAATAAAGATCAAATCCTATAAATGAATAGAATGTGATGACTTCAAAATTTTTTTAGGTTGTATAAAATTCATTTATCCATGTCATTCAAAAATTATCTTATTCATAGAGATTTCCTAACAACTAAAATACTTACTAAATAAAAAAATAATCATATTGTTCAAACTATTTTCATATATTTTAATAAAAAATTATCATTTAAATAAAATTTTTTAGTATTTTAAAATAATAGCCAAATGAGCTATTGTGCATGAGCTAGATGATCAAAATGTCCAAGGACTATTTGATCATGAAAACTACACAATTGAATGGGTAAGATTTAGTTGGGGATATTTAGAAATAGGATTTGATTATGACCAATTGACAAGAATCCTGATCGAGCGACTTGATTTCAATCCTATGTGTAGAATAAAAAAGACTGTGTTAATGTGAAATAACATGATCAATTGAAGGATGCTATCTATCTTCATAAAAAAGTAGATGAGATGAGAATCATTTTATCATAAAATTATGCAACTTGATAGTTTTGGTTACTAACACAATTCAGAAGCATTATTCCCACAAAAGCTTTCCTTGTCCCATATTCAGGGTTGGCTACCCTTTAGTTCACTTAGAACTAGTGATGCACTACATATTATATATAAGTCTATAGTTGTAATAAGTTGATCCAAGAACCTTATAAACTATGTTCATAATACTACCTAGTACCATAACAAGTTGAGAGGTTTGTAGGCATGCGTTCCCAACGCTTTAATGACATCCACTATGTTTTAGCCATTGTCAAGGCTATTTGTTCCAATTAATATAAATTAGTATTATTTTTACTAATTAATTATTGTAATTATAAAAAAAATTTTGAAAAATATTTTAAAATAAAATTAAGATATGAATAAAAATAGATTTTTAAGATAGTTATGGTGGATAGATTTTGTCATGAAGGATTGTAATGCAAGCAGTTACTTGCAAATTTAGCTCAAGACATGCAAAAGTATTACATCTTTGTTATTTTACTTAGAATTGCAATTTGCAATGAAAATTATTTTTTATTTTCTGACATCAAATAATTATTTTAGCGATATTTTTGTTAGGAAGCATCAATTATTTTGACTAAGAATAATAGCCAAAAGGGAAAGATATTATCAAAAGTATAAGTAACACAAACTCTTGTTTTAAAAAACATTACTTCATTTAATATATAAAGATAATTAGAAGCATGCAATACCTTTTTATATAGTAGATTATGAAGAATTTTGAATAGCATTTCTTATTAAAGAATAATATCACTGATTTTTTTTAAGAATTTTGAACCTTCTTATTTTGAAACAAATTTATATGTTATAGTTATTATCTAAATAAGCAAGCATAAGATTATTTATTATGATTGTTGCATCAAGCCAAAAGAGAAAAACTATTCTACACAATTTCCTAAAATTAAATGTTTATAGAATAGTTGTGTTTATCATATTAAGGACGTAAAAATTTTTTTAATGCTAGTAAATAAATTTAGATAATGTCTAATAAGTCATGCTAGATTTTTAATATATCAAAATCATGTTTTGTTGTAGACTTTTTGGTATTTTTAATTTTCTTACTTATAATAACATCGTTGCTATAGATGTGTCTAATAACTTTTTTAAAATAATAAAACATATCATTTTACTATTTTGTAGCTTTTTTCATTAATTACTCTTTACCTCTTGACTATTTTACACATTTTGTCTTCGAAAATATTTTTCCTTTCATTTTGAAAAATTATGCTAAATAATTTGAAGCTCATGTAAATTTTGTAGACCTCATTATGTTATTTTCTATTTCTTGAAAACTTTTAATTACATTATTTGATATAATATGATTTTTTCATAAGTTATGGTAGAATATCTATGGAGGTTCTTGTCATATTAATGTATCTTGTCATTTATTTAATTGTTTTGCTTTAAAATTTCATTTTTATTTAAATCTATTATTTTCTATTCACTTTGTGGCACTTATATTTATTTTGGATAATTTATCCATAGAAGTTAATCATTTAAAATGTCCAAGAAATTTTAAATATTTTTTGTTTTTAATCTTTAATAATTTTTTGTATCTTTAATGTAGTTCATATTTTTGTTTAATTAAACTTTTTTATTAATGTTTTCATTATTTTGATTAATTTAAGTGTTTAGCCAAAAAATATATTTTTATGTATATACTCATAGATTTTGATTAATATTGCTTTGTTCATTATGCTTGGATTACATCAAAAGATATTTTTCACAACAAAATACATACCTTAAATAAAATTTAGGACTTATATTTTTGGAATAAATATTTGTTAAATTTTAATTGAAAAAAAGTTTTATTTTAACAAACTAAAAAACATTTGTGTGTATTTTCGTTGATTAATTTCATTATTGTAAAAAAAGATATATTATTTGAAAAAAAATTGTACCACACAGAGATACAAAAAATTGTGAAATAAAATATTCAATCCGCTAAAAATTTTCCACAAAAAAGTTCCCAAGAATAATTCTAATATTGAAAATAAATGAAAAGTACTCTAAAAAATATGAAGTAAAAACTAAGTTTGTCATAGGTAAAATATTGTACTAAAAAGTACTTAATAAATTTGTTGATAAAAAAAGAAATTATGAAAGGGAAAAAATTTCAATTTATTTTTTGGCATTTCAACCATAAATAACATTTTATTAAAAAATGTTTAAATACAAGAAAGTAAAAAATGTCATTTTTAAACTATAATGATAAGGAATATGTTGATGTAGACTAAGAAAGATTAAATCAATGCAATAAAATATAACTATTAAGGCAATTACACACTTTAATATTTAGAATGTACCATTAAACATTTTTCCAAAAATCAACCTTATTTAAAAAAAAATAAAAAACCCAACATAGATGCCAACATATAAAATTGCCAAAACCTTGTAATTTCAAAAAATAGAAAATTACAAATGTAATCATTTTAATGAAAAAAAAAATATTTATAAATAATGTTAGTTAGATAATTTATATATTTCATTGTTTAAAATAAATTAGTTGACATGTTAGTGACAAACATATAGGAAAAACTATTATGAAATTTTTCCAAATAAAAATGTACAAAAAATTAATAAAGTAGAAAATTATATTGGTAAAAATTATTTAAAATGTTCAAAAGAATCATCATCAGCATTAATACTGTATTATATTAGAAATATTTTCGATTTTATTTTTTATTAGAAAAGGGATTACAATAATTTGATTCAAGGATATTAAGTGAAAAAAAAATATTCCAAAAAATAATTAGAATATGAAATAAATAATTTTAATAAGTATTGTAATGTTCATACATTATTGGAATTTGCTACTAATAAATAATATAAGAAATATAAAAAAAATACCAAATAATGAAGAAAATAAAAAATGCTTAACATTTAAAATTAATTTTATAGCATATCAAAATAAACTTTTATAATAACTAAATAGTGCTAAATGTATTTGCCACTTCGCTTTAACGAAGGTTTTATTTTCAGGAAAAAATAAAATTATTTATGGTAAATAAAACAAGTATGTCATGTTTAACTAGAATATAAAATATAATTTATTAAAATAATAAAATAATTATTTTCATAAAAAATGATGGATATTTCGTCATCCAAAAAACATGAAAAATTGCAAAATGATTAAGTATAATATTTTCTCTAGTAATAAACTAGCATTGTACATAACTAAAATTATTTTCTAGCTTTTTAAAAAAATTGCATAAATAATAAAATTTACTATTATTTTGAAAATTTAAAGTTTTTATAGTAGTTAAAATATTGAAATTTATTTTTAATATTTGATCTTTTAAAAATTTATTTAAATAGTGAAGCCTAAAAAATAAATTAACAAAATAAAATGTTATTAAAATTATAAAAACATAGCATATAACATTTTAAAAAAAAATTAATGCTTAAAACATTATGTACAACACTAATATCATGTATATGTAAATATAAACTTATTCAACTCAATATTACAATTAAATACAGAAATTAACAATAAAAAATCAATTAGATGACATAGCGTCACATTTTTCATTGTATTTGTGTTAGCATGCAAATTACAAAGAACTTACGTTTATAAAAGAAAGCATAAAAGAGACAGATATTTAAAATCTTAGACATAATAACATAATTAATTAATTTTGAAAAATAAGTTTATTTTGTTAAAAAAAATTTCTCAAAAACACAAAATTGATTAATATCTTTACACAATTTTAGAGTACAAAAGACTAAAGTAAAATTAACTGAAGTTATTAATTTTGAGAATTAAGAACATAAAAAGTAATGTGTATTTGCTAGAAAACATTATTATACCATGCCAATAACTTTAAATGTCTATTTTGAAAAAAAAAACTTTAAATATGTAAGAAGTAAAAATGATTGAATAATACAAAAATATTAAGATATTGCATTAAAGAAATGAAATAAAAATAAATAATTCAGTAATATAGATGAAAATATTTGAAATGAATTTTTACATTTTAACAAGCATATGTATAATTGAAAACAAAATATATCATCAAAATTCTAATTATTGTATAGATTGATAGGAAAGTTTTAACAATTTAAGGGATAGATATTGTGTAATTAAAAAATGAGATATGAAAAATTATAGTTAGAAAATAATTATTATATTAAAAAGTTTAAATATATATCTCTAAAAAATACATATCGGCAGATATAAAAAATAATATGAAAGATAAAAACATATATTTTATAGAATAATAAAATTTTAAAAATATTTAGTGTTAGAAATTTGTGAACAAGATCCCCATAAGAGGGGGTAAATTATAAAAATTTAAATTTAATTAAAATTAACTCAGTTTTGGCACGACAACTCATGATATAAATATTAGTGAGATTCTTTTAATTTCTAATGACAAAATAAAAAAAACATTAACAATTCAAAGTAGATTTTGTTATAGCAAAGCAATTAATGTAACTATAATAATCTTTTATTAATTTTAATTATTCATTCAAGAAGGTAATTTTAAGAAAACTTATATTGTTTTTTTCAGAAAACAATTTTTTTGCTCAAAATAAATCAAATTAAAATCAAGTGTGTCATAAAAAAAATTTCTTGGTTGTCATGAAAGCTATAATAAAAAGGATTTAGAAAGTCTTTTTCAACTTTAGTAAACCATTGTGTGACAATATCGTTATTCTTAAACAATAAATTAATAAAACAAAAACAAAGGGGCAGAAATCAGTTAAAATCAGCTCTACTACTTTTTTTACACCAACTACGTAAAAGCCACATCAGTAAAAATACAACAATATAGTTTACACAATTATTAATACTTAAAGAATTAATAAAAAATTATATAATTCATAAAGACAAATATGATACAACAATTAAATACTACGACAGAAAGTTACCAAATTATTCTATTAAACGTTAACGTAATAGTAAGGTTTGTAAACGAAGTAAAATAGTAAATAAATTAACAATCAAGCAATTAAGACAATGGGTGATAACACTGTGAAAAACAATATCAACTTTCTTTTTCTTGTTTTACATATAACATTACTTAGTAATAGTTATCAAAATGCATGCCTTATTGTCTCCCAAATTCGATATTCAAGAGCAATATAATATAAGGACATTTGTCATATAAACATTAAGGTATTTTTTTATAATTTTAATTAAAATAAAGTACATTACTAAATTTTAGAGTGGGAATTAGTTCATCAAGTGCAGTACATGAGAAAAACTACTAACACTCGTTGACTTGTACTGACAAGTGAAATACATAATAAAATACATGATCAATCTCTTTAATTAATTGATCAATTTTTTATTTTAAAGCACATGATTCGTATATAACTTAAAAAATAATTATTAACAATAATATGATTCACAAAAATTTATTGGATAATCAAGTTTTCAGGAGTTATAACTATTTGTGTTTCACTTGGGCAATTTTATTTTTGTATATAAACATAATAATTATTAAAGAAAGTTTATTTTGAAAGGGTTTTAAAATTAATGGAACCATCATTTATATGTAATTGCAAATAATGAAACCAGTTTAACAATAAAGCATATTTGAGTGTTTTTTAATTAAATAAAAAGTATTATAATGAAAAGGGAATCAAGAAATAAGAAAACCTAAACAACAAAAACATAATATTGTCATTATTGTAAACTATTTGAAATTTTTAAATATTTATTAATCATAATAGGAATTTCTTAATAATAGGAAAGATATTGCATTAGAAATAAAAAAAAATTAAAAATAATAAGAACAAAAAATTCGTAAGATATAAGAATGCTCAATGTGTTGAAAGCTATGTACAAAACATATTTATTAGAAAATATTTTCAAGAAGTAGTGTGCAACAAATTTACCAAACGAGATCATGTAGTTAATAAAAGAATCTATAACATTAGAGCTTAAGCACATAACAAATAACTTGTGTGCGCATGAGTTATACAAGTACAATACCTCTTTTAAAGGATTATAAATGCTAGAGGTTGACATAAAGGGTAGTTAGGAAAATGTGAGCATGCTTTTTCTTTTGTGCACCTAGATAACATGGAGCATTTTCCAAATCAGAACAAAGTTTACATTAAGTATGTGGTCTTAGGCAGTTTTTCACTTTATTGTTGTACTCTTTTTAACCATTGCATAAACAATATTTGCATTGTTTTATTTATTGAGAAATTTTAATTAACATTTCATAACGTTTTTTCATATTTTCATTTATTATTCTATATATTATCTTTTCATTTTAATTTATAAAAAGAGATTAAAACTTTTAGATAATATATAATAATTATTATTTATCATTTTTACTTTATAATAAATTTATCATAGTATTATTTTGTCAAACATTTTTTCCATGTGGTTACTTAATAATATTATGTTACAAATATTTTTTGATGCTTTAAATTTGTATAATTTCATATAATTTAACGTTCGTATTTTCTTTATGTTCCTATTTTTTGAGGAATTATGCAACTTTTTTTTATATGCCATATAAAACTTTTATTAAAATAAATAAAAAATATTCAATAATGCAAATTGTTTTAGATTTTTAGAGTGTAATATCTTGTTAATTTCAAAGATGTACTTTTCATAATATCATGATGAGGCTATTGATTATTGACCTTTTTTTCCACAATAATGGTTAATTTTCTACTTATGCAAATAGTTTATTTAATAGATATTTTAAAATACCTTCATTATTTATGCTCTTTTTGTTTACATAATATTTGAATTTGTTTTACATATTTTATTTTTTGAAATTCTAATTTTTTTTGATATATTGTAAGAACTATTTATTATTTTGGATATTTTACTTAAATTAAATAGGCAAACTTTTAAAATATTCTTTACCAATTGAATTTAAAATGCTAATATATCAATAAAATGTTTTATTAAAAATATCATTCTTATTAGATAATGTAGCAAAAAAGTTCAAATTTCAAACATGGATACTTTGTGATGAATCTAAAAATTCTTAAAAAATTAAAAAAGTTAAAAAAGTTTCACTTAAAAATTAAAATATTAATATATTACAAGCAAGGATCACAAATATAAGGCATAAAAATATATAAAACAATTTGCACAAAAGAAAATTTAGAATATGTTGATTTTTTTTAATAACATGCCATGAAGTTGTTTAAAAAAGCAAAGAAATTTTTACTGAAGTAATAAGACATCGAATGATTAACTTAAGAAAAATTACATTTGGTTTATATAAACTATACAATACTACAAGAATAAAATAATGACATACATATAATGACCATATTAATTATTTTGCACATTTATACAAAATTTTAACAAAAACATTTCTAAATAATTTAATTTAACTAATTATAATAAAAATTAAGAAAAGGTAAGATTTAAAAATATAGAATATTGGAATGATAATAATGTTAACAAACTTTCGTAACATAATTATTAAATGAACATTCTCATTGTGGACAACATTAAAATTTTGATAAGAAAAAAATAATAAAATTATTAATATTTTTAAATAAATCAGTAGTAAATAGATCTTATAAACATGTCACTAAAAGTAAATAATACCTTATAATTAATGATGTTTAGTTGGACATGCAAAATGCTTATGACAACATTAATGGGCATTTCTTTTCTTTTTTTGTAGTACAATAATTTAGGTATTATGAAGCGCTTTTTATAACTTAATGCAGAGTTTTGATAATTGGTTAAAGATCATTTAATATTTTGTATTTATCATTACAAAGAAGTTATCCTTTTTATCAGAATATTTTTATTTGATGTTCAAAATATTTTTTTAATTTTTTATTTATAAAAAATATTTTACATACAAGTTATAAAATTTTTTTACTTATTAAAATTATTCTTCCTTTTCATGATTTCTTACAAAATTAATATTCCTTGAATTATTAATTCCTTATTTTTTTTTGGGAGCTTATAAGCTTTGCATTACAAAAATTTTAATATTATTTCCAAGATTTTACACATTTTTTAGTTTTTTTTTTACATTCTTATTTTAATTTGGTTCTCTTATTTTCACATTATATAACACAACATTTTTTATTTCAAAATAAATCGAAGTGATGTTATTAGCAATTTTGAAAAAAATATAAATGTTTAATTATGTTATTTTTGTTTTACATTAAATTTTTTTTTTATTTTGATATTATATATCTGATTTTCCATAGTTGTATACCAATTTTTAGATATGTTACACAATTTATAGTTTTAACATTTTAAATGTTTAATATTTTAAATTATTGAAAGTAAATAATTTATTTTTTTTTAATTTTGATTATTTTAAATATTATAATATAAAAATATCTCTTATTTTTCAATATAATATTTATTTCTGTGTAAAGTTTAATTAAATTAGTTTTATAATCTATGTGCAATGTTATAATTTTAAAAATTCTTAAACGCATTAAACATTTAGTTATATTTATGCTCATAGTAACTTCTTATTTTTTCAATATTAATAGCATTTATAGAATAATGGTTTCAGCAAATTATGAAGAATGCTATAAGAACTTCAATTCTTTATTTCATTTTTTAAAACAAACTTTAAAATAATCAAATTTTTGTAAAAAAAATAACTAAGAAACATAAGTAGATAATTTGGATAAAAGAATATTGATAATAATAAAAACTAATTCTTGAATAATATATTTTTGGAAATTTAAAATAATGAAAAATAATGTGACAAATTCTCAACGAACCATCTTTCTTTAGGCTTTGAGGGGTTGGAGTGACACGTGGAGTGCATCCTTCACTTATGAATACTTTGTCTAATAAGTCTTGGACTTGTTAGGTGAATTCATGATGCTTAGAAGGATTATCCAATGATGTGACAAATTTTGTGCAGGTCTAAAACATATTTGATGTCATGAAGTGGTATCAAACCTTAAGTTTTAATAGTACAAAGTTTAAAGAAGCTAAATAAAGTTGATTCTATTGTTTGAGTTATTGTAATACTAGGTACTACTATGGCTCAAATAAAAGTTCTATGAAAAAATTCTTGATTTATTTCATCATAAGAAATAAATAAGATTTTCTTATTTGGAGTGGTAAGTGGTTTGTTTTTAATATATTTGATATTGTCTATAGATGATGATGGGTGTGCCTTAAATGTTTGCCAATGATGTGTTAAGTTGTAGGCATAGGCATTGTTGGAAAGAAGGGCATCATGGTGATATAACAAGGGTCACCACTAGAAAATATTTTCTTTTGGCATAAAACAACATCAGATAAAATCTCTTTGAAAGTATTGGCAAAATTAAGTGGTATAATTCTTTATTTAGTGGTCACAAGATTATTGCTTGCTAAACAATTTGCTTACCAAAATGCCATTGATTGCAATGCTATTATTTGTAATGAACTTCAAAACATTTTCTCCAAACTTGATAAAGGTATTGAAAGTGATGGCACATCTATAATCCTCACTTCTCTTAGGTTGGGTACAGGTATGTCTCATAACTATAACGTCCTAGTGCCATCAATGGCCCATTGGAGTAGTCATTCTCTAGGTAGGAATAGGAAGCATATTCTTTGATGTCTTATTCTTCCTTAGTGTTAAATTACTCAATCTTTTGAGATATATCTTATTGTGTGTGTTATTGCATTACTATATGACTTCACTTTTTACATTGGGAACTAGTTACCTTAGGTAATTAATGAATAGGTTGGTTGCCTTTGATAGTGAGTTTGAGGATAGGGATTGGTATGGGATGTGTTGGTACATGAATTCTACATTACCTAATATGGGTGGATTAGAAGTTTAACATAGTTGATGGTTCAACTCGTTTGGTTAGATAAATTTTTTTTGGTTTCAAATTCATTATCAATCATATCAACCACTTCCAAACTTCATTAACACCACAACATAAATGGTACTCATTAGAATGAGTAATGTACTCATTAACATATTTTCTCCCTACGTTAGGTAAGTTGTTGGTCATGAAACTGATTCTATTATCAAAGTCATATGTATTTCTTTGAGTGGTGATCCTCTTGTTAATAGTGGGTGTCTATGGTTTTTATTTATAGCTAAATTTTGCTGGCAAGCTTCATTAGGGAAAACCACACCTTCATTTTTCATCGAGTCTAAAACATCAGTTGCAATGGTGCAAGGAAATGTTCCACTCTATGTTGTTTTTAGGGCTTATGCTACATTCAAAGATGGGAGTGTTATATTTTATGGACTTCATGAAGTTTTCATCATCATTTTCTTAGTATCAACCCAAGAAAGGGCTATTGATTATAAGAAGTATTTTGTTAAGGTGGTTGGCAATATAAGGTTTGAAAAAGGAAAGCTTACTTTGAGCTTCTTCTAAGGCAATCCTTAAACATGATCCTCTTACTTGGCTTCAATATATTATATTCTAATTAAGAGATCATGGATGTCATTTATGATAGGTTGTTATGTGGGTGCTCCATGTTGTAAGTTCTACAAGATATCATGTGCATATATTTTATCCATTAGAAAAAAGAAAGAAAATCCCACTAAGCATTCTGTCTATTTTTTTCAAATTTTGTGCAAACAAAAGAAAATTTAAAAGAATGCTTAGTTTAGCTGTACTTTTTAATCCACATTGCAAACATTGGCATAATCAAGCTCTAAGGCAAGGTTTGATGCTTTTCAAGATAACTTAAAAGGCAACACACATAAAACAATTGTCTAGGGAAACTATAAAGAACTTGGAACCAAGAAGAACATAGGTGACATTCCATATGTTAAGCTTACAACCATGTTAATAGCATAAAGAAAGCCTATTTTGAATAGACTTTAATAAAACTAATTTTGGGATAAAGAAATAAAAAAGCACTGAAAAATATTAGTAAGCATTATGGAAAACCTAGATTAATGAATTAACTTACTCACAAAGCTTGTTCAAGCACTTTAAAAAATACAATTAAGCATAATAAGGAAGGCAATAACAATAGAAGTGCCAATCCAAGAAAACTTCACATGATGAAGTGAATAGAGAGGCATAGTGTAGGGAAATAACATAATAAAAAAATTAATGAAGTGAAAGAAACATCAAAGTAAAAGGAACCATTATTCAATAATGATAAAAGGTGTTATAATAGGGTTGTAGGCAGAAACTTTTGGAGGACAATGATTCAATACACTGTAAATCTCAATATGGTTAATCCTAGACCTCATTAAAACAAAAAGTAAAAAATTTACTTTAAGACATGCAAAGATCAACCTTTTCAAAGGGTATATGATGTAGAGTAGATTTAGAGTTCTACTAAACTCTAAATTAGAGCCATGTAATAGTTAGGATTAGGTGACATGTGTGATATTTTAAAACTTTCTAAAGATTGATATTCCAAAACTATAGCAAAGATTATTAAGTTGAGTGAGAAGTAACTCCTTGAAAACAATGCACAAAATCCTACAAAAGAGCTTTTTTACCGCATCTAATTTCATACATGTAAATTAGATAATTTAGGCAAGCATTATGTGAAGCACTCTAATATAAAAAAAGTAACTTTAACTTTTGATTGTTAGATTAAACCTTTAGATGATGATGTGGAAATCAGCAGAACATAGAATTTATTTGGTTATCAACTATCTTGATAGAAGATCTCTCACTTTTGATTGTTGTCTCTCATAAGAGATATGATTATTTGTTCTTCTAGTGAAAAGTCTTTCACCTTTAATCCTTGTCTCTTATGAATAAGGTTGGAATCTCTCCAATTGGGGTTGAGTGTACACTCTTTGTTCATCACTATTTAAAAAATGAAAAAAAAAGAAAACTATGACATTAATAGAATTAAACATTTCACAAGTAGATTTTTAGTCTAAGGTGACAATAATGGTTGGTGGTGAAATGACAGAGTGAAATCCATGCAACGCACGTAGACGTCTTGATGCATTTGTTTTGAGTTTTCAGTAGGCTTGACTCATGCAAAAAAAAATAGGTTTGTGGGATTAGAGGGTTGGCATGGGTCGTTGTAGGTTGGTGTAGGTCAAACTTTTGTCAACCAATGTTCTCATTTAAATTAAAGTGACGCGGGAGTGTGAACTGACTCTAGGGGTGACTGTGGGTGCTAATAGTGGCAAACAACAACATTGATGATCACAAATGCTGAGTTGATAGCAAAAGTAATAAAAAAAACTTTAACTTTAAGCATTTTTTAAAATAATTTTCAACCAAAAGATTCATCAATGAACTTGTGGAATTAGTGTGACACAAAAAAATGCATATTTGCTAACTATTTTTAGACATTCCTAGATCATCCTCCCTATGTGAGAGAGAGGTTGCTCGATCATATGAGGGCGATGGGTATAGTAGTTTTCTAATTGGTGTTGCATGATATGGTGTAAGATATCATAGGTTAGCCAAGGGTTCTTGATCAGAGGTTTTCCTTTTCTACAAATTAAAAATTTCCTAACTTTGTAATCTTTGACAAAACTATCTCATGATCTATAATTTTCTCCATATTATTCTTAGTTGTGGTAAAGGCCAAATCCATAATGTTAAAGGTTCCACTAATCCCATACTCTTCTAAAAAATCTAAAACATATGTATCTATACCTAGTTTTTTGAATAATCTTAAAAGGTCTAGCTCCATGTCCTTGTAATGCTTGTAAACTCAATGAAGCAAATATTCTAACCTAACCCTAATTATAATGTAGTGTCTTTCATGAATGTTTCTAATCTTTCTTTGAGTATTTGTTAGTTTCTCATATCCTTTATTATTTAGTTTGATTTTTTTAGATATTATTTTATGAGAGGTAAAAGAAAAATTAAAAATAGATGTATGAAAGTCTACTAGTAAAGGAATATGATTAATGAAAGATATTATCTTACTATCATGAGCCTATATAATAGGCGACGTGATTGGTAAGGTGGCAGCTCATTCTATTATAAGAAACCAAAATAAGTCTCTTTGATCAAGGATCTTTTTAACTTGGGTAATGTAGTTAAGCTTAAATTCTATCATTCACCTTACTTTATTCATTAGCCAACAATTTTCTATAAAGTTGTTTGGCTTAAGTGATTGAGGTCTCTCTTAAGATAGAAAGGGTATAATGTGATGATCTTTTCTTCAAGACTAAAGAACAAATGTTAGTCTAACACTTCAAAATCACATCCCTATAAAAAGCATGATCCTTCAAAGATAAGATGGCTTTCTTGCATTGGTATGATATCACATAAAATTTAATTTTTATATC
Organism: Vanilla planifolia; assembly: GCA_023846275.1. NCBI lineage: Eukaryota > Viridiplantae > Streptophyta > Magnoliopsida > Asparagales > Orchidaceae > Vanilla > Vanilla planifolia. The sequence goes on along the minus strand of JAIUJO010000405.1, from coordinate 91,324 downwards.
TACCCAATTTTATGGGTGTATAACACAATTGCTTAACAAGTATATAGGTTTTATCTCTCCAAAATATAGAATAAGGGTTTGGTTGTTTCAATAAAGGGACTTTTATTTGTATAGTGGAACTAGGGAATATTTTATTAATGTAACTATCATTATCTACAATCATTATATATGGTTGTTCTAAAATTTTGATGCTCGTGCTAAAGATAATTGTTTTCCTCCAGTCATCTTATAATTATGGTGTTGTAGGGATGCATTTTACTATTAAATTTCTATGTTTTCTAATTCTTACTAAATTTTTTCATTACGTATTATGTTTTTCTCTTAAAGTGACTTTTTTTATTCATTAACACTTTTGTGGTTCATAGTCATGGATCTCTTTAGGTAGTTCATGGCACATAAAATAGGAAATTGTAGACTATGTGAGTTGGCTTATAAAAGGTTGTGAAGGAGTGGGTGGCAATATGAGTTTGGTAGGTTTGCAAGCTATGATGGATGAGGTAGATGAATTGTGAGTATTAGTGTGTTGAGAAATTATGGCGTGGGCCTTTAAGGAGTTTGAATGGTCATTTCATTTAAAATGTGATGTTCTACATTTTTTAACATTTTTAGATATGTGATAAGCTTTCTTTAGAGTAGTAACATTTCTCAAGTTAAGCTTAGCATGTATGTATTGATTTAAACCTACCCTAAAATTGGATAGTCCTATAGACTCTGGTTCATCTATATCACAATAAGGTTTATAATCCTCAAAATTGTTAATATACTCCTCAACAAACCTATTGTTAATCTTTGTCATTTATCTAACATTTTGACACTGTAGCTATTGCAACAAACCTATTGTACAACCTTATCTTAAGATTTCTCCAAGTTTGGGGTACTTATTCATCATTGATAGCATAATGTTATTCTAAGTTTCTAAAGAATCTATGAGTAGTACCAACTTGTTTAGTCTTAATAAACTAATATTTTTTTACTTTTTTTATTTTAATTATTATAATCATCCATACTAGTTAGCCAATTAATGCCATCTTTAGAATCAAAACTACTACAAAAAATTTGGGCAACCAGTTTCACATTAAGAATGTGGTCTTTATCTCAATTGCTCTTGAGTCATTTGCTTTTACTACGTATATCTTTCTATTTCATAATTTTTGTTTGCTTATTTAAAGGTTTAGTTCTTCTTCTTTGATCATGGTCTCTTCTATGAATATTTTGATCGAAGTCATCAAAAGGTTCATCATGTCTTTTATAGTTTCTACTTCTCATAGGATTTCTTTCTTCTGAACAATTATGTGTCACACTTCTTTTATTATCCCATTCTCTTTTAGCATTTTAGTTTCCTTGTTCATTTAGGAGGATTTGACCAACCATTTGGGTGAGTTAGGCTGTATATTAGAATATTTCAAGCATAGGATATTTGTTTAAATTTTGATATTAGTTTTGAACAAATTCATGATTTTAATTTACTCTTTGATAAGACCAACTAAATCTCATGGTAATTCAACGATTTTTCATACAAGGAATATTAAGGAAAGAAAATAATTTGGGATATCTTTCTTTTTCTTTTTTTACTAAAAATATATGAAAGCAAAGTAACTACTGATATAAACAAGAAAAGTTGAGATGGGATATGCTTCTAGGAAAATAAGAAATGATCAAGGTCCTTGTTTTGTTAAACCATTTCTTAGACAGAATTAGATAGTTCCCAAGAAAGATAGTACGGAGTTATGTCACTAATTTTGCACCACATTCTAAAAAAATGTTTACCCAAAACAAGCTAAGTGTTTCTATATGGATAAACGAAGTAAGAAAAAAATTGTCAAAATTATTTTTGTAGAAAATAATTTTTTTAATTTTTTAAGTAGAAATAAAGAAACGTTTTTAATAAAAAATAATATTTTTGATATTAAAAATTAGTTGAAAACCAACGTCAATGTATTAATTAGAAGATTTTTTAGTAGAAAAACTTATGTCTAATACCAAAGTTGAATGCACTAAATAAAAGAAAAAATGTTTTTAGTAGAAAATCATAGTCTTTTATACCAAAGTAGATGCATGGAATATTTAAACTTCTATCAAGGTCTAAATTGGGTCCTACAATATTGAAGTTATTCAAAGGATTATTAGGGAATATAAAAAAGGTACTATATAATAATTGGGGTAAGATAACATATGTGGTATTTGGGAACTAAAGATTGGCATTCTAAAATTGTTGCATAGATGATTGACTTGAGTAGACTACTGCTTAGGCTTGAAGCATAAAATCCAACAAAAAAATTTTGTAACTTCTAATTTTAGGCATATAAAAAAAATTAATTTAGATCAACACCATGTTAAATATTATAATTAAAAATATTATTAGGTTGCTATCAAGAAAATAAAAGTTATTGAAAGATTAAACCTAATGATTATGTGAATGTTAGGAGAAGTGGTAGTTTATTTTGTCATCAACTCTCTTTTAGGATTATTTCTCACCTTCAATCCTTATCTCTCACAAGGGATTTTGTTGTTGACTATATTGGTGGAAGGACTCTGACCTTTGATCCTTATCTGTCACATGAAAAATTATAGTCTCTCTAACAAAGGATAGAGATACATGCTTTGTTCACAAAGTTGCAAGCACATAAACAAACTAAACTTAATTCCAACTTTTCTAATATGGAAAAAATTTTATTTATAAGGATATTCAAATATTCATTACTAATTTAAAAGAAATAAAAAATAATAAAAAAGTAATTAATTGAATTAAGCTGATCACAAATAATTTAAGATGATCACAAATAAATTCTATGTTTTGGGTGGTGATAACAGTGGGTGGCAAAATGATCCATGGAGAAAAACTACTTGAAATCAATGCAGTATAGATCGAGGTCTCACGACGTCTATTCCAGGTTTAGGGTAGGTACAAGATAAGAAGAAAAGAAGGGTTGCCAAGATTTGTCAAAACATTTTGTACTAGTGGACATGTGAAACAACTACAACACTAGCAAAATGTGTGTTTGTGAGCTAATTTTAGACTCTCCTACATTAGTATACCTACAATTTTATAGAGTGAGTATGCAAAAAAAATATAAAACTGCAAAATTTATTTTAAAAGGCTTTTACCAAAAAGCAATTTGAAAAGACACCATTTTAGTTTTGAATATCTACTTTCAAAAAAGTGGTTTCTAAAGCTTTGGTGAAGAATTTGTTTTTTTGGGTCCAAAATTTCTTTTGCCTTAATAGTTGCAAAATAGCTTTCTAGGCAACTATATTTTAGTTCATTATTAGGTAAGTTTTCATGAGAGTTGCAAATGATATTTAGATTAGAAATTAATGGAACTGGTTAGTGAGATGTTATGCCAACTCTATTGTTGTAAATTAGACTTAAGTTTGTGTGTTGTGGATCGAGTCATAGGGTTGCTACAATGCCTATGATGCTTCTATTATATCTGAGTTAGTGTGTCATAGATCATTTCAATGGGTTGACTTGATAGCAATAGTATCATGGATCAAATCCATATTAATGCATGGGAGAATAGGATGACAGTTGAGCATGGTTTTGGTAGATATGAGTTTGTTTTGAGGGTTCTGTAGACTATGTTGCTTTTTGTTGGTTTTCACAAGTAAACTTGATGTAGTAAATCTAGATGTAATTGTAAGTCATTTGAACTTTTCATCTAGATTAGACCTATTTGCTCTATTCATTGATCTATTTTAGGCCAACTTTGTCCATGTGATCGCAAAGGTGTAGTCAGGCTGATGGTGAGCAATATATGAAGGCATTGACAAAAATTTGCTCAATAGGTCCTTTTTTGTCTTTTTCCTTCTTGGTATGAATTTTGAGCCTATTATAAATGTTTATGGTCTATCTTAACATTTTATAAGAAGAATAGAAATTTGTTTATCAAAAGGTTTGACAAATGTTTGATTGGTATCTTGGCATAAAAAATTCTAATTCCTATCCCCACTAGGCATCCTACAAAAGATTTTTTGCTTTGATTGTCTCACAACAACTATAGCTTTTAGAAAAAAAATGTGTTTTTTATGTTCTGAAGTTCTTACTTTATAATGTTTAAAAGCTTAGTAAATTGCTTATGGTAATAATTGTTTGTCCAAAATAGCCCAACTTGTAGCAGCACTAGTTATCAGATTCTTGGCAAGTTAAAAAAGAAAAGAACAATAGTGGTATTGAAAACACACATAGAGCATTTTTGATAGATTAGTTTCTACCGAAGTGAACCACTGCCACATCAAGTTTAGAAAACATCATAAGCCCTTTTCCTAAGGTGGACACACAACCTCACTTTGAGTATTTTTCTCCTAATGCTAGACCACAACCCCTTTTACTTTTTCTAATTGAAACATAATTCAAGTTTGACTATTATTATGCAAAAGCAAACCTTTATTAGGACTTTGTGCATTAAACTCCACCTTTAGAAAAGTGGACACTTTCATAACTAAAACCTAATGAAGTTCTAATTCTCAAAAACAACTCTGATTAATCGTATAAAATGTGGGTCATGTTTAGAATTTATGGAAATCAAAAAGCATTCTCACCATCTTGTTGATGCTTGAGGTTGATGTGGAAATTATCTACAATAATGTACATTACTTCTTCTATAAAAATTCCAATAAGTTGATGCAAGCTTTTCAAGTGTACGATGGTTTTAAAATTGTTTAATATGATAAAATTAGTTTATTAAAGGAATAGTGCAATTTGATTGCATTAAGAAATTTTCGATAGCGTTATTTCCAAAATTTCTCTATTTAACTATAACTTTAGAATAGTTTTACATTCATAAAATTAATTTAATCCTTTCCAAATGTTAATTTACTATTAAACTTTCATAGAAATTGTTAGGATTACCCTATGAACATTAAAAGTGGTCACTAATGGCACTACAAATTTATTATTAAACTAATTGATCATACCAACTAATGTTTTTTAATTTCTAGTGAACTAGATGTACTTTTCTAAGAAGTATTTTCTATATGCGTTTGTCTTGTTTTTATACTTTATTCTTGACATTCCACACATATCTAGTAATGTACTATCAATTTTTGTGTTGTAGGTGTGTAGCATTATTAGACCAAGCGTTGTTTAATTCTACACAAGGTCTACAAACATCTATTGGCAATACCTTGGAGTTGTGCTTACTTAACAAATTCTAAAAGTACATTAGATGCGTGTCTATTGTAAATTTTCTTCGAGTCTATGCATGTATGTAGCCATTGTACTAGTCATATTTTTAAAATATTTTCAAACCATTTTATGTGTGAGGTGTGGATACATTCAAATGACATCTTTTGACATATTTTTAAAAACATAATGCATGCTAAATTGAATCATATGAGATAAGTTTTGGTAAATATCTACATGTAAAAGTTTTCCCAAAATTGGTCTTAATTCTTTGACATTGCAAAGGATCTCCCTTTATTGCATGCCTTCATGGTTCTTCTTCACTTCATTTTGCATTTGACTTTTGATGCCAACATTGTGCTCTAGTTTGCAAGTAGACTTAAATATTGGAGGGCATACACTACACTTCCTTTCCCTTATCCTTCTTCTTCCTTCACTATTCTTCTTGTTTATGGAAATAGTGCTAAATTCATTATAACTATAGGATTCTTATCATATACATCTTCATTGATAATTGTTTTTTTTATAAAAGGCAATTTTGTGTTGTTCAAATGACCATGATGATCCGCAGCCACTACTTTTTTGCATTATCACACTTGGCAGCGTTTTCCTCCTTTGAAGCAATTTGTTTTTAACCTCATCATGGCTATCAATCATTACATTTTGCATTACTTGCACGATGTCAGCTCATTGTTATGAGCTTTTCTCAGATGATTCTTGATAAACACTACTTCAACAACCATACACATGGCCTTGCTATCTTCTTTATGTGGCATAATCATATTATGCATCATATCAGACAAGTAGCTTACAAGGGAGTAATAGTTGCAAGTGACTTGTATCCTTGACCCCCTAATTAATGAATAACTTTGCTAAGCAATTACATTTAACTACTTCGACATAAAATGAGATTAAAAATAGCTTATCAATGTTGAAATCCTCTTTTATATTTTTTCTAGCTTAGTTTGAATGCAAGTTTTCAAACAATTTATCATCGAACTTTTACCAATTATTGATGTAATTCTTATGCAACTATTGGTTTGCTTTTTATTTTGTATTAGGTATTATTTGTTAGGATTTGATTTATATTTATATTTGTCAAATTAATTCACAAAATTCTTGTCTATTTTTGTGTTATCTTATGAGAACTCATCATTCTTGAAAAAAATTTGAACCATAAAAAGTTTCGTGTTACACATTTGTTGTATTATATTACTTAATCTACTATCAAAATCCATTTGATTATTGTGTGAAATCTCTTAATATGTTTAATATTAAAATCTTTTTGAGAAGATATAATTTTTATTAATGAGAATATTATTATTTGTTATTGATTATCGTTGTTACTTACATTTACAATATTAATTTTATTGCCCTTCTTTTACCCATGTTAATGAACTTTGATAATTCCATTCAACTTAAAGATGCTCAAACATACTGTATTGTTATCAACCATGAAAATCTTTTACTTAATATTTTTTGTGACTAATTTATATGGCAACATTTATATTATACTTGGAAGAACTTAGTTATATTAGTAGGTGCTTAACACATTGATCAAGTAATTTCTATGACTTAAAATATCAATCATATTGTTACGCACTTAATGTTTACGTTTCATCGATGATAACAAATTAAGTGATGTTTTGACCTTCTTTGATGCAAATGCAAATTTGAAAAACCTTCAAAAATTCAACAACTTAAATCAACCATAAATAAACCTTATCAATATCTTAATAATGTTCTTTTAATTTCACTTCTTATTGTAGTAATAAACTTTTAAGCAATACCTTCTTGAAATACATCCTTCTTAGTTTATCTACCTTAAGATTATTCTAAAAAAGGCATCAGAAGATAAATATGTTGAACTTGTGTTACTTCCAAAAATTTTCTTGTCCCTAATTTAGATATAAAACTAAGCATAAAAGTTTAATTACATAAATATAGTATTTTTTGGATAAAATGATTAGTCACACATTTAAAATAAATGTTGAACACATTGAGTACTCTAAGAGTATAAATATGTAGAGCATGTAACCTAATTGTTGTTTAATTAATATTAGACAAGCTGTAAAATGAAACCTACAAATGATCATACAGGGATATTTTTTTCATGATTAAAATTGAATAATTTACTTGTTTACTATGGTTTAAGTATATGGAAAGATTTGCATACCTTGCAATTAGTCTTTTGATAGATGGATTCCTATTATAAACAATTTAAATACCTTTATCAATGGAAATATGAAATTGGCATTATAACATTTGATTTCTCCATCATTGAGATTTTTTACCAAAGCATACAATTATAGTGGAGTGCATATATTGGTCTTGCTTCATTTTCTTTTATTCTGTGTCCACTTTTTTTTTTATCTTTGTGGCATAAAGGAAAGACCTAAGTCTAGAAGTTAGATTCCCATCCTACTTTCATCTTCCATCATTCTTGTTCTATTTTTTTTTTCCAATAAAATATTTATCATATGTTTACGTATTGTATGTGTTTTTAATTATTACGATATCAAGTTATTATTGATAGCTTAGTTGTTTTGTTTTTTTGATTATTTTTTGTTTATATTTTTTAATTTTTTATTTATCTCAACATATGTGTTTTATTTTATGAAAAATTTTACATTATATTTTCATTATTGTTACATATTTTGTAACAACTGTTATTTTCATTTTTTGAATCCCAAAAAGCGTTAGTCCCTCATTTTCTTGATAAAATATGTTTTCCTGTCACATTATATTAATGGTGTGCTATGAGTATGTTTGTAATATTATCTATTCTATGTTCTTATTTATTTTAATTTTCTTTAGTTTTTTTCTTTTTTTAACTTTACTTATTTCTTATGTTTACAATTATATGTAAATTTCTTTTTATTTGTTTTATAATTTGATTGATATATATGTTTAATAACTTATATAATTTTTATTTTTTTTAATTTTTATTATTTTCTATTTTGATAATTTAAATAATAAAATTCTTTTCCTTAGTGTTTTATGAAAAGATTTTTATAATTTGTTTATAATTTAGATTTGTTCACACATCTTCAATAACTTTGTTGTTTGTTTGACAAATCCCGTTATATTGGAACAATCAAGGGCTTGACTAACGTGCAATATAAATAATAAAAAATTAAATATATCAAGTGCTAAAAAACATTTAATTATATTAATGATATTCTATTAGTTTTATTTATGTTATATTTTCATTTCCTTACATATTCTTACCTCATAAATACGAAAATAATTATTAATTAATAAACTATAAAAAATATTTGGTTTCTTAAATATTGAATTGTGTTTTAAAATTCAAATAAATAATATTTCATATTTAGTAAAAACATAAAATTATGAAAAACATTATGATTGAATGATTCTTAAAATATTAAAATTAATTCCTAATAGCTAAAGAAATTGATTTTTAAATAATAAATTTTAGGAAAATATGCTAATGTAATCAAATATTTACATAACATATTTAAGAAAATTAAACGAATATGTTATGATAATATTTATAATTTTTGCATAAAAGTAGAAAATCAACACAAAAAACATACATGTATTATATATTTGCTAAAATATTGGCATAAGTAAACATAGTTATTGAAATATTATCAAGATAATTTTATTTTGAAAATTTATTATACTTTAAAAATTATGTTGCTAAGGTCTACAATTTTAAAATGTAACTAAAAAAATTCAATGAAAAATAAATAAGCAAAAAAGAATATTTTTAAAATTAAAAATATTTCATGAATGATTTAGTGAAAACATAGTTGAATAATAAAAGAAGATTCTTCTATGAAAAAAAATTCTAAACATATTAAATGATAGAGATGTGTGAAGATAGTAAATTAAATATCATAATAAAAAATATATATTGAATGCCACTTCAATCAAAATTTTGTGAGGAAAGGAATGGCAAATAATTACAAAATAAGTGCACCTATATTTTGAAACAATGTAAATTAAATAATAAAAAATTATTTACGTAATTAAATTATTACAAATATGTAAATATAAAAAAAATGAGTTGAAAAAAAATGGAACTATTAAAAATAATTTAAGTAATTATCGTTTTATGCTTTTAAATGAACAAAAATTTTCTTAGTAACACAAAGGTCACAAACATGTTACTGTAAAAATTTTGAAATAATTAATTAAAATATGATTATTAAACCAATTAATTAATTTAATATTTGATCATTATGTTCAATATATCAGGTAGTGATTACAAATATTCAAAAAATATAATAAAAAAACTTTTAATAAATAAATAAAAAAATAAAATTATAACTTTCAAAACTTTAGGAAATGTGATTAATGGAAATATCTAAAAAGATAGAAAGATTACAATTTTATATTGTCTCTAAATATAAAATATTGAAAATATGCAAAAAAATATTGTCAATAATAAAAATTGTCAGATTAATTACAAATTAGTTTCCATTTTATGATATTAGAGAGATTAGAGAAAAACTCTTTGTAAGCAATTTCGATGTATTCAAAACAACATTGACAATATCAAAAGAAAATAATATACTAAAATATGCCTTATTATAATAAACATTTCAATTTTATATTAATTAATCCAAATTTAAAAAAAGTGAAACATAAAATATTTCTTAATTTTTATATATGTTCGAAAAAGTTAATTTTTTCTTTATATTTAAATAATAAATATTAAAAAATTATGCATTTTTCATAAACATCTTTTTAAAAATAAGAAAGTCATAGATTTTTAAAAAATGTATCACATGAAAAATAATTAGTCAAAAATATTACTTTCATAAGCTTGTAAAAATATAAAAACAAAAAATGTACCATTGTCCTATAAAAGTATAGTATGTTTTTCTAATATATACAAACATAGTGAAACAATTCCTAAAGAAAATAAGTAACAAAAACTTCTCATTGCAAATAAAAAAGGTCAAAGAATTGATAAATATTTCAAAATCAATAATTCAGAAAAATACTTAGGCACATATAACCGTTATGCATAATATTTTTGTAAAAAAATAATTTCCATATTGATTTTTTGCAAATTTTGAAATATAAAAAAATTAGCAATACTTTCTTAGACTTTTCCTAATACTTTTAGTAAAAAACTTCGCAATTATAAAATAATACGTTTTTCAAATAATAAATATGAAAATTAAAAATGGAAAATAATGGGAAAATATTCAATTTTAGAAATTTTTTTTCTTAATTTGTCAAAAAATATAAAAATAAAAAAAAATTTAAGAATTTAAATTTTTAGTATTTAGATTGTGTAATGTAGGACAAGAAATGTAAGAGAATAAGCATGTGAACATAAATGTTATAATATAGATTAGATAATTACAAGTTAGTTGAAATCATTTCGATTAGAACAAAATTATCATGGATGTTAATCAATATTTAAATTATTGGTACAAAATATTAAAGGGTTTATATCATAAGAAAAACATATGGAAACATAACTATTTTGTACATAATTAAGATAATCATTAAGAATAATTCCTCAACAAAGAGTTTTCTAATTGATGTAGTATAATAAATAACCAATCATTATTAAAAATATTTAAATATTGGAAAACATGTTTAATTTAAAATATTAGTTGGTTAAATAAGACTTGCTAACATTAAATAAAAAAAAATAAAATGATAATTTTAAAACATATATTAAAAATATTTACTAAATTTAAAAAACACATTACAAAGTTGGACAATAACATAAGCAAAGAAATATCTTGTTATTATAATAAAAAATAATAATATTAAAACTTATAAAAATAATTATAATAACTAAATATTTAATATATCAAAGCTATCCATAACTTAGTTATCAAAACTATCCTCATGAAAAGTGAAATAAATTTGAAAAAAATCAATTTTTTTATAATAAAATTCCTAAAGCAAAGGTGTATTAACACTTAAAAATTAGTGTACTCATGCAAGAAATAGGACAACCAGCTTACCTGCAATGATGCTTAAGGTTAACATAAAGAAGCAAAAGACCTTCTTAAAATGCCTTTACACATTGATATTTAATCACTTTTAGTTTAGATAAATGCGTCGTAAAAAGATTGTGGAACATGTATTTTGCCTCTAGTTTTTTTCTAGACAATAATAGTTATTAATGTTGATCGTTGTTTTCATAGTCTTGCATCAAGGTGCTAACTTTTGCTACACACTTTTATCTTCTATTAATTTTTTGGCATTATGATATTATGATTCTTAGTTTATCATTTTATTAAAAATTTAAACTTATTTTTTAATTTTCAAGTATTTATTAGTAACAATTATATAATATTATTTATTTTTGAGAAGTTATATTCCAGGATTTATGAATAGTTATATTATTGATTAACTTTTTAATTCCTCAAAAGTTTTAATTACACTGCTTCGATGGTCATATTTTTAGTTATGACACCTTATAATGCCTTTGCAAGCACTTTCTATAATATCATAAGCCTTTATCATTTTAAATGATTTATAATATTTTAAAATTTAGATCTTTCTTAATAATGACATATTTTGTATGCTTGAGTGGTACAATGATTTATTTTTGACAAGATTTTAAATAAATTTAATTTTTAAAATATTTTTAATATATTTTTGGGATTTTTCCCTTTTTATAATTTCTTAATTTCATTTATTTCTATTTTTAACTTTTATGATAAAGTCTTCTTTCAAATAACTCAAATTTTTATTTGCTTAAAAAATTTAGACTTATGATTTAATGACAAGAAATGTTTTATCAATAATACCACAATTACAAATTTGTTTGAGGAAAACAAAAATATATAGAAAAATAAAAAGAATATAAGATATTATTCCATCTATAATATGATATATAAAAATTATATAGATAATATATAAGTAGAAAAGTTGGTGTTGCAAAAAAATTCAAAAAATATCAAAATTTTCAAGATAATTACAATTTTAAATTTTATAAAAATATTTTAAGGAAATATCTGGCAAAAGTAATTATTGATAATGCTTTAGTGAAATAAAAACATATAAAAAAATAATTAATGAATAAAGGGTGTTTAATACTTTCATGGAATAGTCCAAATAAAAAATCATACAAAATAGAATATAAATGTAATATGCTAGAACAAAAAATTAAATTACTATAAAACATTAAAAGGCCTTTAATGGTAAGTAAGTTTATGTTGTTAAAAACTAGATGCATAATATGCTAAATAAAATTTTTTGTTAATTTAATCATGAAAAATTAATAATTTTTAAAAAAAATCATAAAAACAACTAAGTTATTAAGCTAATAAAATATTTTTAAACAAAATATGTAGAATATAGCAAATAAAATGAAATGTATGTAATTGCAACAAGGAAAAATGATAATAAAAACTTAATAGTAATCTTCAATAGATGGACAACAGGATAATAAATCTTCTCTATTATGCCAATTTAAAAGTTATGGAAGTGCATAGATAAAAGGAACACTTTGGTAGTTGGCCATACAAAAATCCTTTCCACTCTTATTCCACATATAGTTATATCAATATATTTAGTCAACTAACATATTCTTCCAACATTAATCTCCTTCTAGCATTTTTCACTTGTCATATCTACATGCAAAGGAAAAAAATCAATTAGTATACTATTTAATTAGATAATTGACATGAAATTGTCTTAAGTATTTCTCTTGGTACCAATGACCTCTTTTTTATGACTTGTTATCATCTAAGTTTATGATAATGTTATTGAATATAGTGTGAGAAAACATTTACTGGATGTTATCAAGTGAAGTTATATTTGAAAGCAATTGGAGCATATGGATGAGCTGCCCTTCACTCAAGGAACTTCTCCTAAAATCAAGCTTAATTTCTCCCTATTTTGACATCATAATAACGTATATATAATTCTATGAAAGAAGTCATTTCTAAGGAGCTCTGTTAAGGTGCTAACTAGTTTCATATTGCTAAGAACAAATTGAATGCCTACTATATTTCATTTTACATTGACCCTGATCAAATGTTGCCTAAAATTTTATAATACTTTATATGGCTTTGAGTGCAAAAATGACATTCAAATTAACATATTTTTGGGGAATTTTTGTAAATATAATCCCATATAAACGAATTGCCTTTTGAAACCCAAAACTTTTACTAAAATCCTCCCAATGCTATATATTGTGGCTCATTCGTTGCTAAAGTAATAATTCATTTTTATGCAAGATCATGAGTTTAAGAGCTGTCAAAAAATGACTAAATACCTATAATGTTTTTCTTATGTATTTGAGAACCTACATAATCTTTGTAGCCATATCCTATTAAATCATGGCATATTTGAAATTTGGGATACAAAAATCCTAATAACTTTCTATCAACTAACCACTAAAACATTCTCTTTATAACTTCAAGATGGAAGTCCTTGGGACCAGATTAAAATTGATCAATAACTTCCCATACTAAATTCAATGTTAGGTGTTCTTATAGTTAAGTAAAGAACATATCATCCCTTGCTATACACAAAAATCTATGTGTTTTCCTTTCTGATGTTTATTTAATAATATGGTGGGGACTCTTGAAAGTAGATATGTATTTGAGTTTCTTGAGATCAAGAAATCTTTACATCTCATTTTTATATATTATTTATGGTAAAAGGATACCCTTCTTATTCTATTAAACTTTCAATATGAGAAAATAGATGACATAACTGATATGTTCATCTCTAATCCAACACCCATAAGCTTACTAAATAATTCACATGAGTCCAAGTTGGTTGATCCAAATATGTATCATCTACATAATCTTGGATTAGAAGACATTTATCAGCATAGTTCATAATGAACAAAGTTATATCTACATTCACATCCTGAAATAATATTTGAAAAGATATGTACTAAGTATGTCATAGCAGGATCTTTGTTCATGCTACAATTCATTCAATGGCTTACCTACATGATTTTGATGAAGATAATGTTGAATGAAATCCAATCATTCTACGTACACCTTTTCCTAAATAAGAACATTAAAGAAGCAGATCCTAACATCCATTTGCTATAGTTTAAGTAACTTGTAATAAGAAAAAGTTAAAAAATCATCATGTTTCCCTCAACCTTACCAATGGTTCAAGTATTCCTTCTAAGTTTAATCCTTCCACTTATTGATAACCAATCACTACTAGCCTTCCCTTACTTTCAATTAAAACTGCATGATCATTTACTTTTTATTTTTGAGTACCCACATTTTTGCCACAATAATGCAGTCTTTTAATTCCAAATCATTCACTCTCACAAACAAGTTGAAACCATCGAGCATGGACACATAAAAAATTCATTCTTCAATGCTTCACTTGTATTCTGTGGTAAAAATTTTGAAATAGATGCAACATATATAATTTCTTTTTAGAGAAATGCATTGGTTTTACTCAAAATAACAGGACACTTAAGATTACATCTTTAAGTTGATTTTCATTCTATACTAAGAATCTTGATGGAACTATTTACTTATTTTTGAAGTTTTATCATCTCATTTATGTACTTTATTTAAGATCAAAGACACCTTTCTTATCCTTGTTGACTTGCAATTTTAGAAAATAGGAAACCTCACTGGTTAGGTTCATCTCAAATCCTACACCCAAATGCTTATCATTTGCAAAATTCATAGTTTATTGATAAAATAATGTTGGAGTAGAAGAAGTTAATTAGTACAATCCTTGATGAACAAAATCTTGTCAACATTCTCATACTAAAATAATGTTTAACTAAAAATCTATTAACTTTGTCATGCCAGTATCTTTGTTTGTCATCCAATTTTAGTTTTTCGAAGCATTCGATGTCTTCTAAATCTACTTCCTTTTTATTCATAATTTGATCAAACACCACAAGATTATATTCTAGTATAACTAAGTTTTTCTAATAAATTGCTAATTGTTTTATCTGTTTGAAGAATATTTTGTTAAGATAGCTTCCATTAACTTGGTTGCTAATCTCCAATTCCTATCTACTTATTGATGTGACTCTATAATAAAAAATATGCTTAAGTTTTCATATTTGGGCAACATATTATTAAAAGACACATAATATTTTATCCATAATTGATTTGATAAAAAATTTATTTAGACATTGAGAATATTAGAATGACTTCAATTGTTATGGCATCAGTGTTTTGAGATCCCATATCACCAATGGGAAGGTAAAAGTAGCTTATTTAATTTTAAGGAGAGAAACATTGCATGATGTATAACAAAGAGGATGCTAAATTAAGTATTTAGATTGATAATTTAATAATATATGCTATGTCCATAACAAATAAGAACTTTACTATCTTAGTCATTGTGGAATATTTATGGCAAGACGTTATTGTCTTAAGCTAGCTTCATGATGTTAGGAATATTAAAAGAAAAATATTTGTATGTAGAGTTGTTAAATTAAACTTAATTAAAAATGTGTTTATCCGCCATAAAAATTCATATGTTGTCTATTAAGGCAACATTTGTCTTGCAAAATAATAAGTCAAATATATGTTGAAAAAATAGTAGACTTATGTGGCATGGCAAAAATAATTATATTATGATGATTCAAAACTTGCATCATAAATTTTTAGAAGGATGCATGATGCATATTATAGTCAACTAATCTTTAATAGAACATTCTAGGCTCAAAAAAGAAATTATTGAAAGAGAAGATTTAAAAGACTTAAGAATATGTTATGGTTATGAAATTAGGTTTTTGATGTAGCTAGGATAATTACTTGACTTTTAATTTAACTTCTTATACAATAATAATTGTTATTCTTACAAGAGATGACAATTTACATAGTACTATATAATATCCTATATTAATTATCATTATACTAATATGAACAAATTAATAGTACTCTTCTTGACATAGATGTGATTTTAGATACTATTAAGAATATCCACATAATCAAAACATGAATTAAAAAAGAATAGGTTAACTCCAAGGAAATTTTGAAAATAAAATTATAAAAGTTGACTTTTGGGAAAATGATCATGTATTAATAAAGGTATGTCTAATGAAATATATTATAATTATTAGAAAATGAGGACAATTAAACACAAAGAATTTTTTTCCTCTTTAGATTATAGAAATAAATTGTTACATTACTTACAAGATAGCTCTATCATTATCATTAGCCAGAGCACATCATGTATATTATCTTTCAGTTTTAATAAAAGTTGTTGGTAATACTATGTATATAGCATGTTGGTGCATCAAAGATCGCTTAATAAGAAAAGGCCAAAGGGCTTCTTAACATGAGAAATCAAGAAAATAAGGAAGAAGAGCATCTCTTGGTCAATGTACAACGGACAAGTTATACTAACTAGTTGCTATTTGAGAAGTAGAGAAAGAGACTATATATAGGCAACCAATACAATAATTCTACTTCAAATTGAAGTGGGTATCCCACCAAAAAATACCAGCTCTTATTCAAAATGGTATTGATTTAATTCTAAATGGGTTTTTATGGAATAATTAAAAAAGTGCCAAATGATGTTAGAAATATATGAATTATTTAATTAAATAAGTAAAAATTGGAGTAGGTTTTTATGAAATATGGTAAAAAAAAACTTTCGAAGGTCAATTGCAATAGAATGTGCAAGAAAATGTAGTCTTTATAAGGTTTTTATTAGAAGGGGCATCTAACAAAATAAAAATTATGCAATAATTGAGGAGAATTGTGAGTGTAAACCAAGTAATAACAAGGAATATATAATTGAGAGTGAAATGGAAATTTTTTATAAAGGTTACAAAGAGGGTGACAAATTCGACAATTATGAAAGTGCCCATAAAGAAGGAAAAAGAACAAGTTTGACGAAGTGGTTATATGATGCTTTTTTTAATGAAGAAATCCAATCACCTCTTAACAGTGGATTTAACTTTCTCAAAAAATTATATTGTTTGAAGTCAATATGTACATCACACAAGACATTTAATATTCTTAAAAATACTTTCATATAATAGTGTACATCCTAAGGGCAATTTTGGAAGGGTAAAGCCTTGAGGCAAACGATACATTATTTCATGTGGTTACTAAATGGTCTCATAAATGGTTTGAATGATCAAAAACTATTATAAAAAAAGTTCATGTCACTATCAAATAATAATCAATAGTTTTTATGATCATTTTATAGAGCATTAGATATTTTGATATATTATGTTGTTGAGATTTAGTCATGATATTTTGATCAATAACAAGAAACCCTAAGAATTACTAATATATTTGTACGAGTTAATTTGTAGATTTTCAAAAACTTATATTCATGTTCATTGGAGAATTAAAAAAATAGAAAGTGTTGTGGTTTGAATTTAACAAAGAGATTTGTTTTAATTTAATTTTAGTTTTTCAATTATTATTCATTATATTTTAAGTTTGATTGAGGTCACTAATACAAAAAAATTTAACGTTTATTTAAATGAATCATTTTAGAAAAGTATTACGATTCTAAAATCTTGATCTCATATTTACAATCAAAATTACCATTAAATTCTTATCATACCTTTGAAAATCATCTTTCAGAAATCGATTGCAAAAAGTGTATTTTAATTATAGAAATTAATTAGTAATGACGTAATATTATGATTAAAATAACAAGAAATAAGTATTACTAAAAAGAACCAAATTATTAATTAGAGCATAATGCCTGAACATGAATAGTAGGAAAGTAGGGTGGTAGGATATTCTAAAAAATATGCAAAAGGTGTAACATAGGAAAGCTCTAATAAAGCAATGATCCATCATTTTTTTAATGTGCGAATAAAACTTGCAAATGTTTCACACGAATGTACTAAAAATTGTAGGAGTAAATTTTTCTATCAAGTTGAACAATAATGTGATCGAATGATTCTAATATGATCCACCTTTTGAAGACACATGTTTTGATCTTCTGTCCAATCATGCAATTTTGTGATCATACAATCCATTGTCCATCCACATGTAACAGCAAGATCTAACCATCTGATTATGATTAAGATGTAATGGTCTAGATCAAATCATAATTTCTAAATAGTATTTTTTACACTAATCCACTAACTAAGAAGTTTTCATTATCAAATAGTCCAAGAGCCTTTCAATCGAGTAGCTCGAACATATTAAGCCTTTTAGTTATTGTGATTTTCATAATTTATTAATTAAAATTATTCTAGATTTTTTAATTAAAATATAGTTGAATAGTTGGTCAATTTGATAAGCGTTTTTAGTCACTAGAAAATATTTATAAATAGGTAACTTTTCGATTAACATAAATCGATAATTTTCTTATAAAATCTGAAGAAATATTTTCAAGCGATCATATAGAAAGAATTAGTGCTTGGTGCCCATGAACTCTTTTTTATGGTGCACATTTCAATTGTCACATTATTGATATGTACTTTCTTCTGAAATATGCAAAGGTCTTTATTTTCTTTAATTATTATTGATTTAATTGGAAAAACTTGTGCTTCATTAAGCTTTAATTTAAATATAATATGTTTTTGTGTAGTAATTTATATTTTGTCTTTATTTTCTTTAATTTTTCTTTGGAAAAATACTTTATTTGAATGGAAATAGTTCCTTAATCATCCTAAATATGTTGGAGTGAAAATTGTTTATGTTCTTAAATTTAATAACTAAATTTAAGTATTGTACTTTTCAAATTTAATGAATATATATATGATGTATAAATGGATTTGAGAAACTAAGTATAGAAAATACAAATAAATAAGAAAAAGGAAAACTATTTAAGAAAATCTTAAAACATTAAAGTTTAATATAGATCTTTAAAAAAAATAGGTTATAGGTAAAATTATGATTTATGCTAAAACATAATCTTATCACACATTAAGCCTTTGCAATAAATTTGAAGTCATCCATAACACAAGATAGAATAAATAATAAATTTTCTTAACAGTTATAAAGAAAGAATTTAAATTAACTTAAAAGAAATTGTATGCTAGACCACTATAAAATGGTACAATTTTAACAAATTAGACTTAATGAAAAAAATTGAGTTCGTTGAAAAATTCTCAAAATTCTAAATTTGTGAACAATTTACTAAACATAGATTAACTCACTTTAAGTGATTTCAAAGAGGGGAAGGATAGAAATTAAAAGATTAAAATAAGCATAAACTAAAATGGAGCATTACTCTTGTCATGAAGTACATGAAGGTGGAGCATTAATTCTCATGAACATTACTTTTATAAATAGTTTATATTTTTATGAATTTCTTTAAAAGTTTTTTATGTACAAGGAGGAGAGATTATGTGTTGACCTCTTATCATGGTGTTTTGTTTAATGGTCATAAACCCAAAGCATTACTAACAAATCAATTTTATTAAATTTAAAGATTTTAGATAGATGATACTTTTGTTTATTATAACATTTTAAAATAAAAAGAACAAAAAGTGATGTTTAATGATAATCATCTTGGTTAGAGTGAAAAAATATCTAAGACAAATCTTTTGAATTTAGTTTTAGTTATTACAATTATATTTTGATTAAAATATTAAGCTTGATTAAAGTAATTCTTTGAAGGCATAAAAAATAAATTTTATTTAAATTAATTATTTTAGGAAAAATATTAAGTTTTTAAAGTATTGTTCATATGTTAACTATCTAAGAAGGTACATTATTCTTGATCATATCTTCGAAAATATTATGTCAATAACTAATTTTAAAAAGTTTTATAATTATAATTATTAATTAATAAAATTGGTAATATAATTAAAATAATATAAAAGGAGAACCTATTACTAACAATATGGAAGATGCAAAGTTAGAACATAGCTCCTAATTACGTTGAGTTGGGCTCATCGAATTGATAAAATAACACCATAATTAATCAAATAATTTGGTACAATACAGAACTCATTAAATAATATGGGAAATCACTTTAGAGGAAACCAGGTAGTTACTAACATCAAACAACGCACTTATCTTGTGGTATAGGAAAATTTTTATAAAGAAATAATAATCCATCATTCATGCAATCTATAACTAAAATGTGCATCCGTTTTGCATGACTATACAAAATTGTTTGAGCGATTCTGTTATTTGATCATGATAATTTTTAATCAAATGATCATCTTCTTATTAGCTTTTCAAAAAAACCTAAATATATTCATTATTACATAATGAAATTTTGTGATCACACATTTCATGTTTTGTCCATGCATAAGTTCAAAATCTAGCTATTAGATAACAATTTAGATTTATTTGTCAAGAACAAATAGTGCTTGCTTAATCCACACCATCTCATCTTACATTTTTCAAGATCAGATGGTCGAGGAGCCTTTTGATTGAGTAGTTCTTAGGAAATGTCTCTTTTAGCCATTATTTAAAGATATTGTAATTTTTATAATTTATTAGTAAAGAATACTTGATTATTTATACGAACTTTTAGCAATTAGAAAAATGCTATAAATAGGTGAATTCTTGAGGAAAATTGATTGATAAAACTTTTATAAAATTTAAAGAAAAACTTTCAAGTGATGACAATAAAGCCATTAGTACCTAATGCTCATCATCACATCCTTATGCTTTGCCCTTCACGTGTAAAACTCATAATCTTTACTTTCTTAAAAAATTAGTGAAGTTCTAATTTTTTTATTTCTAATTGATTCATTTAAAACACTTGTACCTCACTAAACATTTTTTAAGCATAGTGTTATTGTTTGAATTAATTTTTATTTTTATCTCGTTAAATTATTTTAATTTGTGTCTAAGTTTGTTTTGTTGTAAGGGTGTAGTAGTAAATTTTCATTGTTTCGTTATTGTAACTCTTTAACCTACCTATCTTTTGGCAAAATATTTATATTAATTACTTTTTTCTATTTTGTGAATTATTTTTCATAATTTTTCTAAGAAAATTTATGAAAAGAAAATAAGCATATTTTAAATGAGTTAACATATTTTAAAGTAAAATTAATATTTATTAAAATTCACTTTTAAAGATATACTCAAGTTTATTAAAAATAAATATTAAAGTAATTTTGAAAAATATTCTCCAAAAAAATAATTTTTATTCCCAACAATTCACCAATCTCTTACTAAAGAGCACTTCATAATATGCATGCAATGAAGTTTGGATCTACAAAAAAGAGGTGAATTACTAGAAAAAAAAATTTATTTTTCTAGAAAAAAATATTTAAATAAATAGATTAAATGTATTTTATAATGAATTTAAATTTAATTTATTATAATTTTTTAATAAAAACTATTTATAAAATATCATAAATAAATAATTAATAAGAACTAAAATATATAGTAATGATATGTAAGTGGCTCAGCTTAAAAAAGGTTAGCATTCAGTCCCAACAAAATCTTCAAATAAACGCTTAATATAAAACCTTTGCCAAAAGATAAATATACTAAACTCTCACAACAACGAAACAAAAGAAACAACTTATTATGGCCTAAAAATCAATATTAATACAACCCAAACATTATGCTTGATGAAATAATTAATTAGGTAAATGTATCTTAATTAAACTTATTATGAATAGAAAAAATTAATACCTTAGTTGACTTAAAAAAGAAAATTTCAATTAAGAATTTGGCAATTGAACTAAGTAGCTATAGTAGCAGCATTTATTTTGGGCTACTAATCAATTGAATATTGTGGCTTGGAGTTTTTATTTAAATTGTATGAGAATTCATCATTGCATTCTAATAAAAAATTCTCTTATTTATAAACATTTTTTTAGTACAATGTATTTACCAAACAAAGCAAAATAATCATTATTTTTTCATCCATTTTTTACTTTTTGTTGAAAATTTACTATTTAAATAAAATTTCATAAAGGATAGAAAAGTAGCAAAAAAGATGTTGTGCATGAATCACTAACATTATTAATCGAGACCAATTGTTTGGGAAACTTTACGATCGAAAAAATGAGATTTGAAGGGGTTATTTAAAAAAAGCGTTTGATCAAAATCGTTAGATCTAAATCTTGGTATGATGGCTAAATTTTGATCTTGCACATGGAACAAGAATCGATCATGTGATTATTAAATGGTATCAGGCTTTGTGAAAAGATAGACAAGTTGAAGGTCGTTCGATCATGAAATTGCAAGATTGGATAGTTCTATTTAGCCCCACAATTTAGAAACATGTTATATGAAAAGAATGCTTTCCTTTAGTCCTATATTGCAAAGATGAACAATGATGTTTTGTATATAAGTCTTTGCTAGTTCCTCAAAGTCACTTATCCAGGGTTTGTGGCCCCCTGATTTGCTCTATAAGTCATTAAAAGTGCTATCAGTGTTGCTTTATAAATTGTATATGTGAATACGATAGTACTAACCCATTCTAAGACCCAACAAAACTATGTTTGTAGTGGTGTTAAGTACTACAACTGGTGCATGTGTTTAGGGACAGGCAATCAAGACCACTAAATGGTAGGCAACATGTTTTAAGCACTCAAGAGACATTTGGTTTTTATTTCTAATAAGGAGCATTATTTTAATTAGTACATTTTATGTTTAATCATTATTATTTTTGTGTATATTTTATCAAAGTTACTAAATAAATACAATGATTTGTTTAAAAAAATAAAAAGATTTTCAAGATAGTAAAAGGGAATAGATTAAGTTTTTGAGAACATAATATTGTTTTTTAAAAATTTTAATTTTGATAAAATATAATTTTTGCGACTCGTAACAAGTATTTTAATGCAACTTAATATTTTAATTAAAATAAAAAATAAAAAAAACAAAAATTAAATTTAAAATATATCTCTTACTTGTTTGTCACTCTAACCTAGATGATCTTCATAAGAATTCGCTTACCACATATTCAAGTTTTGTCATGAACAAAAGTATCGATTTTGCAAAATTAAAAAATATACTTTAACAAATTTATTGAAAATAATTATGATTTGTTATCAACAAACAAAACACCATGTCTATAGATCAATATCAAAACAATTTCCCACTTTTGATGATAACAAAACTTTTAATAAAATTAATAAAATCAGTAAATTATTTATGAAAAGAAAATGTAAAATAATTAAAGATAAACATACATAATGAATGTCATGACTACATTAGCACTCTTTAATTCATATTATCTCTTTTAATTTTTGTTTTCTTTCTTTATTTATTATCACTCATAGTGACTCACTCTAATTTTAATAATTTTTTAACAATCATAACATTTTATGAATTTTCCAACTAATTAATGAACTAATTTATTCTTTTAAGAACACCAATTCCTTGTAATTATATTTTATTGCAATGTTTTGTGTCAAACATTAAAAAATCCTTGCAAATTCTTTTAGTTCTTTTCTATAGCAATTACGACAAAATATTATTTAAGGTATATTCTATTATTTTTTATCAAAATTTTTCAAAAAAGATTAATTTTTATGACAATATTAATTCTAAAATAAGTCAAAATTTCATTTATAACTTGTTATATATGATAATCCTAGATATGTTTTAAAGTTTTAGGTTTCTTCAACTACATCCTTTTTTCACTATTTATTTTTTAATCAAAGTTTATGTGCATAATACTTGATTTTTATTATTACATTTAAGAACCTAAGCTATTTTTGGTTCAACGTATTTATCTGTAACTATATTCACTCTCCATGAAATAGTTGGAAATCTCAATTGCATATTAGCTCTAATCTTTCATGCAAGTAAAATATAATTGGGTTGTATACAATAGTTCTATGTAAACTTATGATTATAGCATACAAAATTTCAACATACATATTTATATAAGATCTTCAAACAAAAACTTCTCCTTTAATTAGTTTTGTTTTTTGAAAATGAGCAAGTTAGCCATAAGTATGTAAACTCACTCAATTCCTTAAATAATGATCCATTCTTATTAGCATTTTAATTTCAATCATGAGCCTTTCCATACTCTCTAAATATATGTTGGATCTTTCTCTAATTTTTTATAATGAATTACATGTTCACTATTTTCTTCTTTAAATTCTTTTATTTTTAACTAAACTTTTCAAATTTTTTGCAAACATAAAGTAAATGCTTATCTTATTTTTCTTTAATGAAATTTTCTTCCTCACTTGAAGATATACTCTCTTGTTTTCCTTCTCTAGCTAACCTACAAAAGCGTCCATTATTTTCTTTCTTTTCACTTGTGATGATTACCTTTGACTTATTCAAAAATATTTTGAATGCCTTCTTCATATTCTTGTTGCACTTTTCATTTCATTCTCAAATGATCCTTCATAAGTCATCACTAACTTTGCCAAATTTTATAAATTATTTCCAAGCACATAATTCTATTAAATTTAAAAGTATTTAAAAGATAATAAAAAATATTTATGATTCTACTATTTAATTTAAATTGTTATATATTTTACAAAAAAAATTATGTAAAAAACATCATATGACTTTTTTTATGGTGAGAATATTAAAAGAATTTTTTATTATTTTACATATCTCTTTATCAATAGAGTTTAAATAATTAGTTATTCTTGTTTTTAAATAGAGATAAAATATTATCACAAAAGAGTGGAGACCTATTGTTAGAACCATCTTTGCAAGAACTTGTTGGAAAAATAATTTGAGCCATGATCCCTCGAAATATTCCTTCTAAAAAAAGAGAATTTTGTCATGATATCAATTTATGTTTGGTTCAACAAGGAATGGGCAAAAAATTAGAAATACAAATTTTAATTCCTTACAAAAATATTTAAGCAAAAAGTTTAATTGTTTTTTAAATTATTTGAACAAAAAAATGATTTTGTGTAAATTTCAAATTTAATTTAAAAGAAATTTTTTATAAAAATTATAAAATAGAAAAATCAATAAGAATTAAAATATCTACAAAAGTTATTTAGGTGATATAACTTAAAACAAGCATTCACCCATCCACGGTAAAAATAATAAATAACAAACCTCAATATAAGCCTTTACCTAAGTGAACGGTAAGCTAAACTATTACAACAATGAAACAAAAGAGACATGATACTACAACCTCAAAATGATATTAAAAAAATAATGGATGATACATAATAGAGAAAATAAAATTAAAAATGATTAAAAAGACATAGGTATCTTAAATCAATTCAAAATAATACAAATATTCTTAATTGATTTGAGAAGAACACCACTTTTAGGAGTTTGATGACTAAGAGAAGTAGTGTATAGAAGTCAAAATGATCACAGGCTGCAAATGCTTTAAATGTCATGACTTGAAAATTTTTACAAGATTGCAAAAAGATTCATTAATCCATATTGCAAGATTGCAAAAATTTTTGCATGTGCTTCTTGATGAAAATTATTAAGACTATTTGATTATGAAAAGTACTTGATTACTGGATATGATTTGATTGGTGCTATTTAAAAATAGGATTGATTGGGATCATTAGATTTGAATCATAATCGATCGACTAGCTTTCGATCGTATGTGTTAAAAAAGAATAGAGTTAGTGAACGTGAACTTGCATAATTGAATGAAGGATATTATTTAGCTTTGTAAACTTGTAAAGGTGATGGGAGCATTCAATCATCAAATTATGTGACAAGACAATTTTGGTTACTACTACAATTCAGAAGCATAATACATGAAAATATAGCTTTGATTGTTCCATAATGTGAAGGTGAAAAATTGATTTGTTTGCAAATCTCTACATTATCCTCTAAATTGACAAATTTTTGGTTGGCTACCATCCAGTTCGGTCGAGAAGTCATCACCCATGATGCTAGTGAGGAACTATACACTATATATCAGGATACAATTGTAATAACTTGATCTGGGAACCATATAAACATTTTCACAATCCTACCTAGTGCTGTAGCTCGTTGAGTGGGTTATGGAAATGCATTCTCACATTTTAGTTACATATAACATGTTTTAGGCACTATTGAGAATAATGGTCCCTATTACTTGAAATTAGTATTTTTTTTAATAATTGATTATTATAATTCTAATATATATTTTTTTAATAATTAATTTTTAAATTTCTAGTTTGTATTATTATTAAAATATTGAAATTTTAATTTTTTTTGTTTGATTTTTTAAAATAGTATTTCGAAAAATACCTTAAAAAATAAATTAACATAATAAAAAATTATTAAAATGTAAAAACTAAGCATCTAAGATGTTAAGTGAAAATAAATATTCAAAACATTATGTACAACACTAATAGAAGGTATTTTCAAAATATAAACTTGTTCAATTCAATATTTTAATTAATAAAAAAATAACAATAAAAGTGTCAATTAGTTCATATAACATCATAGTTGTTTAAATGTTTTTATGTGTTCATGACAATTACAAAGAACTTACCTTGGTAAAAGAAGGAATAAAAGACACAAAAAATTTTAAATCTTAAAGATATTGACTCTATTAAATGACTTAGTAAAAGAAATATAAATAGTTAAAAACAAATTTTTAAATAATATGAGATTGATTAATTTATTTACAAAATTTAAGAATAAAAAATAGTATAAATTTTGAAAATTAAGAATAGAAAATATTATCCATATTTACATGAAAAAATAATCATTTCAAGATAACAATATTAAATTCCTATTTAGAAAAATAAAATTTAAATACTTAAGAAATTAAAATGATTAAATAATGCAAAACTTTTAGCGAATTGTATCAAAAATATAAAAAAAAATTTACTAATGTAGATGAAAATATTTGAAATGAATTTTGAATGATAAAAATTATTTGTATAGTTAATAAAAATTATTATTTTAGTAAAATTTCAATTGTAGTATTTTTTGATAAAAAAGTTTTAATAATTTGATGAATACCTATTGTGTAATTAAAAAATAACTCTATTCTTATGCAAAGCCATAGAAAGCACCACATTTTTGCTCTTGTCTAGGTTGGACTTAACTTGACAAAGCACTCTATCCTTATGCAAGGCCATGTAAGTGGCCCATCACTCAATTATGCTACATTTTTTACAATTGTCATATACAAATAATGTCCCTAAATAGAGAGCAATATAGCTTATGGAATTACTGCAACCCTTAAAGAAATAATATAAAAAAATTTATATAATTCATAAAAAAATTATATGGCCAAATAACTAAATACTATAAAAAGATGTCGCCAAGTTAATCTATGAAACTTCAAAGTAATAGAAATGCTGATGAGAAAAGCAAAACACTAAATGTGATAGCAATCAAGTAACTAAGATAAAGGATGATACCATAGTATAAAACACAACCAACTTCTTTGTTCTTATTTTACATGTAACATTACTTAGTAATAGATTAATTGTCATATTCATTAAAAAATAACAGGTATTTATATGAATAAAAGGAATATAAATAAATCATGAAATTTAAACAATTAAAATCCCAATCCTAAAAGAATCAAATTGATTGTCATTCCCTTAGGATAATGATCATACTACCACAAACCTATGACCTTACCCAACGATAGTTATTACAATCAGATCGCTTGCACGAAGTGCCTATCCAATTTAAGCATTTTTGTATATCTCAATGTATCATATTTATATGAGGAATAAATGTTAACTCTAGAAAATATTGTATAATGTAAGTGTGTAGCTTATAATACATTGTACGAGATGCTCTAGATGGTAATCATGAATGATTGTATATGCATGAAAATAAGACCAAACAAAAACTATACTAAAAAGATTAAAAATTGTAACAAATGCCTAATTCCTCAGACAAAACTATATATAAGTCCATATCACAATGGTACGACATTAATAATGAACTGGAACAATAGGATTCTATCTATATGTTAATTGTAAGATTAATCAAACATGTACGACTATGTTGTAATCTCTTAAGACAATGCATATTTCAACTCAATTAATGTGATTTAACTCGTATGACTTTGAGATCACATAAGTACAAATAAGTTAGCTCACCTATAATTTAAGTTTTCAACACTTAGCACAAAACCACCAATTATACATTGACAAAAATGTTATCGCACTTGTATGACACTATAAACTTTACACCACATAATGTTGCTTAATTTATGCCCTATACAATCTAATGATAATATTGTATGATACATATGACTTTATTTTCTATGAATCTCTAATATTACACACTTTAATAGGCTTCTTTGGTAGCGATTTAGTGTCAAAGTATGATAACAATATGAAAATAGTACAAACCGTGCAATTGATGCAAATCTCTTATGGTCACATTTGACTTATGTTTCATTTAACGCTATGAATATAGATTATATCATGAGATAGTTGAAAGGTAAAAATGTGAAAATCATAGGTAATATGGAATTTTACTACTTTTGCAAACAATGTAGTCGAGCAATTTAACAAATGAAATGAACATAACAGTTATCTTTATGTATATAACATGTATGAAATGCATGCTTTATTGTCTCCCAAATTCAATGTTCATGTGTAATATAATACAACCATATTTTTCATATCAACATAAAGGGATAACGTTTATAATTCTAAATAAAATGACGTGCACATGATGAATCATTGATCGGGAACTAGTCCACCAAGTGCTAAAGAAATGACTCTTTGATGTACGTCATGGGCCACACTTGAGTAAAGCTACCAACACTTATTGAATTATTTTTACAAAGAATTACAATATTGAATACTTGATCAAGCTTTTTAAATTAATATATGATATTTCATATTTTGGTGCGTAATTCAAATGTCATTCAAAAAAATTATTAATAAAAATATGATTCATCAAAATAATGTTGCACAATCAAGTGTTCAACAGTTAGAAATATTTGTGTTTCATTCAAGAAACTTTATTATTGTATATAAACATAATTTTTACTAAAACAATGTCTATCATTAAAGAGTTTTAAAATTATTAAAACTATCATGAATGAGTAATTATAAATAAGAAAATCAGTTTTTGAATAAAGCATAATTCATTTTTTATAATTAAATAAAAAGTATTATAATGATAAGTGTATCAAGAAATGTGGATACCAAAAGAAAAAACATATAATCAATATGATAAACTATTCAAAAAAATTAAATAATTACTAAGCATAACATGAATTCTTAAATGTGGAAAAAAGCTTGCATTCGAAATAAAAAAATAAAAATTAATAAGAATACACAAGTTTTTAAGATCTTAGAATGCTCAATATATTGATAGTTATATACAAAACATATTTATTTGAAAATGTTCTCAAGGTGTAGTGCGTAACAAATTGACTAAATGAGATCATGAATTTAATACAAGAATCTATAATTTTAGAACATAAGTGCATACAAGTAACTTGTTTGGGCATGCTTTATATGGGTACAATATGCCTTTTAAAGGATTATAAATGCCTGAGGTAGAAATAAAAAATACTTGAAGAAACATGACCAACTTATCTTTTGTGCACCGAGATAACAAGGAGCATTTTGTAAATTAGAATGTGCTTTAAATTATGCACAGATCTTTAATAGTGTTTCACTTTATTGTTGTAAACTTTTTAATCCATTGCAAAAAAAATATTTTGCCTTTTCTTAATTAACGATATATTTTTATTTATATTTTATAAAGCTATTTGTAATATTAATTTTTTTACTATTTAATATTTTACCTTTTTTTTCAATTTATCAAAATACATTAAAACTCTAAGATGTTACATAATTTTTTTTTCTTTTTAGTTTCACAAAATTTATATTTGTGTTATTTTATGGAACATTTTTTCTTATCATTATTTATCAATGTTATATTACGAATATTTTGTAATGCTTTAAATTTCTAAAATTTCATATTTTTTTACTTGAATATTTTGTTTATGTTTGTATGTTTCCTAAGTTACGACTTGATCAACTTTTTTTTGATATAAAATTTGAATATTTTATTAAATTACATATGAACAATTCAGTAATGCGATTGGTTTTATGTTTTTTTAGTGTGTAATATTTTGTTAATTTCAAAAAATGCTTCTCACAATAATATGATAAGACTATTGATTATATTTATTTTCTATTATAATTATAGTTAACTTACATTTATAATTATTTTTTATCTCTTTTCCCTCATATTTAAGTTTATATTTTAATTTTTACATGAAATATATTACTTAAATGCTTTTTAGTACATATGCATATAGTATATTAATTACAAAGCTTAAATTACCTTATTTGTTTGTGCTTTTTTTGTTGTCATAATATTTCAATTTGTATCACATATTTATTTTTTTACGTATTTATAGTATTGAAATTTTAAACATTTTTTTCTTAATAAATTGTTAAAAAAATCTAATGTTTTAGATATTTTATTTCCATTACATAAGAAAAATTTTAAAATATTCTTCAACGAGAGACTTCAAAATCAATAAAATATTTAATTAAAAATATGCTTTTTATTAGATAATATAGCAAAAAATGTCATAGAAATTAAAGCATGGATTTTTTGTGGTGTATCCAAAAATTTTAAAAAACTAAAAAAAGTGAAAAATTATATAATTAAATTTAAAAATAGTAATATATTAGCAAAAATATGTTAGTACAAGCATAAGACAAAAAATCTAAAGAATAAAAATATATAAACCATTCAAACCAAAGAAAATCTAAAATACGTTGATTTATTTAAATAATGTCTTGAGGTTTTTTTTCGTTTAGGTATCACAATGCATCAAAATAATATTTCATATTTAAATTTAAACATAAACAAAAAGTTATTATAAATAATAAACATAGAAATTTTATAGAAATTACAAAATATCCTATAACTAACCTAAGAACAATTAGATTATGTGTAGGTAAACTACACAAAAGTGCAAGAAAAATTTGTAACATCAATATAACGAGCATATCATAATAAAAATTTCCTAATAATGGAAAATAGCTTGCATTAGAAATAAAAAAATCAAATTAATATGAATACACAAGTTATTAAGATATTAGAATGCTCAATATATTGAAAGTTATACACAAAACATATTTATTTGAAAATTTTCTCAAGGTCTAGTGTGCAAAAAATTGACTAAACAAGATCGTGAACTTAATAAATCTACAATTTTAGAACTTAAGCGTATGCAGGTAACTTGTGTGGGCATGCTTTATATGGGTACAATATGCCTTTTAAAGGATTCTAAATGCTTGAGATAGCCATCAAAAATACTTAAGCATACATGAGCATGTTTTTCTTTTGTGCACCTAGATAACAAGAAGCATTTTATAGATTAGAATGTGCTTCACATTATTTTTATTATCTTCGGCAGCCTTTCACTTTATTGTTGTACCATTTTTATCCATTGCACAAAAATATTTGCCTTCTCTTAATTTTTGATATATTTTTATTAATACTTTATAAAGTTATTTTTAATATTAATTTTTTTATTATTCAATATTTTACCTTTTTTATTTCATTTTGTCAAAATAGATTAAAACTCATAGATATTACATAATAATTATTATTTTTCTTTTTGAGTTAACAAAATTTATATTTGTATTACTTTGTTGAAGATTTTTTCTTAACATTACTTTATCAATGTTATATTAAAAATATTTTGTAATGCTTCAAATTTCTAAAATTTCATATTTTTTAACTTGACTATTTTGTTTATGTTTGTATGTTTCCTAAGTTTCGAATTGATCAATTTTTTTGAATATCCCATTTAAATATTTTATTAAATTACATATGAACAATTAAATAATGCGAATGTTTTGGTTTTTTTTGTGTAATATTTTTTAATTTAAAAAATATGCTTCTCAAAATAGTATGATGAGACTATTGATTATTTAATTTTCTTTCACAATTATAGTTATTTTACATTGATAATTATTTTTTATATCTTTACTCTCATATTTGAGTATATATTTGTATTTTTACATAAACTGTATTAATTAAATGCTTTTCAGTGGCATTTATTAGAAATCTTAAATTACTTTATTTGTTTGTGCTATTTTTGTTGACATAATATTTCCATTTGTGCCACATATTTATTATATTGAAATTTTAAACATTATTTTTTTAATATATTGTTAAAAATATCTAATGTATTAGACACTTTATTTCCATTACATAAGCAAAAATTTAAAATATTCTTCAACAAAAGTCTTCAAAAAGCTCAATAAAATGTTTGATTAGAAACATTCTTCTTATTAGGTAATATGCCAGAAAATGTCATATGAATTAAAGTGTGCCTTTTTGTATTCATCATTATAGAAAAAGTGCTTTTTATGAGAATATTTTTCTTTGAAGTTCAAAAATATTTTTTTTACTTTTTATTTATAAAAATATATTTTACGTAAAATTGTAGTAATGAAATATTTTTACTTAAAAAACATTATTCTTATTTTGTATGTTTTGTTTTACAAATTTAATATTTCATAAGCCTTGTATTAGCAAAATTTGCATATTATTTAAAAAATTTTACATTTTTTCTTTTTTTTTATTTTATTATTTTAATTTAGTGATTTAATTTTCAAATTATTTAACATAATATGTTTGTTTTTTAAAATTTATGAAAGTTATGTTCATGGTAATTTTGAAATAATATATATTTTTAGCAATATATTTTCCTTTGTTAAATTTTAACTTTTTTTTTTGATAGTATATTTTCATGAAACTTAGTAGTATGTGAGTTTCTTTGATAGGTTACACAAATTGTTTTAACATTTTAAATGTTCAATAGTTTACATTATTGAAAATATATAATTGTTATTATTTTTTGATATTTTCAATAATTTAAATATTAGATGATAAAAATATCTTTTATTTCTTCATCGTACAATTTTCTTATACATTTGTTTCAATATAAAGCTTGGATAACTTATTTTGTTTAACAATTTATGTATGTCATTGTAATCATAGAAATTCATAAACATGTTAAAAATTTAGTTCTATTTGTGTTTACTACAACTTCTTATTTTTTTCAATATTTATAGAATTTTGTAGAAGTTTTTTTGTAAATTATAAGGATTGAATTAGGAACTTCAATCCTTTTATTTCATCATTAAAAATAAAATATAAAATATTAATATTTATGTAAAACTAAAGAACTAAGAAAAACATGTTGATAATTTGGATAAATAATATTAATAATTATAAAAGAATTAATTATTCACTAATACGTTTTAATATTTTTAAAATATCAAAAATAGTTATATTTCTTGATAAAAAAAACAAATAACAATTATTAGAATTTTTATGTTTTCAAAATATTTTAATAATCACAAATAATTATATTTTTTTGACAAAATGATGGATTTTTTAGATGTAATGTATTGATGAATATGAATATGTTTTTTAGCTTAGAATTTATTATTTGCATGTAAAAAGATACAAGTTCTTCTAGAGGACCATACCTCTAAGTCTTTTCACGACTGCTAGAATTTAAGTCTTTCATCTCAATATAGGAAATAGAGTTATATTCAACTATCAATACCTAAAATGAATGGCAAGTGCATGCTTGAAATAAGGTTCATGTGTAGTTCTTCCTTAATATCTAATAAAAAGTAACTTATCTATTACATAAGTACTCAAAAGAACAAAAAATTCCTTGAACACAAACTTATGGTGTGCTTTGGGTTCTTAGTAATCTTCCACATCCTTGAGGTTATTTGATATCATCCATATGACTTTTGTAAGCTCTAATTAGGAAATATTTGTCACCACAAGATGCGAATCATCACTTATAACTTTCTAGTTTGCTAAATAAAAAATCATGCACTAGGTATAGCATAAGATCACAAGAATGAGCTACCAAAATAGTTTAGTATGGTCAAAATCATATTTTGCCTATTATGTACACTGAGTAAAAAAATACCTACAATTTTATAATGTAATATCCAAATATGAGGAAGTATTAAAAAATAAAATGGTTCTTAAAAGCAAAGTTTCCTTAAAAAACACATAATAACACTACTACTATAAAAGGCACAAAAAAGAGAGCAAGTGAAATTAGTGTGTGAAAGTTTTTTAAAAAATCACACATTAGACCACAATTTTTTTGAATTGTAATGAAAAATTCACAAAAGCTTTACCAAAAAATATATAGAAAATATTGTGCAAATTGAAAGGTGCATCAAAAAGTCTATGTTTTTTTTGGCTCTTTTCAAAGAAGCCAACAACTAATACAAAGTCAAATAGGCTTCGCTTACATAATTCTTTCACTTCTTTTCCATAGTTAGTGAAGAAGCCATTGCATCATGTGCCAATTCTTTGGAATATAGGTATAACCTCTTTTCTTGAGGTACATTTGGGCTTGAACACTATGATCTTTATGAGAATTTAAATAGGCTCAAACCCAACTTAATGTAGCATGATATGCTAAACCTATTTTTTGCTCATGAACAATTGAAATGTATTTAGGTTTCAACAATATATTTGAATAAGAGCCTACTCAAAGATTCTATTAATTAAAAATTGGAAATCATAGGATCAACGGGTGTGTAAGAACTTTTTTAAAAGTTAAAGATTTAAATTGATCTTTGACATGAGAGGTCTCAACCTAAAAGAAAAGTTTTTTAATAACCTACACCCAAAATACAAATGTTGGTGGAGAAGAGGAAAGATGCTTTGCCACTACAACTAAGATAATTTTCATGTGATTTTACCTTTACTTCTCTTCTTTATGTTCTCCAACAAACATAAGCATATATTAGCTAAATTCTTAAAATTCACCTAAAAAAATTTAATAAAAATATTTTGGGTTTGTTGTTATTAAACAAAGTACTATGAGTAGGAGTTAATAAGACAATAACTATCATATCACTCTCCCTAGATGAGAAAGTGCTCAACTCCATGGAGTCATATTAAATCTCTAATATTACTTTGACATCTCTAAATTTAGGTCATCAAGCTCTTCCTTAATAATCCAAGTGTCATTAAAGACTTGATGGACCTATCAACCTACATAAAATCATTGTTATACTTGATTTTATGTAAAGATTATTTGATCATCTAATACTGGCTCTACTTGATCTCAAAGCTAACAAGATGTGGCTAAATGTATTGTTGGGATACTTTTACTTAGCAATGATGGTGAAGGCTAAAACGAATCACTAGGTATTAGGTAACTTTTTTTTATAAGATACAAGTTATTTAATATTAAAGGTTGTTCTAATATTATAATCTTTTGGTAATTCAAAATATAAATGTTGATACATACCCTTTATACAATTTTAAATGGTCTAGTATTATAAGCATGAATATTTTAAGGGTCCCAAGTAAAGTCTCTCAGAACTAAAACAAATCATTATGTAATCACTTTCAATAAATTTTTTAAGTTTTCAATGAGAATTTTCTTGTTATTTATATATTTAATTATTTTATTTAGTAATATATTTATGTGATAACAAAATATGATGCAAGAAAGACTCAACAAACTAAGAAGTGCAAAATCATAAGGTTAGAGAATAAAATCAGTAGGATTCTGGTAATGATTTTAACGATTTAAACATATCATTCTGTTAATTGAATCATTTTAAATGATATAAGTAGAATGTTATAAAAGATTCCATGTTTCAATGTGTTCTACAAAAAAGATTGCTTAAACTTCAATAGACTAGTTAGATTTGCCCCTTTGTTTTTGGGATAATAAGTCAATAAAAACTTATGTTTCGATTGCTTTAAGAAGCAAAGTATTTTTCCAAAGTTGCTTGTAAATTTGACATCATGATCTCAAATAATTATTTTTGGTGAGCCACGTAGTTTCACAATTTCATCAAGAAAGCACTTTGTAGTATAGGAGGTATTTGATGTTTTATGGTAAGGAATAAAATGAGCCTTTTTACAAAACTTATCAATAAGAACATGGAATAATTATTTCTAATGATTTTTAGAAATCCTAATACTTAGTCTAAACTTACATGTTTCCATGGTCATTATGCTATAAGTAATAGTGTATATGCATCTTGAATATAATTACCTAATTTAGTTGTGACACATGTTCAACATTAACAATCTATTGGTGCAACATTTTTTAGGTAATCTTGGCCCATGAAATCAATCAGTCACACCTCTTATTTTTTTGACTTGACCAAAAATGTTCACTAAGACTTCCAATGCATATTTAATAGACAAGAAATTCCCTAAGAGATCTATAGGATATGTAAAATCAAGATATGCAAAAAAAATTATTTTTCAAATAATAATCATCAAAAGCTTTATTAGTTGAAGTATTGACTTCATGATAAGTATGACTTCATGCTAAGTATGACTTCATGGTAAGTAAGTTTTGGAAGGCTGGCAAGTACTATATGTTATTTTTTCTGACTTATGAATAAAGGAATTGCTTATAAGCTTGTATCATGCTGAATTGATAGGTATTCGTCCATGTCTATTTGGTTCCATGTATGAAAATAGTGAGAATGATTTTGTCTATATCATTCCAAGTTAGAAGCATGCTCCAAAATAATGTTTATTAAAGGAATTACCACTTATGTTTTACCCTAGGTAGTCTTTGAGGTGTAGACCTTCTAAAAAAGCCTTGCATCACATGCATCCTTAAAATTTTTTTAATTTCTTAACAACTTATCCAATGTTTTCCTAGTGAAAGCTAATTTATTTCTAGTTGGTCAAATTTTGCTTATGCACCTAATCATTATTAGCCTATAAGAAACCATTTGTCTCACTTTCAACAATGTGGACAATCTTGTCGGAAAGATAAGGTATCATTAAAGTATGAAATGGTATTAAATGAAGGGCATAACTAACCTTTACTAACTCCAATTAAGAGTAATTTATTCTTGCAAATATTGTTAATCTATGATAACAAGTGAACCACCTATTTCTAAGCTTCAAAAAATGTGCTTTCATGTTAAGGGATTGGAAGGCAGCATATTTTGAATCCCAGGAGTTCCACGATGATGTTCTTAAGCTTGTGTTTCATGTTTTTAAATCGAATAAATAAGTCCTTTTGTACATTAATCTACAAACTTTATGTTCTCTAATGCTTAGAGGTAAATAACCTGATACTTTTAATGGACTGTTTGTCACCACTTCAAAAGAGGATAAATATAACTACAAAGTACAAATGGGAGTTGGCTAACAAGCTTTTTGGGGTCCTTGTTGTTCGCTTTTCCCTGTATATGTTGGCTGTTTTACACTCTTCTTAGCGCTTCAACCACAATGTGGAAAAAAAATCAGGATAAAGGGTTGCCTTGCTTTAGGCAATGAGACAATTGGAAGGAATTATTTCTTTTCTCCTTAACAATGACTAATAAATAACTTGTATTATAAATACTCATCACTGGATTAATAAATTCACAATTGATGTTAAACTTTTGTAGTATGTGTTTAACAAAACCCTAAGGTGTATTACTGAATACTTTCCTGAAGTTTAGCTTGATAATAGAGTTATTACGTCGGAACTTGTGCTTTAAATCATTAAGTAGTTCTCAAGCAAGTAAGATATTTTTAGTGAATTCCCCTAAATAAAAGTTGATTCCTCCATCAAGATCATATTGGGTAGAAAACACTATAAGCTAACTACTAAAAACTTTGTATTTTTTAGAAGAAACTATACAAACAAATTTCTTTGAAAGGAAGATTATATTAGTACAAGTGAATTCTTTAAGTGATGGGCTACAACCAAGAAAAAAAATGATAGCATCATAAATGCCATTTGGAATTATGGTCAAACAATGTTTATTAATGAAACCATTAAACCCATTCAATACACGAGAACTTAATGAATCCATCCAAAAAATAATTTTTTTCCTTATTGCTTGCATGTTGGATCAATATCATAATACTATTTAGTGAGTTTAAGCATAACAAATCAAAGCACTTGTTTAATAGGGACAAGTAAGAGGTGAAGTAATGCACGACATATTTGGCAACTAAATCTTTGTTTGAGACCCAACTCTGCTTAAATTTTCTTATACCACCTTACTTACAAAGCTCACATTTTTGTGAAAGGACTTCTTAATAGTTATGATGCTAGTTAAAAAATAAAAAATATTTTTTATTATCTTAAATAGTTTTCGTAGTTTACATCTCATATTTATTATATTTAAATTATGAATTGTTTTTCAAATAATAAATTAAATTTTAAATATTTAAATGTTAAATTTTTTTATGTAAACATATAATTCAAACAAAGTGTAAGATATAAACAACAATAAATTTATGATATAAAAACAATTTGTGCTTTCGAGAATTTATCCTAGAAGTATGGCAATAACAAATATCATATTTTGCAAAAGGAATAACAAATTAGATGAAGAATATAAAATTATATTGCATTGTTAAAATAATTGTACATTAAAACATATTTTAAAACATAATTAAGCATAAACATATTTTTAATTTCAAATACTTAAGTTCAATAATTTTAATAATACTTTATCTAATATTATAATAAAAAATATCCTATAATTACTAAAAGTTTATAATTACAACATCTACTTCAATAATAAAATTTAAACAAAATTTATAATATTATTTAATTTTCCAATAAAGGACTATTTCATGAATTCTAATTTAACAATTATGACAATGCGATAAAAATATATTCAAAGTGTAAAATAAATGGAGGAAAAAATAAAATTTTATTGATTGCATGTAATTAGATAGGTTCCTTTGTGCTGTGAGAATAAAACTTAATTTGATGGAAGTAGCCAAAATAAAATGATGTTGAGAAATTTTGAAGATAACTAATATTTATTAAATATTTTAAAATTTAAGTACACAACAAACTTTAAAAAAGGTTTTAT
This sequence comes from Vanilla planifolia, assembly GCA_023846275.1. Taxonomy (NCBI): domain Eukaryota; kingdom Viridiplantae; phylum Streptophyta; class Magnoliopsida; order Asparagales; family Orchidaceae; genus Vanilla; species Vanilla planifolia. The sequence continues at coordinate 52,652 of JAIUJO010000405.1, read as the reverse complement.
AAATTTTTAAATGATTTTAAAAAAATATATATGAAATTAATAAGAATCTAAAAAAACATCTAAAGTGTTAATTAATCAACTAATAATAACTACAATTAACAGTTAGTATGATTATTAGTAAAGAAATATTTAAACTTTTATAAAAAAGCACTCTTCATGATTGAACTTTTAAATGTTAAAAATCATTTATGTTATATATTGGGAAATTTTTTTGCAACTAAACTTTTCCAATCCATAATATATCGTTGAAAACATCATAATAACTATTTAAAAATAGTTTGTAACATAAGTTAAAAATATAAAGTGTTAAAATATTATATTTCAAATTAATCATTTTTAGTTTACATTAGATCAGGCAAATCACCTTAACAATTGCCAAAAAGCATGCTACGTAATGTAAGTAAAAAATATTAATTTTTTAAAAATAAATATGATAATAACAATTTAAAAACTTCATACCTAGCTCAAATTATTTCAAAAGAAATTAAAGTAGAATGAAATTAAAAATATATTTAAGGTAAACATGGTAGATAAGAAAATGCACAACTCTTTCAACTATTTAAAAATTTTGAAATATTATTTTTTATATAAGAATGATAAATATTAACAAAACATACAATGAAAAAAATTTTTAAGTTAAAGATAGTACTAGCTAATATCTGCTAAACAATAGAAAGATTTGTTTTAAACACTAAAAAGTTAGTAACTTATAAAAGAAGTATATTTTTAGAAAAGAAAATAAAAATTAATTTAAAAAATATCTATAATAAACTAAATGAAAATCTACTAGATGTTGATCTTGTAAAAAAATGTGAAACACAAATTTTATTATTTAACAAAGGCAAATATTAAATACGATGAATAATGAAAGAGTTAATCTATTAATGATATTATCACAAATTAATTACTTGAAATTAAAAAGTCATAGACTAAAAAAAATTAAAATAAATAATTAACTCAAAAAAAATTTTACTTGCACAAAAAATCTAAATACGTGAAAAATGATAATTATTATAATGACATAAATGAATCAAAAGAGCATAATATCAAAAAAAAACTTTTTATGGAATTACAACTTAAACATGCCTAATGCTACAAATAAAAAGTATTCTAAATTACAAATAAAAGTAAAATATTGATGATAATGGACTAATTAAAAAATTAATGGTTTCTGCAAAAATATTCTCATGACATAAGGTATAACAAATTTGAAAGAAAAAGATGCAAATTATTAATTTTTTAGAAATAAAAATTTTTTGTGGTCTAACTATTCAAAATTTTGAATAAATAATGTAAGCATGAATCTATGGAAGACCATTACTTCCCTTATAAAATTTATTTAGTTGGACATAGATAATATATAAGGGTTTTTTCGAGACTAATCATACAATAAGAGATGCATGAAAACTATTAGTTCACGATTCAAAATAATGAAAATATGTTTGGATGCATAGATTGAGTTAATGGATGATTTAGATTGTAAAAGTTTGCATAAATATTAAGTAACATGTAATTATATAATATTGAATCATAGAAGGTGAATACTTGGTTCTTACAAAATATTCTGATGTTTAAAAAATGATTCTAATATTTATTAATCTTTCTTTATCAAGTATTTCAAAACATGCATCTCAATATCTAGTAGATCAGTCTATTATAGAACTTAATTTGTTTATTCTTAGGTAAATAAAAAATTAAAGACATGTAAATGAGCATTAGAGACATTGTTTTAGAATGGTTGAACTTTCAAATGTTAAAGCTAATGGATAGAGCTCATAGTGTAATAATTTTCCATCTAGTGTGTGTCTTCTACATAATACTTTGGTTTAGAATTATTATACTAATCACTTGATACTCATATGACACAAAGGTTTACTTTCATCCTACTAACAATGAGGGGCATTGCTTTCCATATTGTTTGTGTAAGATGAAACGTCCATCTCTGTTCTCAAGTGTAAATAGTGAAATATACGGATAAATATTAGTCAATAGATAATATTGAAGTAGTTTAATTAACCATGTTTTTAATGTTAAAGAATAAGAATTGAAATCATGTTAACAAAAAGTATTGACTAAAATGTTCTTATAAATCAAATAATTGCATGCCCTTTAATATAATAGTTATGGAGTTGAATATAATTATTGTACTTTATTTAATGATAACATTTAAATATCCTTAATAAATTTTATTAAGTGAATTTTAATTTTTTGATAATTGACGCTTATGTTAATCGAAGAACATACATATGAGAAAATGTTAGATCCTATGAAGTTTCTTTTTGTTAAAGTGATAGATTTCAAAGATATTTATTTTGAATTTTATTTTAAAAAATTTATTTTATTTTTATTAAAATATGAAGCATTAATGGAATTATTTTTTGATGGTGTAAAAATTAAACGTCATCATCACTATATTTATTTATTTAAATTAATTATGTTAAGAAATGAAAGACTCCAAACTTTGATCATTTTACAAATCTCCATATCATGATCATGTCTTTGGAGAACTTTTTCCAAAGATGTAGAAAGTAAATTAGGAAAAAAGATCTTGTTATAACTTACATAAGCCTAAACATTCTTAAGTATCGAATTAAGGCATGACTCTTGAACCCATATGCTATACTATGTAGTCATAGAATGACTTTAAAATATTTTTTGTGCATATTATTATTCAAGAGTCATGATCTTCAACAAGAACCAACCGGTAGCCAAACTCATATTTTTGACTGATTGTATATACATAGGTAAAGCTTGTATGTAACTATCTCATTTGCAAATAAACAATGTGTGACTAAATTCCAATTCGTTTTGCATGTATAACTTCAAATATGTGGAAATGGATGTGTATTATTTTATTTTGTGGTCACATTGAATAATATAAAATTCATTTTCCTCTCTAACTAATCCAAATCTATTGCTTGATCACACAATTTTGGTGACTAAACATTCAATCCTTCATATTCCTTTCAAAATATTTAACTTCAAAACCAATCATCATGTCAAACAATTTTCAAAATTTAATGATTGAAATTTTATCTCATTTCTAAACTACACGGATTTAAATCTATCCATTAATTATTATATCCTTGTAATATAATTATCTTGTTAAAATCAATCATGCATCAATCATTTTCCTTGATTCAATCAAATATGTATTTAATTTAATAGTTCAAATTGAAATCGATCACATTGCTATCATTTACTTTATATTGACAAAACAACTTTTTCATTTAACAATCTATATTAAAACTAGTCATTGAGCTCTTATTTATCATGATCTATACTAGACATGGCAATTCCCAGACATTCAATGAGTTGTCATAGTTATTTTAAGAAGGCCATTGGGGCACCCTAACATATCATTTATTGTAAACTGTTATTTTCAAATAGTTATTTAGTGAAAAACTAAAGAAGTTTTAAAGCTATAAACTTTAAGTCATTGCAAGTATTATTGATTATTATTTCTATTAATTGTGTCCCTTATTCTTTGATCTCCAACTATCTTGTCTTTTTCAATAAGCTAATTTTTTATTCCTTTATTCCCTCATTGAAGTAAAAGCATAATATATTTGTATTTTTTATATTTTATCAAACATAAGATTAATATAAGCATCAAATTCAAATGTGCTCTTGCAATTTTCTTTTTCAACTTTTTTCATTTCATTAAAATGCTATTATAGCCCTCTTATTCTATAATATTTTTGTGAGTGTTGTCTATTTGCGAAGGACTTAAAATTATTAGTTTAACTTTTTTGTCCTTTGTATGGGCTTGATGTAAGCTTCAATTAGAGCTAAATCATCAAAACATGTTATCCTTTTTTATCATTTCTAAATTTTCTAAATAAAATTTTTCTTTTAAAATTAAATAAAATTAATCTATTATAAAAAATTAATTTACAATAACCTATTAAGAAAGAATTATTGGAGCTTAATAGGCAACCTAAAGTAGTTACTTTAAAATATATTTTCAAAAAACTTTTTCAAAAGTCAATATCTATATTCTTAATCATTTATCTTTTTTCCTAAAGCAAATTTCAACTAGTGTCAAAACACAGTTGCTTTTTAATAAGAAGAAATTCTTCAAAGAGAACAATGACTGAAAATGATATTTTAACAAATTTTATTAAGGGTTCATCTTCCAATAAGCCATCACTCTATCTTGGTCAATATAATCTTTATTGGAAGAAAAGGATTACAAATCGCTTGATGGTAATAGGTAAGAAATTGTGAGTGCTAGTTCAAATTTCATTTGAATTTCATTTTAAAAAATTAAAAAGGTCTACCAAAGTACATAAAAATAAGAACTTGAGAAGGTTAAATGAAGAGTACTTGACGAAGATGTCAAATATATTTTGGCTAATGAGACACTTCTCTTTCTTCTCATCAAGTTGGGGTTTAAGAATCTCAACGAGATTCTAGTGGGTTTTGATGTTCTTTTTGTCAAAAAAAAGAGGGCATCGATTTCATTTAAGTGTGATCAACCTGTTGGTTGCTATCTGGCCACTTTTCATTCTGTATGAGCCCATCAAAATGATAGACTTAATGTAATTTTCTTTGTTTTTGCCAAAAGGATGGAGGGTTTGACTTTCAGATGCACGTGGTGGGCGAAGTAATGTCTAGTTAATGACCTATGAAAAGATTTCGATAGTTACCTTTTTAAATAAATATTAACTACTATCAGATTTGGCACCTGAATTGAATCAATCAAAACCACTTCAATGATCAATTGGGAGAGAATCGATAGATTCTTCTCTGAGAGAATGATTCATCTTTCTGAACCACACGATAGAGGTAACATAATAAGGTACTTTTGTTGTTAAATAATTTAAAATAATATGATAACAAAAAATTATGAGGTGTTTAGAATTCATTCCAATGAATTTATTAAAAGAATAAAAAAATAATCACTCTAATGAGGATTATGTAAACAATTGACTTAGCCCAATAGTACTAAATATTACTTTGAAACAAATTTTTTTAAAAAATAGAAAATATAACTTGATAAAACAAAGCAAAAACTATAATGCAAGTACAAATATAAAAAAAATTATAAAATTCAAAAATATTATAAATACTATTTGAAAAATATAAGTAATTTATGATTCAAAAGATATATTCAATAAAAATATTCATGTAAAATAAAAGCTTATAACTATTAAAAAGCACAAAAATAATATTACATAAACTATGTGAATTCATTTAAAAAATTAGTAATCCACTATTCCACAAAAATGTCATAATAAAAGTACTAAAAAAATTTTGTGTCAAACTAATTTTAAAAAATTATTCCATTGTAAATTATAAAATAAATGTAACCCAAAAAGTAAATATTTTTTACATGAAAAAAACTAAAATATTCAAAATGAGATAGACAATATATTAGTAAAATGATTTAATAAATACTCTTAAAATTATATGATATACCACATAATGTTTCTATTAATAGAGATGAATGATATTATGGAATACAACTAAGGAAGCACAAAATTCTTAAATAGTTAAATATTTCATAATTTACAATTTTAAATTTTTTCTATTATGATCATCGTTATGCAAAAGCAATTCATTTAAAATTTGAGCATCATAAATGATAAAAAGTATACAATGATTAACAAAGGGAACCACAAATGATTATAACTATTTTATTAACATGTAAATTTTTTTATCCAAAATGTGAAATGCACGAAATATTATGATAATTGAATACCTTTTGTTACTGCATATATCACCAATGAGTAATGGTGATATCAGAAACTACAATATTTAAAAAATGTTATGTTAGTACAAAAAATTTAAAAAATGCAAGATAAGTACAAAAAGGAAATGAAAAAATGGAAATAATATATATTTAATTATACAATACATTAAAGGAATTCTTCAATAATGAAAGGCAAATGGCATCTTATTGATTTCAAAAACTTTAAAAGAACTAAAAATTTATAAAATAACAATTTTGATAAAAGGATAATTAAAACTTTGAAAAAAGTGTGCATAACTGACATATAGATTTGTATAAAAAAACTTAAAAATGAATCTAACAAAATATTTAAAACAATATCCATAATGTGCATAATAAATAGTTAAGAAGAATAGAAATTTATAAGATTGACACATTCACCAAACCTAAAATTTTAATGATGCTTAGGATGGTTCTGAGAAGGCCAATGCACAAATGAGATGGCTTTCATCTTATCATATTACATAAGCATGGGTGCTTATGGGTTTTACTACTGACAAACAAGAATTTTTATTTTTGTTATTTTAATTTTTATTGTGTAAATAATTTTATTTTAATTAAATTGAAGAATAGATTTAATCATCATTAAAATGCTATTTCCAAGGCATTCTTATAATTTTTGAAATGGTAAAACAATTTATTGTTTATATAATTCATCTTTAACTATTTTAATATTATAAAGATTTTTTGTTTTTTTTAATTTTTCAAATTTTTTATTAACTTTATTGGATTTTTATATGTCTCGTTCATTGAAAGTGAATTATTTTTTTTAATAATTCTAATTAATTTAATATTTTATTTATGAGATACATTTTTTATTTTTTTTTTCTAATATTTTGTTCTTCTATAATAACATGTTATAGCATTACCTAGAAAGTAATTGTTCACCATTTTTACATATAGCTTAAATTTTTAGTGTTTTTTTAATTAGTTAAAGTATTTTTTATAATTATACTTATGTAAAATGTTTATTCAAATTTCAATTTGTTTTTATTTTAATAACTAAAATAATTTATTTTTCACAATTATAAATAAATCATTTGTGATATAAAATATTTCATTTTTTTATAAAAAATTTTAAAGAATAATTTAAATTGAATTATTATGACATGAAATGTTAAATAAATTAAATTAAATAAAAATTTAAATATGGAAATGTTTTTTACTACATAAAAAGCTTTTTAAAAAATAAGAATGAAGTTAAATAAAGTAATATAAATTATTAGCTAGAAAACATTAAAAATTTAATTGTACTAGTTCGTCTTATTTATAATTTTAAATTATTTGTGCAAACATTAACTCAAAAATAGATTTGGGCAATATAAAATCTTTACAAAAATGCTATTATAAATGATACAGTAATAAAAAGTAGTAAAATATGTTGAACAAAACTAATAGTTAAAATTTGATATCAAATACTTTAAAAAATAGTTATTTAATACGTAATTATATCATTATAAAAATAAAAGAAACAAATCATAATGAAAGTAAAAAATAGTAAAAGAGAACGCTAGTTTTTAGAAGACATTTTGTCACAAAAATTTTCTAAATAATTCTTATTTAAAGGTGTAATGAAAATAAATTTAAAATATTATATATTAGCGGCATGCTCAAAAATTAATGTTATAATAAGATAATAAAAAATATTTGTCTGACAAATTAGTGTTTATAGGGCAAAGTAACTAAGATGCATTTCAATAACAAGTATGCATTACTTTGAAATTATGTCGTTAACATCGTAACATAAAATATTTTAGTGCTTGCATAAAATATTGTAACAAAGTTATATGTTCGTAACTTTGTGCATAATTATCAATAAAATACCTTTTCATTAAAAAATTTCAGACTTGATTCTTAACGAATATAAAAACTTAATGAAAAAGTTAATTGTATAATGAAATGTTTCAATTATTTAAAAGAATGTGTGTTATAAATCAATGATAAGTATCTATACAAATAAATAACTTACAAAAGTGTATAACGAATAGAAAACTATAAAAATAGTTAATTATTTGAATTGTACATCAATATATAAAGCAAGTTAAAAATCTTTTAATATATATTTTAGATGAATAAAATAATATAAACAAAAATAATTTATAAACAAGAAATTTTTTCATATGAAAATAGTATTTTGAACAGTAAAATAGGATTCTCTTTGTAGTGTAACATTGCTAAACATCACTTTTGTGAGAAACAATTGAAAAAATGCAAAAAATAAAATCATAAGTAATACAAAAATATTAATGCAACTAAAACTTGTTAAAAGAAGGGCAATTAATAAATTCGATAAATATCTTAAAGCTTAAATATCAATAAGTTTTTTTGATAAACTATAGGAATAGAGATTTTATTTTGAAATAAAATTTGTAAAATAATTATAAATGTAAACATAACAAAAATGAAATACGTTGATCAAAACCATTGTACTTCTAATTTTACCAACACTTTTGAAAATGAAATGAATTATATAAAAATAAGTGAAAATAAAATGTTTCCTTGTGAAAATTTAAAATCTTTAATACTGCATACAATTTCTTAATCTCTCAAGAAATTTAAATTCATTAAGAAAGAATGGTAAATACCAAAAACAATTGTAAAAGTTTAAAACTAATATCATCAAAATGGTAAAAAATGTTTAAAAAAACAAATTCAACTTCCAAAAAATATTATAATATAAAAAAAATCTTAGTATACTGATCATAATAACATTCACAATTTAGAGCATAAAAATTATATGACTCAAATTTAAAACAAAAAAAATTAAAAATGATAAAAGTTAAAATATTGATAACTAAATTATAGCATGTTAATATAAACTAAAATAATATCAGTAGAAAAATATATAATGTTGTTAATATAAAAAAAATTGAAAGTTTTAGTACAATATGAAAAGCATGTCAAAACAAATTTTGTGCTTAAATGTGTTAATTATTTTACGTTAAGTACCTCAAATATGTTTTATTATTATTATAACTATCCCATATGCATAACTAGTAAGAAAAAACATTTTGTAAAGTGTGAGCTTTCCTTAATTTATAAACAAGTTTGAATGTGCGTTTCAAGGAAAAATAATACAAGAATGACCATTTAAATTGTATTACACCATTTGTTGAAGTTGAAAACAAGCAATGCCAAAAGTAGTAGCAAAATTTAGATGGTACATGGTTTTAGATTTATCTATAGATTTGAGTTGAATTTGTGGGATGTCTTTAATGCATAATGATAATGGGGCTTAAAAGAAAACTCTACACCATTAGTTTCACTGTCACATGCATATACTATTCATAAACAAGGATACTATGTTCTATGTTGTTTGGTGAGAGCTTTGTAGTTTTTAAGGATTTGTTACAAATGAAAAATATTGGATTAAAAACTAATGCTAGCAAATTACATAAAAGGACTTTTCACTTAATTACCTTCACTGCACATGTTCTAAACTTTTTTTTTAAGCTTTAGCTATTTGATTTCAATGAAGTAACTTAGTAACATCTAATTAGTAGTAAATCCACCTTGTAATATGTTTACTACAACCTTTCCAAAAGTATAATGACTTTATGATCCTCAAGTTCTTAGAGACTAGTGATCCCAAGATTATTGCAAATCCATCTACTTCAATGTCTCTTTTTTGTAGAAAAGTGGTGATTGAGAAGATATGGAACACATAAAAGTTTAAAAAGAATTTCATACCTAGTTGATAAGGAAGAATGGTGTATGTTAGACATGTATGGACCTATTTGAAAGGAAGAGTAGAAGAACAGTACAATATAAGACAATAGTTGAGAGTAGGAAGGACTTGACCAATAAGAAGGAGACGACAAGTGTAGTAACATAATGACAAACCATAAAGAATAGTAAGTGGATTATTCTATGTATTAGGACATATCATATAAAATAAAGGTGCCAAAATGCCACTTCTTAATAGGGAATTTTCTAAGATAATGCTGCAGCTCACTAGGTTTTATTAAAAAAAATTCATACATTCTTAAGGAGATAAAACAAAAAGTGTACTAATAAGAAAAATTATTTTAAATAGTACGAGCTTTCCTCGATTGAGAAATGATGTTACATGTGCATTGGAAGGTACCATAGCACAAGAATAGTAATTGAGATTCTCTTTTATTATATATTGTAGTTGAAAATGTGCAATCCTAGAAGTGTTAGCAAACCTTATAAGTTTGATTAGAATTTGTAAGATATTTTCAATATATGGGGATGTATGGGCATCCAGGGAAGATCTATTCCTTTAGTTGCACTAGTATAATTGCACATACTAATGCAAGATAAGGATGTTATTTTCCATCCATTTTGATGAGTGCTTTGTAGAGTTAAGAAAATTTGAAGTCTTTAAGACTACATGCAACTTTCCAATCCTTCATTTTAAAAAGCATTGGTAAATATTTCCAAAAAAAAATATAGTTAAGTTTTAATATAAGTTTTGTCAAAATGGCTAAATTTCTTAAAAAATTAATTTTTAGAAATGTTTTGTGATAGATCAAAATTTTAATTAAAAAATGTACTCGTAATAATGATATTGACAATTTAGAGCATCGAGATTATATGATTCAAATGTAAACAATAAAAGAATAAAATGATAAAAATTAAAATATTAATAGCTAAATTATACCATTTTGATATAAATAAACAATAAACATTTTTAAAACATTAGGAAACCACATAAAAACTATTTTTCTACATAAACATGCTAATTATTCAAGATTAGGTATAACAATAGTATTTTATTACTAATACAACTATTAGATAAGAATTTTTAAAAAGTAGTTTAAGCATTAAGATATAGTTTATTATTTCATTAATAATTAACTAAGAAGAATTAAAGTTATAAAAATAAAAAATGTAGAAGTACGAAAAATATGTTGTAATTGTAATGGAATGGTTAGAAAGTTCAAAAGTTTTGCACAATATATTAAAAAAAATCTTTTTTGTCAATCATTAAAAAGAAAACTTCATAGTTTAAGTAGAAAATTGAAGATGATTAAAAAATAAAATTTCATCAATCAAATAGAAAATTTTCCATTTTAAAAACCATTTGCATGACTAATTTACAAATAATATTTTTACAGTGAAAATGTTCAAGTGTCTATAAATATGAAATATTACATAACAAATTATTTCAACATCTAGATGGGAATATTAAGCGCATAAAAAGTATATAAATGATCAAGCTATGGAAAAAAATGTTTTAAAAACAAGGAATCCTAAGGCAAATAAGGAGACTAGTCTACTAAATGTAAGCTTTACGACAAACACGATAAATAGTTTCTGTAACATATTCAAATGTTTTGTCTTAAACAATCAATTTAAGAGGACATGACATTGGTACAATTGTGACATGTTCAACCACTATGTTAAATGTGGATTAGAACCTACATGTTATGAACTAGATCATGCCACTTGTTCGAAAAGTGAAACTCAATGTGCACAAAAGTTTTATGAAGGAGTGGTCTATAGTTATAGGAATCATTAGGGATTAGACGGGTAAAATATTAAAATCTTTTGCCTAATTAGATGTCCATTGCTCTACTTTGGACTGAAGTGTCTTTTAAATTAGTAAGTGTTTTGGAAGTGTGAATGACAATAGGCCTACTATGCTAATGATTGAGCTAGTCTACATCACATATCCTAGATTGATCTCAGGTCCCCAAAAATGTCCTTTAAAATCAAAAAAAGAACACTTAGAAAATTAAACAAGTGTTTGAAGCAATGAAGGATAATGAGGGTAACCAAAGAACCAGAAAAATTACAAAGACAATTATCCAATCAGACCACAAATAAACATGATATTGTTATAATATTCCATTATAATGTTAGACCATATTGAACATGGGTAAAAATCAGTTACCTTACATTCATAAATCATAGATAGCATATAAGCTTTAATTTTTATATAAAAAATGATAAGATGCTAAATTTTAGAAGTTGTTATGTTATTGTGAAAATACCATAAAAATCCCAGTAGATAACTTTTCAATTGCTCCTATCCCATCTCGTAGTAGTTGAATGATTAACTACATAATCTTGATATAGTATATTATCATTTCTACATTTTCTTGGTAAAGGGGGGTACTGTTTTTGTAGGTTCAAATATAACAACATTGGTGCAGTCTGTTTGATATTTTGCCATTAATAAATTTATAAAAACTATTATGATTACTAAACTTGGAGAATCCCTTGAAACCGTCTTGAGCTTTTTGCTTGAACATTTTATCACAATTCTCATTGGTGCATCTTGCAATATGTTTCATAAACCTTATTTGTGATGAAGCAACCTAAAGTGCAAAGTATTGTATGAGGACATTGTTTTGTACTTTTCATTTTAAAATATATAGCAATATTTTTCTTCTAAAAAAGTTTTTATCACCTTTTTTAATGATACATATGACTGATATGAAAATGTCATATGTAATTAGTAAATTGTCATTACTCCCATCTATTTTATATTTCAATTTGATATTATGATAGGTGTTAAGTCTTGATTATTGATTGTGTTTAACATCATTCATTTAGGATTAGTTGTAGAAGATCTAATTTTTTTATAAGTATGCAAGGCTATTTTAAGGGTGTATATTTTTGTTAGATGACTTTATCAACTTTTTTCCATTTCTTTTACTGACAGTTTCATATCTTTAACTTTTTCTTACGAGATAATTATTTTTTTGTAAAAAAGTCCTTAGACATGTTATGCATTATTAAAAAAATTATAAATTTACAATTATGTCATAGCTATTTCTCCTAACATTTTATCAACATTTTTTTGTTATAATTGATTTATTATTTTTAATTATTAATTGATATTTTTTAATCACTTTAAAGTAAAATCTTTTAGGACATTAGATTTAAAAATTTTACTCTTTAAATATCAAATTTCAAACAAAAAATATCAAAAATTGAATTAAATTAAATAATTATTAAAAAAAGGAAGATCATATTTTAAATTATAGTCGGCATATTAAAAATTGCTTTATAGTATCATAAGTTAAAGATTAATTAACAAAATAATATTGAAAAGTTTCTTATTTACAATGAAAATATATTAAAAAAATAAAAATATAAAAATTAGAATATACTATACATTTTTTTAAAGCTCAAATATATGTGCAGCTGTGATGAGAAAAATCTTCTATCAACAAAATTAAAAAAATAAATTATATATTACAATTTTTAAATATTAATCTAATAGGAACATGAGTGTTGACAATATTTTTATGAATAGATAAAACATAACAAAAAAAATTAAATGTTCTAAATATTAAATTTTTTTAAGACATGTTACAAAGTGAATTTTAAAAGTGCTTAATTCTAACAAATCATATGGATAACAAAAAACATTTCTTAGAATACTTTGCAAAACAATATAAAGGACATTTAATTCTAATTTGAACAATAAAAAAGAGCTCTAAACGTTTTTTCAACATAAACAATTCTGAACTTTTAAACAATTGCTATAAAATTGATTAAATTTCTACAATTTTCAAAATCAAATTTAAAACTAAAAAATAGAGAAAATAAAAACACTAAATAAATACATAAGAACAACTTGATTAAAAGATTTGAAATGCATAAAAATGATGATTATTAAATTTTAATGTTAACGATTTTCAAAATTTTAAAAAGTACTTGAATTTGTAAAAGTAAAGAAGCATTTGTTAATGATAAAATATCAAATGATTAATATTATTTTAAAACATATTAGTATAACTTTAAATTAAATTATTCTTTTTGTTATATAATGTATGAATATAAATGTTCATAATAATTTTAATTGAGGAAGTTTTGTTATGAAAAATACTTATTAAACTGCCATGATATATTAAAATACATAAATTTTTTATGTCAATTTAAAATCTAAAAAAATTTATTACTATTTATAAAACTTTTCAAAAATAAATATTTTATATGTACACACAAAATATATTTAAATTGTCTTTTAATAAAATGTTATTTGATTAGGAAAAAAATGCATTTTATCAACTCAAGAGTACATATATGGCAAAACATTTAAAATGCAAATATATATTAAAAAATAGTAAATTAAATAAAAGAATAATTATAAATCTAAAAATTTACATTAAATGTTCTAATTTCTTTCATAAATTTTTAAAACTTATGTGCAACATTTTCTTTTCCATAAGATTATTTTAACACATTTATAATTTAAGAGATAAGAAAGTAATTAATTCAACAAAAAATGTAAAATATTTGAAGGAAAGAAATTGTTTGTTTGAAAATAACATTTTCGTGCAAGAATTTAGAGTACTACCACATCTTTGCGGTTTATTAGGATTGTGCTACACACTTAATGATTATATTAGTTAGGCTTTTATGCTATTCGTTTTGTACAATTTGAGATTTTAAAAATGTGGTACGACAACATTACAAAGTGTAATTATGTCCAAGAATACTAGATTTAAATTAATTACAGTAGGTTAACCCAAATTCATTTTATGCTTTTTTTGTCTTAGGCAAAAACCTTCATTCTTTTTCTTGTTTATAATAATTGAATTGTAATAGACAAAGAAAACTTTTATTATATAATAAATTATTGTGGATATAATAAAAAAAATTTCAATATTATAAATTTGAAGTATAATTAATTACTTTACTAATAATTTACTGCTTTATATTTTTACCAATGTGCATAATGAGTTTTTGAACATATATATACATTATTATAATATCTTTTGATAGTATGTTATACTCATTATATTTCTTTTTAAATACAAATGTGTTTTACTTATGTTACTTTATAGAATTTGTTTATCTACAAAGTTATTCAATTATTGTTACAGATATTTAGGTAAATTTTTATTATTTTAAATATACGACAAATTTTCTTTTTTTGTAAAGTTTTGTACTTTTTTTCAATCTTATATCTTATCAATAAAAAGGTATACTGGTATATTTCATTGTGTTAGAAATTATTTTAAAAACTTAAATGTTTAACAATATTGATGATTTTTTATTTTTTTAATGCCATTAATATATTTAGAAAAAAATGTTTTATGGACTTTTCTTATCGTTTACTAAATATCTTTTATCAATTGTATTATTTGTTTTAATTATTTTGTTTTCTATAATAATTTACATTTTTCATATAATAATAGTTACGCAATATTTAATAAGATGTTTAAATATTTAAATTATTTTAAAATATTTTAAGAAAGTATGAAATATATATCATAAATAAATGAGATAAATAAGATTGACAAATTGGAAGCCATTTGAAATCATTAACAAACCTTTTTTTAGTGTTATAAAATTTTTTAAATGCAAGATTTGACCACATTATATGATAATCACCATTTATAAGAGTAATATAATAATGCTAAATATTATGTTTTGAATAAAAATGTATTAAAAAAATAAACAACAAAAATTTATCAATAAATGTAAAAAAATAGTTAACAATTATAGAAGATAAAGGAATGAAAAGTATAGACATTAATACAACAAAACTATTAAGATATAAGTATAATGTTTAAGATGACTATTTAATGAATTAGTAAAGAACAAGTTAATAAAAATATCACCTCAAATAAATAATAAATAATTGAGTCAAAATTTAATAAAATGTTATTAATAACAAATTGTTAAAAATATTTTTACTTCAAGTCAATGAAGAATTTTACTTGTAATTGTACTTAAACACATATTTCACTCATAAATAGTATTTTGAAAAGAAAAAAATTTCATATAGTACAGTTTAAAATTCTCATAGAATTCTAATTTTAAAATATTGTGATAATATAGTAAATATAATAAAAAATTTATTTAAAATGTAAAATATTTTTAATATTTATTTTATTATAACATCAATAGATTTATGGAAATATTGAAACGATCAACATGCTCTACTTGTTTGTTGAAACGTATAAAGTAATAAAAAAATCATAGTTATGAAAATTTTTAAAACAATTTGAATAAAGACTCAAAAATAATATTTTATTTTAAATACTAATAAATGTTGAAATTTTTTTGTAAAATAATATTTTTTTAAAATAAGTCTCATGTTGTTATTATATTTTAGAAACTTAAGATGTTTTAAAAAAATAGTAGTTAATTTTGGAAACTAATTTTGTTAAACATAGAATGACTATATATAAAATTATTGAAACATATATTAGTTGCATTAAAAAAGTAAATTATATTAAAAATTTTATTGTAATATATTAAGAAAGGGTTTTCTTTGTCATTTAAGGTTAATAAGGCTTAAATTTAAGAAAAGTTGTTTTAAAAATATTTTTATCAATCATACTGATAATAGGTTCCTCAAAATATTAGAAATGAAATTTTTGCAAAGTTGACAAGAAAGGTCTATATAATATAAGCATGACAAATTTTTAGAAAAAAATGTTGCCTAAAATAAGCAACTATTTAAAAAACCTAAACAGTACAAAATGACAAAAAGTTTTTAAAAGGTTAATGGAACCTATTTTAGAAAATAAATAATTGGAAATAAAAATAAAATATTCAAAAAATAAAAACTTACCAATTTAATAATGTGAGCAAAATGCTTGAACATGTATTTAAAATATTTTATGGAAATTTTAATATATCAATGTAGTATTACATGAAAGTAAACTTTCTTAATTGTATCATATCCTATCCAGAAAAGTCACAATAGATAGAAACTTAGGTAGTTTATCATATAAATAAAATATAGTAGAATATAAAGAGATCATTAAAAAACATAAAATTTCATAGCCAAGAAAAATAATTTATTGAAAACAACAACCTTTAATGACATAAAAATATATAGAACCTTTAGAATAATAGCAATTATGGGACACTCAATAATTATTTGAATAAAATTTCAAAAACTAATCTCCTATTTAATAAATATGTTGAATAAATAATATTTTTCAGTAATAAAAGATTTCTTTTTTTAGAAGTGTCACAAATGAGTAATTACAAATTGCAAATACTTATACTATTTAAAAAACTTGTATTAATTTTTGAATTAAATGATTGAAAAATTAAGTATGATAAATTTAATAAAGAATTATTCAAAAAAGAAAAAAATCTATGATTATTATTGTAAAATATTAAAAATATCTAAACAAAGTGACGGAAGCTAACAAAATATGCAAAATAATGATCATGTTGTAAATAAAAATGTCAAATATATAAACATATAAAAAGCCATAAAAATAAAATAATTTTAAAAAATTAAATTTTTATTTAAATCTATTCAAAAATAATATTCTAATTTTGACTAGCATGATAAACATTTACTAAGAAATGAAGTCAACTAACATGTGAAAAAATATAGAAGACAAGATAGGTGAGTTATGTATTTAATAATTTTTACTCTAAAATTTTATTAAAGACACTTTTACACTTCAAAATAAAAGTTATTTTCTTGAGATTGCTCAACATTAAATGAAATGCACAAGTATTTTTAAGTAGTTCAGCCAGAACTTGTGCATACAGCTACCCTTAGTGACTAATCAGGATTTTACTCTTCACTCATTTTCATTGAAACTAGTAAACCAAATACAAATCGATACTCCAATGAGACAAAAAACCACAAAAAAGTTTGACCATACAAAATAATCTTGAAACTTTACAATTTTTATGTAAATAAATTTATACATTTTAAATGTTGAAAATAAAAGTTGCACAACTAATGGATAAAAATAACTCCTTTGATTGCTAAAAACAATTATTTTAAAAGCTAGCCATCACAAGAGATACAAACAAAAATGATGTTACAACTAGTATTTGATTATAGAAGCTCGAAGTAAATACCATTTGATTAGAATAATTGATTAAGTGTTTGTATTTAATCGTAACATGCTAACATCTAAAACATTAGATTAAAAAGCTAGGTCGAAGGTGGTGTTAATTAGGTCATTGTTGATGAAGAAAAAGAGGCATTAAGTTGCTCAATCAGCCATTGTCGATGAATGGCTAGATGTAAGTAAACTATTCACAAATATTTGCCTAATCTGAATCATTTAAAAGCAAGATTGTCCAATCAATTGGTACAAAAAAAACTCAAGTTTGGCAATAGTGTTGTTTTTGTCTCATTATTGCAAAAGAATTCATGTGATTTATGCTTATAAAAGTTTCATTATGCTTCAGCATACTAAAGTTGGCAACCCACTGGTGCTCTCAAAAAGTCTTGACCTTAGTCAGTAATGCATATACATAAATATATGTTTGACTTTGCCCAATTCCTTAACCAATTCACTAGTCCCACCAGATTCCTTACGATTAAGTCGGTTAAGTAGTTATGCTCTGAACCAATTGACCCTAAATTACTCCATGAATTGTGCCATAAATCAAAATATAAGCTAATTTGTCTCAGTTTTTATTTGGCTCTGAGCGTGCAGCTCCTCAAGGCTTATGCCTGTATTGCGAGCCACAAACCTGATTCAAGTCCTTGGAAGAAAAAATTACCAAATATAATGAATGTCAAAGATTACTTATATTTTGCATTTTTTTTATATTTTATTAAAAAAATTTCTTTTATATGTACATTATATCCATAAAAATGTGTTTTTCAAATATCCAAAAAATATTATTAATATATTAGATAAAATTACTTTTTAATAAAGAAATGAAATATAAACAATTTGATAAAAGTAATGTGCAAATGTTATTTGAAAATAACTATGAATAGAAAGGAGACATTTTAAATTGAAAAAAAGGCCAAAAACTAGAATATTAATTAATCATATATAATACATAAAATCAAACAACTATCACGAAAAATAATCATTAAATAAAAAGAAAATTTGTAGAAAACTAAATAAGGTATATGCACTACAAAAAAAATTAAGATTTATAAAAAAAGAATGTTACCAAATAAAGATACAAAACAAATGTTCCAGAATAAATATAAAATATGAAAAAAAATGAAATAGAATAATCATAGAATTAATTATAATAAAAGAATTTAAGAAAATAAAAGCTACTTAAAAAATCACTCATTTGGTATATCTAATTCAATGTGTAATTAGTCATCAAATTTTATTTTTACTAACATAAGAATTATAGGTCCTTTCTTTATTAGAGATAGAAAGCCAAAGAAAAATTAAAAAATAAGAGAAAAGCGTAAATATAATGGAAATTGATGATATAACACTTAAATATATTACTAACAAGAAATAAAATGTTCTTAATAAAAAATATTTCGAAGTATTAGTTTCTTACAATGAAATATAAATATAATAAATATTGTTAAGAAATTAAAAATTTTAAAAACTAATGAAACTATGCACCAAAATTTTTTTTATTACACAATTACAATACATTTTTATAGCATTTTGTGTAAAGATTATCTTTCGTAATTGACTAAAAAAAGAAATTTAAAAAATACTTAAAACATATATAAGATTAATATTAAAAAATTTATGATCTTTAAAATATCGACTTAGTATATTAACAAAATTTTTTTTTAATAACGCTAGAAAAACAAACATCATGTCGTAAATCAAGAAATTTAAAGCATTAAAAAGTGGAAAAAATGACAATAATGAAATAACTAAAAATAATAATATTTTGTACATAGATTAACAAAACAATATTCATAATATTTAAGTCTTAATAGATGTCCAAAGACAAAGATGCTATATTGAATTAAAAAAATTCAAAAATAGATTATTTTAAATCATAAAAAGTTTATGCAAATGAAATGAGAAAATTAACAAAAAGTTAATAATTTACATTATATAGTAATGAAATATTTGGTAAAAGTTCACTTTTCTGTTATATAATATGTGAATTAGTTGATTTTTTTAATTAGAAGTAGGTATGTTATGTAATATAAATGACTGCTATAAAGCATGACATTCAAAACAATAGTGGATTAAAAATCTCCAAAGTTATAAAAACTGAAAAATAGTAAAAGTAAATAACAAACATGTAAATTTTATTTATTTAATATATTGATGAGACAATAGTTTTTTCTTTGTGCATCAACATAATGAGTTTTCTTATTATTACAAATAGAAAAGACTTATACATTTAAATTTTATCATTTTAAGCAATAATAAAATCATTAAAACAAATATGATAATTTAATTTTAAAAAAACGAGGAAATTAATTTAACTAAACATTTGATTATCTTTAAAATACTTTAACATTTACTTTTTTTTATTAACATAAGCCAAAGAAACTTAATTTTGTAAATAGAAATTGTTATCAATGTTAACATATAAGTATGTCATCATTGTAACTCAATACTGAAAATGTTAAAAAATATGTGCATATTTGTCTACAAATAGTTTCTAATTCTAACCACCAATCCAAAAACTAATTAAATCCAAGGAAAAAAAAAGTTTAGATATCTAAAGGAAATTTAACATCTTAAAAATTACTTTTATTTTAGGGAATGCAAACTTTTATATCAGCCAAATAATTAATGATATATTATACTAAAAATAATTAAACTAAAAAAAATTAATATCCTGAGGAGTTGTCTACAAACTACATCAATAAAAATTGAATAAAAAATAAAAAATGATTTCGAGACATTTGTATTTCAATTTTTAAGTCCCATTTTCTAGAGTAAACCAAAAAAGTGTTTGAGATAACTCTATAAAGATAATATGTAGTATTTGTTTTTTGAGTTATTATGAATATGTAGTAATAACAAGTGAAAGTGTAAAATTACATTGGAGCTTGGCATACATGCAGCTTAAGTTTGAATAAAGGTTGATGGCTCTGCTCAATGGCTTAATTAACTTCCCAATTTATGGTCAAGTGGGTTTTCTTCGAATGCTGTTGCTAAACCATTTCATGATCTTATCTTCATTACATTTTTATTAGTCAAACCATTACGCCTTTCCTTCACAGATAAGTTGAAATTACTTTAAAAAAAATGAAGCAATCATTCCAATTAAACCATTCTTCTTGGATTTCATTTGACATGTTAAGCTCTAGAACACATGATATTCAATAGAAAATATCATAGATTCAAAAAATGTATTATGAATTAAAATTAAAACCAGCTTAATTTTTTTCTCTAGTTTGTGGTCTTGAAATACGATGACTAATGTTACATATGTATCATCAAGTTTTTGTTTAATTTACTAGTAAAAATTAGAAATATAAGTGGGTCACATTTTACTATGATCTCATTGTGTATATATGGTTATCATTTGAGATAGAAATATAAAGAGTGAACATTATTTTACAAGTTTTCTCTCTTGTCATACCATTTTTAAAGTTCAAAGAGTTTAGTTCTTCACGTATAATATTTATACAAACTCTTTTTCATATGTACAAAATTTTTATTTTTTTTGAGTATCCCAACTCATGATTAAACTATAATTGTGTTGAACATGTATGATATACTTTATCATATTGATATGATTCTTCAATTGACACTGAATGACAAACCTCTTCCTATTAGTAAATTATATCTTCCACATAAGAGTAGGCATTTTTTCTTGTGTATTTGCATGACTTTTATATGAAATAGTACAAAGTAGAATGTTCCACTTGAGTGATTCATTACTTTTCATTCATTGCATAAATCACTAAAGAAAAAATGTTCGATGTTGTTATAAAAATATCATATTCTCTTTATGGGTATGGATTTTTGTTAAGTTAAAATTTTGTTAACAAAAACATTATCATATTATTTTGAGCATATTTGATGCAAAATAATTAGCACAAATCTGCATATTTTGGAAAAATTAATTTTATATTAGTGTCCACCTTTTTATTCATGTTCAATCAGCTTAGCTTAATGTAATAAATTTATCATGCTTATACATTTTGAGTGATAATTTAGAACAAAGAGTCAAAATACAAAATCAATAAAGCTTTTCATTGTATTTTCTATTCATTATCACTCCAAAGGGAACCACTTATCACATGTTCTGCAAAACTAATAGTATTGAGAAGATAAGATGTTAATAAATTATAAACTATTATTAGTTGGAGGACATGACTAACAAGTACTACCTCCAAATGAGACTAATTTCCTTTTTCTTGTTTTCCTAATCTAGTGTTTGAAGTAGAACTCTTATTTCCTACCTTTGAATAATGTGATTTTCAGATAAGGGAATGGAAGGTAGTATCTTTTTTGAAGGAGGAGCTCCGTCTCAAACTTCTTCTACTTGTGTTTCATGTTTGTATATCTAATGAAGTATACTCTTTGTACTTTAATCAATAAACTTGATGTGCATTAAACATCATTTGTAGAGTAATATAAGGGCCACAATCATGCTACTCACTTTAACATCATAGAATATTTACAAAGTTAGTAGCGTTAATAATTTTGCAAAATTAAATCAAGCAAAATCAAATGTTACATGTAATATTAAAAAGAATTGCCACTTCATAAACAACTATTATCTCCTCATTAAAACTTCATTGTAGGAAGATTTTAGACTTGTTGTTTTGTGAGTCATTGATCAATTTGAAACAACTCGAGCAACAACAGTGCAAAGTAGTGAAGTGGTTCCCACTACTGATGATGTAGATGTAGCTAAACATCACTGATGAGAATGTAAGTGCCAATTATATTGTTGTTATTGTTGGAGTTATTTGGAACTATTTAGTAGAACTTAGTTTGGCATCGTTTCATATTGAAACAAATCAAAAGGTACATGAAGTCAAGATAATGGGGATAATTAGGGGTCTATAATTATGCAGCAAATTGCAATTTAGCAATTTGTGCATTTTAATAGATTCTAGTGTTTCGTTTATTATATTCAAATGAGCAAAAACTATGTCATGGGAGTTGGCAAATTGTATGTTGCAAGTAAGGAAAGAAGTTTGTTAGGTATACAATAGAGCTTTGTATACGAAGAAAGCAATAAAGTCGCCTCATCCTTATCTAAATCAATTATAATGAAAAGATCAACTTGTATACGCATTGGATAGTCAATTATAAATAAAGTTGTTATTAATATGGGCAAAATATAGCTTCTAGATATCCTATTATCATAAAAGACATGACATTTCAAATGTTGAATATGTTTCCTACATATATATAAGCATAGAATAAGCTATTTAAGGTTTCTACTCATTTTATACAATACAATTATTGATTTCATAAGAAAGGGACTTACTCTTTTGATAGTTACAATTCATGTGCACTGAAAATCACAACATCAAAAAAGTTTAATAGCTGTGGGTGGTGAGGACTTTTCATCTTAGTGCATGATTTCCTCAGAATAACTTTAATAATTGATGGATCAAAAATGTGCACAACAAGGTAAGTATTATTAAACTACCATACTATAATGAAGCAACACCTCTTCAAATCATAACATTATGTAAGAAAGAATTGATGAAATCCATAACATACTAAATTTGCATACTGAGACTAGTTCAAAGGTCATTAAAGAATTGTGCATAATAGGCTAACATGATCTATATCTATTAATTACTATCCATTTGTGCTTGGTTGTCACTGATATTGTTCATCTTGTTATGCATTTGTATTGTGGAAATTTATTTACTTAGAAGAATAGATAAATATAAGATTTGATTATGAGTGTAGATAATGCATCTCAAGTCTTATACTAAATGGACTCAATTTATATTTACATCAGACTAATATGATTGGCACCTTTCATAATGGTGCAAACATATGTTTTCAATGATATGAATATGCACATCAAACATATATAAAAATGGCATGTGTGTAAGAACAATGTTGTCATTATATTACAATTAGACATATGATGCTTATGGACTTCTTGGTTGTAATGGATTACTCACTATTTTGGTTTACAACACCAACAACTTTCCCTTCAAATGTCTTACTAAATAGTTAGAAACAAAATTGAATAGCTTATAAGGAAATCTATAATAAATTTATTAAATGGATAAAAAAAGTGAATTGTGCCAAATATAATTTAATGTGTGTAAAGGAATATCAATGTTATGAATGAAAATGATTTTTTAGTTATTTAAGTTTTTGATAAACTCAATTTATGACGTGTCATGGAATACCACTTCTAACAAAAAATCTTAAAAATGAAGATTTAAAGTATGTTATATAAAAATTGATTAACAAAGATGTGGTTTGGGATATTGAATCCTTTATTTCTTACTAGAAGGTTGTTAGGATTAATGTAGTATTTAAGGCCAACATCTTATACACTTTTAGTGACACCATGGTCCTAATGGGGATTTCAATAAACATGATTGCATAACTTGGGAGTGGCTCACTTGAGGGTAACATAATGCCTAATGATTGTTGATGCTTCGGACTTAAAGGAATAACGACCTGATAAATGGCCTTAATGACCGAATATTATTCAATTAGGAATGGTAATAGAAATTTTCATAGCTGGACTTAAGAGGGAAGGAGATGATGAATAGAATAACAAAAATGGTGAAGGTAAATTAAAATCATAAATCAGATATCAAATCATCACCTAAAATAACTAGGTTGTAACTTACGATTGTGCACTCATGTAGATAAAGAAAATGTTTTTTCTCAAATTATAATGCTAATATGTTACACCCCATTTTTTTTTTTTTTTTTTTTTACATATAGACAGCTCAGATCGTCCCATACCAACCTTAGTAGCCTACGAAAAACATAGGATATAACACATCATTACACACCTATTTTCCTTAACTATGTGGATCCCATCTCCCAGGCACACCGTCAAATCAGGTTCATGACTCCTGAATTAACTGATGAACTCGCGCAATGTTACTCCTACTAGACCCAATACTCCTAACCCATACCGGTAGGAGACCTGATCTAATAGAAGTCTGAACCCCCAAGGTTAATTTCCATAGTCATTTAATGACCTCACTATCAACAAAAAAAATATATAACATCCACCGATATGAAATGGCGCTCCACACACCATACCGTCAAGATAGAAAATAAGATAGTGTATAAAAATGTAACTCATATGAAAAATCACAGTCCATCAAATACCACATCATCCATCCGAGTACATGAGTCAGAATCACCCTCACATAATACAAGACATAAGAATAACAGTCTCACTGAATACATCCAACAGCAACAATCAACTAACCAGAATGTCTCAAAAAATCACAGATCAGATCTCCTCCACTAGCCTACTGATCACGATCCCACCTAAAGCTGGGTGGCGTCAAGTCTGCCGAGCCACTGGAAAAATATAGATAATAAAGGAATGAGCTACACCCAGTAGGAAAGACAGCTAGTAAAAAAAACTCTCATGCAAGAGAAGGATAATAGCAAGAGTATAGAAATACAGCATAACAATGTAGGGAGGAAAGGCACTCTCAGTCCCAGACTCTGACCAACCATAGTCACCCCCACTCACACCAGAGTAGCTCTCTTCTGTGCTCCCAGGCAGCATGCCAGCGGGACACGCCCATCTCTACGCACGCATGGCGCCTATGCAAGCATGCCAGCGGGACACGCCCATCTCTGCGCACGCATGGCACCCGACACCGCAGCGTCTCTCTTCAATCAATCTCCTGGAGACTATAGATAGAACCAGTCCCATAAATCTCTAGCCAACGTGAGACACCCCTGCCACCCTCAGGCATGCAGGCCTACACACTTGGCTAGCCACGGCGAGACACCCCTGCCACCCTCAGGCGCACAGGCCTACACTCATGGACCAGAAGAGATCGACTCAGCCACCGTCCCAAGAAGTCCTCTCCCAACAATTTCCATAGAAGCTCACGCCCCTACAGTCATTGCCAAGCTCTAACTCCAAGATTCGGCAACATGTGTCCAGATACAACAAGGCGCATACCAGTCCACATGTATACTGTGGAAGCTAAGTCTGTACCGCACAGTTACCTACCACAACTACCCTAAAACATCATATAGGGCCAATAGTAGTCCGGTCCAATATGCCAATCCATGAAATATGCCAACACTGAGTAAACTGACTCAATCCATGTCATTGCCATCCAAGCAACACAAACTGTACCAAAATTCTGACTATTCTGGTAGCACCCAAGTGTCACACTTCCTTCCAACTAATCCAACTGCACTGAATTTATGGGTAATTTCCAACAGTCAATTTCAACTTGGCTACGTGATTTCCAAAAATCACCTCTTCCTCACTTCAGGAAATTTTAAATTCCAAAATCAATTTCCGCCCTTTATCCATTTTCCGAAATTTGGAATAAATTTCCGAATTTAAAATCCGCATATCCTTTTTCCGAAAATTCGGATTAATTTCCGAATTAATTTTTTTCTTCCGCTTCTCTCTCATCCGCGCCGCACTTCCCCTGAACCGGTTCTCGTCGCCGGTTCGGAACCCTTACGCGCTGAGCAGAGAACCCCGCCGGCCGAAGTTAATAATCCGAATTCGGGCCGACGCTTAACATATAAATATTAATAATTAAAATAATTATTCACTTAATAATCAGACTAATCCCTAATTAGCCCTAATTCATCCCCTTCCTTCACCCGTCGCCCGCGAAATCCTAACCGTCGACTTTCCAGAAATCTCCGTTTTCCCCGTCGATTTCCGGCGACCGAACGCAAGGGGACGCTAGCCTAAAGCTCGTACTAGCCTAAAAATTTCATATAATCAAGTCGCGAAGCTAGATGTCCATGCAAAAATTTTCGTCGATGTGTTGTCCGATCCGACTATGCCAATTCATGAAATTAAAATCATTCTAGCATTCAGATAACCTGAATAATGGCAATATGATAATATCAAAACCTAAGGCATGCTTCTATGCACAGAAATTCCAATTCAGCGGAATATATATATATATTCTTCTTCATAAAAAAAAAACCCTAAAATGCTAAAATCAATAAATTGCATTAATCAATTCCAAAAACCCATATCTGCATGCTCAAGTAGCTATTTGCAAAATAATCTATATTTTTAATTTGCTAAATAACTGATTTAAATCTGAATTTCCTACCTTTGCTCGCCGGCGACGGTGAAGCTCGCACTCGATCAACCGCAACTCCTCGCCGAACGAAACCGGTACCAAAATGCTCGCCTCTGTCCCGCGAACCTCCGGTTATCAAAAGCCCCTTGGAAGGCTGCCGGAAAGTACCGCCGTTCGCAGCGAACACTTCGCCTCTAGCCGCCGTTCGAAACCCTAACAGTCGAACAGTTTAGGTTAAATACCCAGCTTAAACCGGTAATAACCCGTTAAGACCCATTAAGCGCCGGTTGACCTTCCAAAAATGCCGCTTAACACCCGATCAGCCGATTAATCTCCATCGCTGATCTCGCCCGTCCGATCCGCTTATCCGCGGCTTATCCAAACGCACGCGCAAACGCACCTCGGCGAACCACCCCGCCTTCGCTGAACCGCTCCGGTCTGGTTCACGTGCGGTAAAAAAAAAAACCAAATTCCGGTTTTAAAAAAAAATCTCGGTGCTCCGAAAAATCCCCAGAAAATTTCAGAAATTCCAATAGCCTCCAATTGAGCTCCTGGCTCATCCTACTGTCGATCTGAAATCATCCAAGCCACAATTGAATTATTGAAGATTAAACATATAATATTTTACCGGGTATAACAATCTCCCCACCTTATCAGGAATTTCGCCCTCGAAATTCAGCAAGAACTTCCAGCCACTTTTCCGCAACATCCTGCTCTAGCTCCCAGGTTGCCTCCCTTTCGTCATGTCTATTCCACAGAACCTTGACCATAGGAAACGACCTGTTCCTCAGCTGCCTGCTGCTCTCCTCGAGGATGCGAACTGGCAGTTCCACATAAGAAGAATCTGGTGCCACTTGCAAACCAGGAAGATCATCACCGATACAATGAGAAGGATCTGGCACATATCTCTTGAGATTCAAAACATAAAACACCTTGTGAATCCCAGTCAGATGCTCAGGAAGTGCCAACTTGTAAGCCACTTCACCAATCCTCTCCAGGATAGGATAGGGTCCAATGTAACGAGGTCGAAGCTTAGAAGACTTGCCAAACCTGAATAGACCTCGCATAGGACTGATCTTCAGGAATACCCTATCTCCCACAGAGAACTCAACAGCTCTGTGCTTAGTATCATAATATTTCGTCTGGCGATCTTGCACAGTACGTAATCTGTCCTGCAATAACTTGACTTCTGCTGTGGTCTCCTCCACAATCTGGGGTCCCCACACTCTCCTGGAATCACCCTCCTCCCAACAAAGAGGAGATCTACACCGACGACCATACAGTGCCTCGTAAGGTGCCATACCAATCGACGCCTGAAAACTGTTATTATACACAAATTCTACCAAGGGTAACCATAAGGCCCAATCTGCTGAGTAAGTCTGTATGCTTAGGCGTAGCAAATCCTCCAAGGTCTGAATAGTCCGCTCAGACTGTCCATCTGTCTGAGGATGATAAGCAGTACTGAACTTCAACTGTGTACCCATGGTAGTGTGTAAGCTCCTCCAAAACTGTGATGTGAACTTGGCGTCTCTGTCAGAAATAATAGATCGGGGAATCCTATGCAATCTGACAATCTGCTGAATATATACCTCTGCCAACTGTGCCGCTGAATCCGTCTTCTTAATTGATAAGAAATGGGCTGACTTGCTCAATCGATCCACGATGACCCAAATGGCGTCAAAACCTTGTCTGGTACGAGGAAGACCAGTCACAAAGTCCATAGTGATGTCATCCCATTTCCACTCCGGAATCGGTAATCTCTGCAACAATCCTCCAGGTCTCTGGTGCTCGGCCTTAACTTGCTGACATGTAAGGCACTTCCTAACAAAAGCAGCAACATCTGCCTTCAAACCTCTCCACCAGAAAACACTCCTCAAATTCCTGTACATCTGGACTTCTCTACGGTGCATAGCCAAAGTTCCATAATGAGCCTATCGAAGGATCCTCTCCCTGAACTCCTGATGTGATGGCACACACCAGCGACCCCTGAAAGTCAAAATGTCGTTTCTGAGAGCAAAGTCTCCTCCCAATCCCTGCGATGCCAACTCACTCTTCATCACAAAGCTGAAGATCATGCATCTCAGATAACCAGTCAACCCGAATAGTCAACGAGCTGAGTCTCTGAACAGACAACTGTTCCTGAGATCTTTCAACATCCCAATCCAAGTCTAATATAGAGTCACAGACTAACATAGTATGCATAACTACGTGCCTGCTCAAAGCATCAGCAACAAGATTAGCCTTACCCTCGCAGTAATTTATCACCAGCTCATAGTCTTTTATCAATTCCAACCATCTCCTTTGCCTCAAATTCAGTTCCTTCTGAGTGAATAGATACTTGAGACTCTTGTGATCAGAGAAGCAATCTACGGACACTCCATATAAATAATGCCTCCATATTTTTAAGGCAAATATGATAGCAGCTAACTCCAAGTCATGAGTGGGATAATTCTTCTCATGATCCTTCAGTTGTCTCGAAGCATATGCCACAACCCTACCATCCCGCATTAGTACAGCTCCCAAGCCTATATGTGAAGCATCAGTGTACATCTGATAAGGCTTCCCTTGAGTGGGTAAAATCAATACTGGAGCGGTACTAAGCCTCTGCTTCAGCTCTAGGAAACTGTTCTCACAACTCTCTGACCACTCAAAAGATTTTCCCTTCCGGGTCAGCTGTGTCAGTGGAGCGGCCAGTCTAGAAAAGTGAGGAACAAATTTCCTATAATAACCTGCCAGACCAAGGAAACTCCGGATCTCAGTGATGGAAGATGGTCGTTTCTAATCAATAATAGCTCGTATCTTGCTAGGATCAACAGCCATGCCTACTGTACTGACAATATGTCCCAAGAATGTTACTGAGTCTAGCCAAAAAGAACACTTGGAGAATTTTGCATACAGCTCATTCTCTTGCAATACTGTGAGCACTGTCCTCAACTGATCTGTATGAGCCTCCCTATCTCTGGAATAAATCAATATATCATCTATAAATATGATCACAAACTGGTCCAAGAAGGCATGAAAAACTTGATGCATCAGATTCATAAACACTGCTGGAGCATTAGTCAATCCAAAAGGTAACACTGTGAACTCATAATGTCTATATCTAGTACGGAAGGCTGTCTTGGGTATATCAGAATCTCTAATCCGGATCTGGTAATAACCCGAACGCAAGTCGATCTTGGAGAACACAGTTGCCCCCTGCAGCTGATCTAGTAAATCATCAATACGTGGTAAAGGGTACCGGGTACGAATCGTAACCTTATTCAATTCCTTATAATCCACACACAGCCTCATACTACCATCTTTTTTCTTGACGAATAAGACAGGGGCACCCCAAGGTGAACAACTGGGGCGTATCAGTCCCTTGTCTAATAAGTCCTGCAACTGAGTCTTCAACTCTGCTAGCTCGGCTGGAGCCATCCTGTAGGGAGCTCTAGCAATAGGAGCTACTCCTGTCTCCAAATCAATCGAAAACTCCACTTCCCTAGCTGGTGGAAGTCCAAGCAATTCCTCTAGAAAAACCATAGGGAAGTCTCTCACCACTGGAATATTTGACATAAGGGTAGTGGTGGCTTGGCTATCTGTCACATAAGCCAACCAACCAGTACAACCCTTACTCACTAGTCTCTCTGCCTGAAGAACTGAGATCAGGGGAATCTGCCTGTTCAGACCAAAGTATATCACATCCTCCGAACCAGGCACCCTGATCCTAACCTTCTTCTCGCAACAATCCAGAACCACTGCATGGTAGCACAACCAATCCATCCCCAAAATGATGTCGAACTCTGTTAGCGGCACACATATCAACTCTGTCACGAACTCGTGTCCACTAATCAGAATAAACCCATCAGTCTTCTGAATAGTGGGAATCTCTTTCCCATCAGGAAGCGCTAACCAGTAAGGGTTCTTTTTAAATAACCCTTGGATCCTGATATCTGATTCCAGATCCTCTCAGCAACAAAAGAATGAGATGCACCAGTATCAAACAAAGTCATGCACTGTACGTTGCCAAAATAAAGCATACCTGTGATCACTTCTGGTGACTCTGAAGCCTGCTGCCGAGTCAATGCAAATACTCTGGGCTGTCCCCCAGATGAACCAATCGGTCCTGTGATCCTCTGTTTCTTCCATATCGGGCAGTCGTACCTTTTGTGTCATGGCTGCTGACATTGGTAGCAAATAATCCCCCCAGTCCGAGTACCTGTCTGCTGCACTGGCCTCTCGAAAATAGGCCGTAGCTGGACCATGCCCTCCTGGGTACCACGGCGACCTCTATGTCTCTTGTCCTTTTTTGTTCTGTTGGGCATTTCTAAATTCCTTCCTCTTGTTGTGAGCCTCTCTCTGGGCCTCCATCTGGATGTCAATAAGCTCAACGGATCTCGCAGCCTCCACTAAGTCACGAAATCTGGCAAACTGGCTCACAACCAACTGACGCTGCAGCATAGGACGAAGTCTCTCCAAGAACATCTCACATCTGCGCTCCTCAGATGGTACCAGCTCTGCGGCATACCTCGCCAGATATGTGAATCTCAATAAGTAGTCGTTCACTGACATCTGGCCCTGCCTGAGGTGTATAAGGTCCTCCTGGACTGAGACATGGCAGAAGTCGGAATGTAGCACTCCCTGAATGCCTCAACAAAGTCCTCCCAATCTATCTCGCTGTTTTGGACCTCCCCAAAACACAGCGCGCCGCTGGCCTCTCCACCAGGTAGCAGCCTCTCCCTCCAATACTAGAGCAGCAAGTACTACCCTCCTGCCGAAGTGGACATCCCAAGGCATCAAACAGCTCAAGCATATGAGCCATCCAGTCATCTGCCACCAGCTGGGTCAGCCGACCCACTGAAACTCTGCGGACGCAGCCGCATAAAGGCATCGATCCAACGATCCACGGCTGGCTCAACTGGCAATGCTGGGATCGTCTCCAAGGTAGAAGTAGCAGATACAGGTCTACCCTCTAGCTGCTCCATGAACGGAAAGTCTCCTGGTATCAGCCATACTGTCAAAGCAACTAATCTGGCATTAGAGTCGTCATTTGGCATTTGGCATACGGACTACCATAGTATAATAAAAATGACCAACAGTTCTCCCCACCTTGGGTTGAACTTCTATACATGTCTAGCCCCACTATCCTAACCTAGGGCTCTGATACCACTCTTGTTACACCCCATTTTTTTTTTTTTTTTTAAACCGCGCGTGAACCGGACCGGAGCCGTTCCGCGAAGGCGGGGCGATTCGCCGAGGTGCGTTTCCGCGTGCGTTTGGATAAGCCGTGGATAAGCGGATCGGACGGGCGAGATCAGCGGTGGAGATTAACCGGCTGATCGGGTGTTAAGCGGCATTTTTGGAAGGTCAACCGGCGCTTAATGGGTCTTAACGGGTTATTACCGGTTTAAGCTGGGTATTTAACCTAAACTGTTCGGCTGTTAGGGTTTCGAACGGCGGCTAGAGGCGAAGTGTTCGCTAGGCGAACGGCGGGTACTTTCCGGCAGCCTTCCAAGGGGCTTTTGGTAACCGGAGGTTCGCGGGACAGAGGGGGAGCATTTTGAGGTACCGGTTTCGTTCGGCGAGGAGCTGCGGTTGATCGCGTGCGAGCTTCACCGTCGCCGGCGAGCAAAGGTAGGAAATTCAGATTTAAATCAGTTATTTAGCAAATTAAAAATATGGATTATTTTGTAAAAATCCCCAGAAAATTTCAGAAATTCCAATAGCCTCCAATTGAGCTCCTGGCTCATCCTACTGTCGATCTGAAATCATCCAAGCCACAATTGAATTATTGAAGATTAAACATATAATATTTTACTGGGTATAACATAATATAAAATAATATTTCATTGCATTCCATAATAAGGCATTAAATAATCATAATAGTAAACATAAAATCAAAAGAAGAAATAAAAATACTATTCTTATTGAAAACATGCATAAATTATACAATGTATTTGTAAGGGTTAAAATATCATAGAGAACTAATATGAACCACTAAAATAATACTAAAATAAAAAATTCCACAAACTAGAGAAAACTAAATAAAATTCAATAGTTAAACTAAATTGTAATCATAAGGTAAGTTATCTACTTCAATATAGATCACTAAGAGAAACCCTATCTATTATGTGTTGTTGTGCTCTAAGTGAATCTTCATGAAGCTTAGTATTGATTTTATGGTCTTGCCAAACATCTAAATTCATATTACATAGTTGATGGGTAAAATATCATTAAAAAAATATATCAAAAGGTAGTATACAAAACTTGTGAAAAAGAATTGCCAACATAACTCAAAAATAAGTTGAAGAAACTATTCTCGTTTTGTTTCTCAATCAATTTTTGTTAGATAGTTTTTTGCACCATTTTGATAGTCTATTTTCAGTCTTGTAAAGCATAGAATTAAGCTTGCTAAGCATGCATGACCAAACGGGCAGGCTCTTTAGTAGTTTATTTTTTGTTGAACTCTTAAAAAATATATGTTAGTTTTTAGTAGATTGTTTTTGTCCATAATCAAGTAGCTATTAAATGAATTTAATCACAAACTCAAATAGCTGTATTATTTCAGAGTGAATAGGACTAGTTTCATTCATGCGCTAGTTTTGCTAAAGTACTTGGCCATTGTTTGCATAGCTTTTCTAACTATTTCTGTTGAGAATAAGTTTGTTAGAGAGCAATATATGAAAAGAAAGGAGAATAATCACTAGCAAATATGTCACAATTTTAAGGATAACAATTAGGAGGCGAAATAACATTTATAATCATATATATTAAAAATCATAGATAATCTAAGTCGTTTACCATGTGTTCCATAAATTTAAAGTTTTAAGTAATTTGACTCTTAAAGGTGAGAAAATAGAGGTAGAACCTCAAGTAGAAATCGATAATGGAATCAGCATAATATTTGTGGTTTTGTTTTACTTAGGAAAATAGAAGATTAGCAAAACTAATAAATTTAAGGAGATTAAATGACACTCACAATTTTGGCATTACATAGATGAAAAAAAAAATTGTCTCATATCTACATTAAAGCTATTTGAATCATAATTAGAATTAAGAATTCTGAATAAACAAGGTATATAATTTGTGGTTCAATGCAAGATAAGGATGTTGATTTAGTGGATTTTATTACCTATTATGCTTGCTTAATGTTTGCCACATTAAAAGGGAATAAACAATGATATCATGTTCTAGTGGCATTGCCATCATGATGAAACCCTTAATCGTAGTTTCTCATGCTATAAATATACAAAATTAGTTTTCAATTTTTTCTTTGATGACTACCAAATTACCACGATACTTGACTATTGGATGTAGTTTTATAGATTAAGAATTTATTAGACTAGATGAAGATCAACAAAAAGGAAATAAAAATATTAGAATTAGTCAACTGTGGTGCTATTGGACTCCATAATGTACAATAATATATGAATAACAAACTACACATGAAATTGATACTATCATCTACTTCCTTGGTCAAAATTATCCCCTAGATGTTTTGCATTGTAGGAATTTTCCTGTAAGGTACTTTTGGAGCCACCATACGCTACATCGGCTACATGTTATTTCACAATTTATGTTTACTGCCATCTTGGCTAGATGAAGGCCAACATTGACCCTACTTGTATTATAAGCTATTGCATTTGCTTTAGTATATCATTTGAGATGGAAAAATATGTTTTTCATTGTAAAACTTGTCTTGTTACCTCACTTATTCCTAACAACATGGGCACAACATGAGACTGAGTCCTGCATTGCTACAATAGCCCAATAGTAATACAAAAAGTATCCTTTAATGTAAAATTTTAATGTGAATCTTTTCTTATGATTTTTTACTAAATTAAAGTTTGCAACATTTGCCATGAAGGGAACACTACTATTGATTGGGTGGCAAACTTTACTCTATATAATGACTTTTTGTGAGACTAGGGTACGTCCCTTCCTAAATGTTTTTGTTTGCTTTTGTTGTAGTATTATTTGTTTGAACATCCAAGATGTAATATTATTACATGGTTCAGCAACAGTTTTTTAAAAAGCAAATGCTAAGACGATGAGCTCTTAGCTTAGCCTACTAATGTATAATAGCCAAAAAAAAAGTAGAAATAAGGAACCTAAAAGAGAACACATACACACATTCACACTCACAAGGATAAAGCAAATAAAAGAGAGCTAGTCATAGATGCATATGAATGTTGCATTTCACTCTAGTTACATTGGTGGATCCATATGGACATGACTTATTTAGGCCAATAATCTTTCCATATCGACACACTAAGGGCTCGAAACTACGACATTGGCTCTAATACGACTTGCATCCATGCAATTAAGCATCTAAGGCTTAGATTAACCTTATTCTTATATTATGTTTCTTAATTGCTTCTAACATATTCATCAACCTAAATATTATGTCTCCTATGCAAAATGTTTCAACCCTTAAATAGTAATGTTTAGCCATGGAGTGATCCTTTTTTTATCTCACTCCTTTGGCATGACTGTACACTTCAAGAAATGTTGATCAAGGTTTGCCTACAAAGTTAAAAAATTCATTTCTTGTATGTGATACTTCATGATTTGTTGCTAGAACTCAATAAACCTCTTCCCAGTTGAAAGTTAAACACTTATAGTTTCTCAACAATGTTGTTTTAAGAATACTCACATTAAAAAAGCTGTTGAGATTGCACTTTGTGAACTTATTATCCATCTTAAATATGGATGTTTTGCTTCTCTATTGTCTTCTATTTTATCAAAATTATGCTAGAAAAGCTAAATTGTCTTACCATTATATAGATTCTTCACTCATAGATGATCCACAGCATTGGTTTGAGAGAAATAAAAAAATTATGGGTCAATTGGTTTCAACTTTAGCTCAGTAGAAAAAGGTTCCTCAGCCCTTAACCAAGCCTTCCCATCAAACCTTAAGGCATACAATAGGTAAAATGTTTTTTTGTTACAAATTTAACAATTATGGTTTTTAAAACATGGTAGAAAATTACAAAATTTATAGAGCACATCGTATAGCATAGATTTCAGAACTATTCTAGTAATAGTATGCTAGTAACCTAATGAACATAAACTTTAAACTTTCTTGAATGTGCCAACAATGTCAAAATGAAAATTCAACTTATTATGATTTTTTTATCATAAAAAAGCTAAACAAGCATGGGTTACTTTTTAAAGTAATTTGTACATTATGCAACCTAATACCTACAAAATCATAAAATGAATTACATCATGTAACAAGTAACGTAATATGAAATTTGTAATAGAGAGGACATAATCACAGTTCCCACTTTAATATCGTAGAATATTTAGAAAGCTAAACTAACTAAAAACTTTCAGCAATTAAATCAAGTAGTAACAAATGTTGTATGTAATATTAAAGAGAATTGTTGCTTCATAATAAGCTTTTTCCAATCATTGAAACTTTTTAGGAATATGTCAAACAAATTATTTTGTGTATCATATAATAATTGGCAAGAAATTCTGAAATAGTAGTGGAAGCAATTTAGAGGAAATGAGTTTAGATTTCTTTAATATTTAAAGAATTCAAATAACAGCTAAAGTGAAGATATTGGCCAAAACTAGAGGTCTTCAATTACGCAACCAATTGGAAATTAACAATTTATACATTTTAGTGGATTGTGGTGTGTTATTGAATATATTCTAAGATAGATAAAATATAAAATGGGAGTTAGCAAATGCAATGATGCAAGTATGCAAACTGGTTTGCTAAACATAAAGTGGAGCTTATTATTCATGTTAAATAATAATGTGGCCATACTCTTGCTAAGTAAACAATAATAAAAAATTCAACTCATATAAGGATACAACATTAATTCTAGATAAATAAAAACCTTTTATTGATATGGAGAAATTATAGCTCCCATACATGTTGTCTTTATAGAGGACTTGACATTTAAGATATGGAGTAATTTTCATATTGCATGGGGGTAGAATTAAGATTTTCGAGGTTTTTACCTATTTTGTATAATTGAAATATTGTTTTCATAAGATAGGCACTTCTACCATTTAGACTTACTATTCATGTGCATAAAAAATCATAACATAAAAATAGTTGAATAGTAGTTGGTGGTGGTCACTGTTAATCTTAGTTCATTAGTTACTCTATACAATTTTAAAAACTAATGGCTAAAGAACGTATCAAACAAAGTAAATACTATGAAAATATAGTATTATTATGATTTAACAATACTTTAAATCAAAACATTATGTAAGGAAAACCTGGCTATCGTCATAGCATACTATATGTGGAAGCTCAGACAAGTTTGATGTTTCACAAAGAATTGCACATAATGGAGTAATATGGTCTATGTTGATTATATTATCATCTGTTTACACTTGTTCATCACTAATACTCTTGATCTTATGACATAACTATATTGTGAAAATTTATTAAGTAGAATAGAAAGAAAGAATATTTAAATATGACCATAAGAAAAGCATCTCAACTCTTATGCTAACCAAAACCAACATTTATTTACATTGGATTAATATGATTGGCATCATTCAACACAAAACATACATTTTCAATGATATGGATATGCACATTAGACATATGAAAATTAGGAAGAGTGTAACAAGAATTTTGTTTCCTTATATTGCAATCACACACAAGAAGCTTACCCACTTCCATAATCCAAATGAATTTCTCACCATTTTGGTTGATGACATTAACAACTACTATTTGACATGTCCTACTAAATAGTTAGAGGAAAAATTGAACAGCTTATAATGCAATATATAATAAATTTATTACGTTAGTAAAAAAATGTTAATTATGCCAAATATTATTTAAATTATAACAATGGAATGTCAAAGAAATGAATGAAAATGATTTCTAGCAATTTAAAAATAAGACAGCCAATTGATGTTGTATTGAGAGTTATCACTTTTAACTAGAAGTCCCAAACCTTAAGAATAATGACATATTATATAAAAATGATGAACAAAAATGTAGCTCAGGTTCCAAAAATCCTTCTTTCTTGTTAGAAGGGCTGTTATCACTAATGTAGTATTTAAAGCCAACCACTTATGTACTCTTACTGATACCATGGTCATAATCAAAATTATTATCACACTCAATTTCATAACTTGAACCATTTCGCGAGGTAGCTCAGCTAAAATCAATATAATGCCCAATGATTTATGAGGTTTTAGACTCAATAGTCTAAGGACTTAGCCAAACATTTTTAATTTAAGATGAATAGAAGGAATTAAGATAATAATGAAAAGGATGATAATAAATGATGCAGATAAATTCAAGTCAAATTTAGATATCAGATAATAGCCTAAAATACCTAGATAGCAAACTAGGATTATGCAATCATTTAGTTAAAGAAAACATTATTTCTATAAATATAATGCTAATATTTAAAAAAACTCTCTATATATTATATCATAAGGCTTTAAGTAGATCGTAATTTTAAAGTTAAATTCAAAAGAAAAATTGGCTAAACTACAAAGTAGTTGTTGGATAAAAAAAATTTAATTTACTTTAAAATGCAAAACAACTAAATTCTTATTACACAGCTGGTGGATAAAAAAATCATTAAAAATCTAATCAAAAGGTCAATTTTTTTTTTATCAATACTTATTTTGAGTTATTGAAATAATCAATTATTATTCAAAATCACTACTTGTTGCACTGCCACAATTGACTTTTCTTCCATAATTTTTAACATTTTCTAGCTAGCCACATTATGCCTTTCAATTATTGTATTTTGAATGCAAGCATGATGTTAGCACATTTGTTTTGTGTTCTTTTCAAATTATTCCCGAGCAATAGTGTTTGAACAACACCACACATTGCCTCACTATTGTGTATATTTCAACATTATTATGCTTTGTATTGGCCAAGTAGCTACCATAAGAGTAAAAGTTTTAAGCAAACTTGTCACCTTTGCCTCAAAACTAATTATTAACATAGCAAAGTAATATTATCTTCACTACTTCTACATATGTTAAATCCTTTTTTATGACAATTATAACTTATTTTAGCAAGCTTTCAAAAACTTTGCCATTGAAATTTTTCTATATTGAGATGTAGTTCTTATGCCTCTTCTACTTTTTTTTACATTACGTATATTTTTTGGATCTATTTCCTGAAAAACTAAATTGCAAAACATTTAACCATTTTGGAGTTATCTTATGAAAACATATTAGTCTTGAAATATGTGAATTAGTACATTCAATATTCTAAACATAAGCATCTCAAATTATACCTTAGGGTTTTTATTTTACACAAACCATAAAATGATTCATGTTACACATTTATGCATTAAATTACTTAATCCACTACCAAAATCTATTTGATTATTATGTGCAATCTCTCAATATGTTTTAACATTAAATTTTTTTAAAAGCAATATTTTTTATTAATGAGAACTTTATTGTTTACTTGTGATTATCTTATTTAAATTTAGAAATATTAATCCCATTACACTTTTTAGACCCATTTCAATGAACCTTTATGAAGCTATTCAATTTAAAGAAGCTCAAAAATATTGTATTGCTATTAACTATGGAAATTAGGTACATAATATTTTTTGTGATGGATTTACGTGGTTGCATTTATGTTATGGTTTCAAATAATGTAGTTATGCTAAGTGCTTGGAATTTCGGTCATGTATGTTCTATCACTTAAAATATCCATCTAATTATTTAATACATTATTTTTACATTTCGTTAACGATAAGTTCAAATGTGAAGTTTTGAATTTCTTTAATATAAATACAAACCTAAATAACTTTCTAAAATTTATCCATCTTAGTTCACTCGATGTGAATAAAATATAACTATTAAGGCAATTACACACTTTAATATTTAGAATGTACCATTAAACTTTTGTCGAAATATCAACCTTATTTTTAAAAAAAATAAAAAACCCAACATAGATGCCAACATATAAATTTGCCAAAACCTTGCAATTTCAAAAAATAGAAAATTACCCATTTAATCATTTTAATGAAAAACGAAATATTTATAAAAAATGTTAGTTAGATAATTTATATATTTCATTGTTTAAAATAAATTAGTTGACATGTTAGTGACAAACATATAGGAAAAACCGTTTTGAAATTTTTCCAAATAAAAATGTACATAAAATTAATAAAGTAGAAAATTATATTGGTAAAAATTATTTAAAATGTTCAAAAGAATCATCATAAGCATTAATACTGTATTATATTAGAAATATTTTCAATTTTATTTTTTATTAGAAAAGGGATTACAATAATTTGATTCAAGGATATTAAGTGAGAAATCAATATTCCAAAAGATAATTATAATATGAAATAAATAATTTTAATAAGTATTTAAATATTCATACATTATTAGAATTTGCTACTTATAAATAATATAAGAAATATAAAAAAATATCAAATAATCAAGATAATAAAAAATGCTTAACATTTAAAATTAATTTTATAGCATATCAAAATAAACTTTTATAAAACTAAATATTGCTCAAAATTATTTTAAGGAAATTTGTTTTTTAAACAAGTTTTAGAAAAATTTAAATATAATTAAAAAGCATAAATGTTTAAAATGGCTTATGAAATAAAAAATAATAATATAAAACAATCATTAAGATATAAATATTAATATAAACAAAATATTTTATTTTTATTGTTAAGTAACAAAATATTTCATTAATCATCAAACATAAAAAAATTTAATTAATATGTACAAAATTTCAAGAAAATATAATCATAAAAGAAAATTTTTACAATAGCAAATACTGAAATTTTCTTCAACATAATAAAAATTATAAAAAAATATTTGAAAAAAAAATCAGTAATTGAATAGAAATAAAAAATTTGAAATTAGATTACATTGGATGGCAAAAAAAAGTAATTAAAGACTCCAAATAATATTAATAATTGCCTCATTTTTTACAATTGTTATGATAACTATAGAGAAGGCATGTCACAACATTCAGTAGCCCATCTTATGGTCTATCTTTCATAATATTGGCTTTTAGGGATGAAGCTTGGTTGATTGCACAACTTATTTCATAAAAGTATTTCAAAATAAAGATTAATGATAAGAAGTGAAAGATTAATTCATCTAAAAAGTAATAAACAAAAAATATGTCATTTTTAATTATTTAACATAATTTAATCAAAAAAATACTTCTAAACAAGAAATGTAAATATTCAATTGAAAGAAAAAATAAAATTATTTAAGGCAAAAAAACAAGTATGTCATGTTTAACTAGAATATAAAATATAATTTATTAAAATAATAAAAAAAATTATCTTGATAAAAAAATGATGGATATTTCGTCATCCAAAAAACATGAAAAATTGCAAAATGATTAAGTATAATATTTTCTCTAGTAATAAGCTAGCCTTGTACATAACTAAAATTATTTTCTAGCTTTTTAAAAAAATTGCATAAATAATAAAATTTACTATTAATTTTAAAATTTAAAGTTTTTATGATAATTAAAATATTGAAATTTAATTTTTATATTTGATCTTTTAAAATTTTATTTAAATAGTCAAGCCTAAAAAATAAATTAACAAAATAAAATGTTATTAAAATTATAAAAACATAGCATATAACATTTTAAAAAACATTAATGCTCAAAACATTATGTACAACACTAATATCATGTATATGTAAATATAAACTTATTCAACTCAATATTACAATTAAATACAGAAATTAACAATAAAAAATCAATTAGATGACATAGCGTCACATTTTTCATTTTATTTGTGCAAGCATGCAACATACAAAGAACTTACGTTTATAAAAGAAAGCGTAAAAGAGACAAATATTTAAAATCTTAGACATAATAACATAATTAATTAATTTTGGAAAATAAGTTTATTTAGTTAAAAAAAATTCTAAAAAACACAAAATTGATTAATATGTTTACACAATTTTAGAATACAGAAGACTAAAGTAAAATTAAATGAAGTTATTAATTTTGAGAATTAAGAACATAAAAAGTAATGTGTATTTGCTAGAAAACATAATTATACCATGCAAATAACTTTAAATGCCTATTTTGAAAAAAAAATTTAAATATTTAAGAAGTAAAAATGATTGAATAATACAAAAATATTAAGATATTGTATTAAAGAAATGAAATAAAAATAAATAATTCAGTAATATAGATGAAAATATTTGAAATGAATTTTTACATTTTAAAAAGTAAATGTATAATTGAAAACAAAATATATCAGCAAAATTCTAATTATTGTATAGTTTGATAGGAAAGTTTTAACAATTTAAGGGATAGATATTGTGTAATTAAAAAATGAGATATGAAAAATTATAGTTAGAAAATAATTATTATATTAAAAAGTTTAAATATATATCTCTAAAAAATACATATCGGCACATATAAAACATAATATGAAAGATAAAAACATATATTTTATAGAATAATAAAATTTTAAAAATATTTAGTGTTAGAAATTTGTGAACAAGATGTCCATAAGAGGGGGTAAATTATACAAATTTAAATTTAATTAAAATTAACTCAATTTTGACACGACAACTCATGATATAAATATTAATGAGATTCTTTTAATTTCTAATGACAAAATAAAAAAAATTATTTACAATTCAAAGTAGATTTTGTTATAGCAAAGCAATTAATGTAACTATAATAATCTTTTATTAATTTTAATTATTCATTCAAGAAGGTAATTTTAAGAAAACTTATATTGTTTTTTTCATAAAACATTTTTTTGCTCAAAATCAATCAAATTAAAATCAAGTGTGTTGTAAAAAAAATTTCTTGGTTGTCATGAATGTTATAATAAAAAGGATTTAGAAAGTCTTTTTCAACTTTAGTAAACCATTGTGTGACAATACCGTTATTCTTAAACAATAAATTAATAAAACAAAAAAAAAGGGGCAAAAATGTTTTTTGGTGATTCAATAATGCTAATGCTTTCATTTCTCATAATCGATTAAAATAAGCTTCAATTAACAACACTTATTGTTGTAGCTTCTAGTAGCAAAACCATAAAAAAACACCAAATTTTTGCCCTTAGCTATGTTGGATTAACTTCAAAAAAGATCTACTCCTGACCAAGGCCACATAAAAGTTACCCCACTCAGCTTTGCTACTTTTTTGACAC
>JAIUJO010000405.1:0-2500 GCA_023846275.1 Vanilla planifolia | reverse complement strand
TTGCCTTCTTCTTCTTCTTCTTCTTCTTCTTCTCCTCCTTCTTGTCGTTCTTCTTCTTCTTCATCATCTTCTTCTACTTCTTCTTCTGTTTCTTCTTCTTGATCTTCTTCTTCTACATGTTCTTTTTCTTCTTCCTCTTCTTCTTGTTCTTTTACATCTTCTTCTACTTCTTCTTCTTCTTCTTCTTCTCCTCTCCCTCCTTCTTTTTCTTGTTCTTCTTCTTCTTCTTCTTCTCATTTTTATTTCTATTTTTTCTTCTTCTCCTTCTCCTTCTTCTTCTTCCTCTTCTTCTTCTTCTTCTTCTTCTTCTTCTTCTTCTTCTCATTCTTTTTCTTCTTCCTCTTCTTCATTATCTTCTTCTTCTTCTTCTCCTTCTTCATCTTCTACTACTACTACTTCTTCTTCTTCTCCTCATTCGTGTTGTTCTTCATCTACTTTTTATTCAACTTCTTCCTCTTCTTCATCTTCTTCTGCTTCTTCTTCTTCTATTTCTTCTTCTTCTCCTTCTTCTTCTTCTTCTTATTCTTCTTCAACTTCTTCTTCTTCATCTTCTTCTTCTTCTTCTTCTTCTTCTTCTTTTTGCTCCTCTTCTTCCGCTTCTTTTGCTTCTACTTCTTCTTCTTCATCTTCTTCATCTTCTTCTTCCACTTCTATTTCCTTTTTTCACTTCTTTCTCTTCTTCTTCTTCTTCTACTACTTCTACTTCTACTTAATCTTCTTTTTCTTGTTCATCATCATCACCTTATTCTTCTTCTTCTTCTCCTCCTACCTCCTCTTCTTTGTCAACTTCTTCTCCTCCTCCTTGTTCTTCTTCTTCTTCTTCTTCATCTTCTTTGTCTTCTTCTTCTTCTTCTTTTTCTTCTTCTTCTTCTTCTCTTCTTCTTCTTCTTCTTCTTCAACTCTTTTTTCTTCTTTTGCTTGTTCTTCTTCATCATATTCTTCTCCTTCTTCTGCTTCTTATCTTTCTTCTTTTTGTTCTTGCACTTCTTCTTTTTCTTGTTCTTCTTCTACTCCTTTTCCTTTTATTTGTTCTTCTTCTCCCTCTTATTCTTCTTCTTCTTCTTCTTATTCTCCTTTCTCTACTTCTCTTCTTCTTCTTCTACTTCTTCTTCTTCTTCTTCTTTTTCTGCTTCTCCTTCTTCCTCTCCTTCTTTTTTTTCTTCGGCACCTTCTTCTTCTTCTTCTTCTTCTTCTTCTATTTGTTCTCCTCCTCCACCTACTTCTTTTTCTTCTTCTTGTTATTCTTCTCCTTCTTGATCTTCTACTTCTCCTCCTCCTTCTTCCTCTACTTCTTCTTCTCCCCCTTCTTCTTCCTCCTCTTCTCCTTCTTCTTCTTCTTCTTCTACTTCTACTTTTTTTTTGCTTCTTGTCCTTCTCCCTCTTCTTCTTATTCTTTTCCTTCTTTTTCTTCTTCTTCTTCTTCTTTTTCTTCTTTCCTTCTTTTTCATCTTCTTCTTCTTCTCTTTCTTCTTCTTTTTCTACTCCTTCCTCTTCTTCTTCATCTCCTTCTTCTAATTCTTTTTCTTCTTCTTCATTTTCTTCATCTCTGTGTTCTTCTTCTTCTTCTTCATCTTCTTCTTATTCGACTTCTCCTTCTCCTTCTTCGTCTTCTCCTTCTTCTTCTCTTTATTTTTGCTTCTTCTTCTTGTTCT
Source organism: Vanilla planifolia (assembly GCA_023846275.1). Lineage (NCBI taxonomy): Eukaryota > Viridiplantae > Streptophyta > Magnoliopsida > Asparagales > Orchidaceae > Vanilla > Vanilla planifolia. Next base: position 848 of record JAIUJO010000405.1, on the reverse strand, counting down.
TATTCTCCTTCTTCTTCTCCTCTTTTTTCTTCTTCTCACAGCTTTCTTTTTCTTCATCTTATTCTTCTCCTTTTTTTTCTTTTTCTTCTTCTTCTTCTACTACTACTACTACTATTACTTCTCCTTCTTCTTGTTCTTCTTCTTGTCTTTCTTCTTCTTCTACTACTTTTTCTTCTTCTCTTTCTTCTTCTTCTTCTTCTCCTTTTTCTTCTTGTTCTACAACTACACTTCTTCTTCTTCTTCTACTACTTCTTCTTGTTCTTCTATTTCTTCTTCTTCATCATCATCTTTTCCTTCTTCACCTCCTTCTTCTTTTTCTTCATTTTCTTCTCATTATTTTTCCTCTTGTTCTTCTTCTCTTTCTTCTTCTGCGTCTTTTTCTTCTCCTTCCTCTACTCCTTATTCTTCTTCTACTACTACTTCAGCTTCTTCTTCTTCTCCTCTTTCTCCTTGTTCTTCTAGTCCTTCTTCTTCTTCTCCTTCTTCTTTCTTCCTTTTCTTCTTCTCATTTTTCTTCTTTTTCTTCTTCTTCTTCTACTTCTTCTTCTTCTTCTTCTCCTCCTCCTTCTTCTTCTACTTTTTCTTCTGCTCCTTCGTCTTCTTCTTCTTCATGTACTCCTTTTTATTTCATCATTTTCTTCTTCTTCTTCTTCTTCTCCTTCTTCTCCCCATCCTCCTTCTTCTTCTTCTCTTTCTTCTTCTTCTTTTTCTTCTTCCCCTTCTTTTACTTCTTCCTCTTCTTCTTCTTCTTCTTCTTCTTCTTCTTCTTCTTCTTCTTCTTCTTCTTCTTCTTCTCCTACTTCTTCTCTTCCTTCTCTTTCTCCTTTTTCTCCTTTTCTCTTTCTTTT
>JAIUJO010000933.1:347500-352500 GCA_023846275.1 Vanilla planifolia | reverse complement strand
AGAACATGAAGAAGGGGAAGAAGAAGAAGGCAAAGAATAAGAAGAAGAAGAAGAAAAAGGAGAAGAAGATGAAGATGATGATGAAAAGGCAGAACAAGAAGTAGAAGAAGAAGAAGACAAAGAAGAAGAAGAAGAAGAAGGTGCTGAAGATGATGATCACAAAGGAGAAGAAGAAGAAGAAGAAGTAGAAAAAGAAAATTATAATAATAATAATATTAATAATAAGAATAATAAGAAGAAGAAGAGGTAGAAAAAGAAGATGAATAATTATAATAATAACAATAATAATGATGATAATAAGAAAAAGAAAAAGAAGAAGTAGAAGAAATAGAAGATGAAGTAGAAGATGGAGAAGACGAAGAATATGAAGAAGAAGAAGAAGAAGAACAAGAAGAAGGCGAAAAAGAAGAAGAAGACGAAGAAGAAGTCGAAGAAGATAAAGAAGATCAAGATGAAGAAGGAGAAGAAGAAGATGATGATGATGAAGAAGGCAAATAATAGGAAGAAGAAGAAGAAGAAGAAGAAGGAGAAGAAGAATAAGAAATACAAGATGAAGAAGAAGAAATACAAGAAGAAGAAGTGGATGAAGAAGAAGTCGAAGATGAAGAAGATGAAGAAGAAGTTGATGAAAAAGATGAACAAGAAGTGGGTAAAGAAGAAGAAGTAGAACAAGAAGGAGAAGTCGAAGAAGAAGAAGATGAAGAAGGAGAAGGAGAAGATGTAAAAGAAGGAGAAGAAGAATTAGAAGAAGAATAAGAAGTAGAAGGAGAAGAAGGAGAAGAAGAAGAAGAGGAAGAAGAAAAGAAAAAGAAGAAGAAGAAGAAGAAAAAAATGATGAAAATAATGAATAAAAAGATGAAGAAGAGCGAAAAGAAGCAGAAGAAAGTGAAGAAGAACAATAGGAACAAGAAGTTGAACAAGGAGAAGAAGAAGAAGAAATTAGTAAAATGAAGAAGGTGAAGTAGAGGAAGAAGAAGTTGTGGAAGAAGAAAAATATGGCAAAGAAGAAGAAGAAGAAGAAGAAGAAGAAGAAAAACAAGGAGAAGGAGAGCAAGAAGAAAAACTTAATAAGGAGGAGGAAGAAGAAGAAGAAGAAAAAGAAGGAGAAGAAGACGAAGACGAAGAAGTAGAAGAAGTATAAGAAAAAGAAGAGCAAGATGTAGAGGAAGAAGAGATAAAAGAAGAAGAAGAAGAAGAAGAAGAAGAAGAAGAAGAAGAAGGTGAAGAAGAAGAAGAAGAAGTCGAACAAGAACAAGAAGAAAGAGAAAAAGAAAAAGAAGAAGAAAAAGAAGAAGACGAAGAAGAAGAAGAAGTTGAACAAGAAGAAGACAAAGAAGAGAAAGAAGAAGAAGAAAAAGTAGAAGGAGAAGAAGAAGAAGAAGAAGAAAAAGAAGAAGATGTAGAAGAAGGAGAAGAAGTTCAAAAAGAAGGAGGAGAAGAAGGAGAAGAAGAAGATGCTGAAGAAGAAGAAGATGAAGAAGAAGAAGAAGATTAAGTAGAAGAAGAGGAAGAATAAGGAGAAGAAAAATAAGAAGAAGGAGAAGAAGAAGGAGAAAAACAAGAAGAAGATGAAGAAGAAGAAGAAGAAGAAGAAGAAGAAAAAGAAGAAGAGGAAGTAGAGGAAGAAGCAGAAGAAGAAGAAGAAGAAGAAGAAGAAGAAGAAGACAAAGAAGAAGAAGAAGAAGAAGATGATGATGATGAAGATGGCGATGACGAAGAAGTAAAAGAAGATAAAGAAGAAGAAGATGAAGAAGAAGAAGAAGAAGATGAACAAGAAGAAGAAAAAGAAGAAGAAGAAGAAGATGAATAAAATAAAGAAGAAGAAGGAGAAGAAGAAGTTGAAGAAGAAGAAGAAGAGGAAGTTGAAGAAGGAGAAGAAGAAGAATAAGAAGAACATGTCGAAGAGGAAAAATAACAACAAGAAGAAGAAGATAAAGAAGAAGTCAAAGATGAAGGAGAAGAAAAAGTAGAAGAAAAAAAAGAAAAAAAAGAAGAAAAAATAAGATGAAGAAGAACATGAAGTAGAAGGAGGAGAGAAGAAGAAGAAGAAGAAGAAGAAGATGATGAATAAGAATAAGGAGAAGAAGTAGAAAAGGGAGAAGAAGAAGAAGAAGAAGAAGGAGAACAAGGAGAAGAAAAGAAGAAGAAGAAGAAAAAGAAAGAAAAGAAGAAGAAGAAGAAGAAGAAGAAGAAGAATTGAATGAAGAGAAAAAGAAGAACTAAATGAAGAAGAAGAAAGAGAAGAAGAATGAGAAGAAGAAGATAGAAGAAGAAAAAGTTGAAGAAGGGCAAATGAAGAAGAAGAAGAAGAAGAAGAAGAGGAAGAAGATGAAAAATAAGAAGACGAAGAAGATAACGAAGAAGAAGAAGAAGAAATCAAAGAAGAAGAAAAAGAATAAGACAAAGAAGAAGAAGAAGGTGAAGAAGTAGGGGAAGAAGAAGAAGTTGATGAGAAAGAGGGAGAAGAAGCAGAAGAAGAAGGAGAAGAAGGCGAAAAAGAAGAAGAAGAAGAAGAACTAGAAGAAAAGGAACGAGAAGAAGAAGAAAAAGAGGAAGTGGAAGAAGAATAAGAAGAAGAAAAAGATGAAGAATAAGAAAAAGAAGAAGGTGAAGAAGAAGAAGGAGAGGAAGAAGGTGAAGAAGAAGAAGAATTAAAAGAAGTAGAAGAAGAAGAAGAAGAAGAAGAAGAAGTGGAAGAGGTAGACGGAGAAGAAGAAGAAGTCGAACATGAAGAAGACATAGAAGTGTAAGAAGAAGACGAAGTAGAAGAAGAAGAAGAAGAAGAAGAAGAAGAAGAAGAAGAAGGGGAAGAACAAAAAGAACAAGACGAAGAAGAAGAGCAACAAGAAGAAGAAGAAGAAAAAGAAGAAGATGAAGAATATGATAAAGAAGAAGAAGAAGAAAAAGAAGAAGAGGAAGTAGATTAAGAAGGAGAAGAAGAACAAAGAGAAGGAGAAGAAAAAGGAGAAGAAGAATAAGAAGAAGAATAAGAAGATTAAGTGGTAGAGGAAGAAGAATAAGAATAAGAAGAAGAAGAAGAAGAAGAAGAGGAGAAGTAGAAAGGGAACAAGTAGTAGAAGAAGAAGAAGAAGAAGATTATGATAATGACGATGATGAAGAAAAAGAAGAAGAAGAAAAAGACGAATAAGAAGAAGAATAAGAAGAAAAAGAGAAAGAAGAAGATGGAGAAGGAGAAGAAGAAGAAGAAGAAGAAGAAGACAAAGATGAAGAAAAGAAGTAGAAGGAGAAGAAGAAGAAGAAGAGAAAGAAGAAGAAGAAGAAGAAAAAGAAAAGAAGAAGAAGGAGATGATGAAGAAGAAGGAGGAGAAGAAGAAGAAGAACAAGAAGATGAAGTAGAAGGAGATGAAGAAGAAGAAGAAGAAGATGAAGAAGAAGTAGTAAAAGACGAAGAAGAATAATAAGAAGAAGAAGACGAAGAAGAAGAAGAAGAAGAAGAAGAAGAATAAAATGTAGTAGAAGAAGAAGGAGAAGGAGAAGGAGAAGGAGGAGAAGAAGAAGAAGAAGAAGAAGATGATGATGATGATGATGAAGAAGAAGTAGAAGAAGAAGATGGTAATGAAGAAGAGACGAAGAAAAAGTTAATGATAAAGACCAAGTAGAAGACAAAGAAGAAGAAGAATAACATGATGAAGAAAAAGTAAAAGAAGAAGAAGAAGAAGAGGATGAAGAAGAAGATGGAGAGGAAGAAGAAGAGCAAGAAGAAGAAGAAGAAGAAGAAGAGGATGTCGAAGAAGAAGAAGAAGTCGAGGAAGAAGAAAAAGAAATAAAAGATGAAAGAGAAGAAGAAGAAGAAGAAATAGAACAAAAAGAAGATGATGAAAAATAAGAAGAAGAAGAAGAAGAAGAATAGGTAGAAGAAGAAGAAGAAGAAGGAGAAGAAGAAGAAGAAGAAGAAGAAGAAGAAGAAGATTAACAAGAAGGAGGAGAAAATCAAGAAGGAGAAGAAGAAGAAGAAGAAGAAGAAGAAGAGGAAGAAGAAATGGAAGATGAAGAAGAAGATGAAGAAGAAGTAGAAGAAGACAATGAAGAAGAAGACGAAGAAGAAAAAATGAAGAAGAAGAAGTTGAAGAAGAGGAAGAGGAAGAAGAAGAGGAAGTTGAATACGAATAATAGGAAGAAGAGAAAGGAGAAGAAGAAGAAGAAGAAGAAGTAGAAGGAGGAGGAGAAGAAGAAGAAGAAGAAGAAGGCAAACAAGAAGAAGAAGACAAAGAATATAGGGAAAAAGAAGAAGAAGTAGAAGAGGAAGAAGAAGAAGAAGAAGATGATGATGAACAAAAAGAAAAAGACAAAGAACACAAAGAAGAAGAAGCAAAAGACAAAGAAGAAGGTGAAGGAGAAGAAGAAGAAGAAAAATTTTAAGAAGATGAAAACGAAAAGAAGAAGAAGAAGAAGAAGAAAAAGAAGAAGATGATGATGATGATGATGATGAATAAGAAAAAGACAAGAAGAAGAAGAAGAACAAGAAGTAGAAGAAGAATAAGATGAAGAAGAAGAATAATAACAAGAAGAAGAGGAGGAAAATGAAGATGAAGAAGAAGAATAATAAGAATTAGAATAAGAATCAGAATAAAATGAAAAAAAATAAGAATTAGAAGAAGAAGAAGAAGAAAAAGGAGTAGAAGAATAAGAAGAAGAAGGAGAAGAAGAAGAAGGAGAAGTTGGAGAAGGACAAGAAGAAGAAAATGAAAAAGGAGAAGAAGAAGAAGAAGAAGAGGAAGAATAACAAGAAAAAGAAGAAGATGATCATGATGATGAGGAAGAAGAAGAAGAAGAAGAGGAAGAAGAATAATAAGAAGAAGGGGAAGAAGAAAGAGAAGAAGGATAAGAAGAATGAGTAGAAGAAGAAGAAGAAGAAGAAAAGAAGAAGACGAAGACGATGAAGAAGAAGAAGACGAAGAAGAGGAAGAATAAAAAGTAGTTGAAGAAGAAGAAGAAGTAGTTGAAGAAGAAGAAGAAGAAGAAGAACGAGAAGAAGGAGA
>JAIUJO010000933.1:337500-342500 GCA_023846275.1 Vanilla planifolia | reverse complement strand
AAGAAGAAGAAGAAAGAAGAAGAAGTTGAAGAAGAAGAAGAAGGAGATGATGAAGAAGAAGAAGGGGACGATGAAGATGAAGAAGAAGAATAAGAAAATCAAGTAGAAGTAGAAGAAGAAGAAGAAGAAGAAGAAGTGGAAGAAGAAGAAGAAGAAGAACGAGAAGAATAAGAATAAGAAGTGGAATAAGTAGAAGAAGAAGAAGAAGAAGCACAAGAAATTAATGAAGAAGAAGAAGAAGAAGAAGAAGACGATGAAAAAAAACAGGAAGAAGAAGAAGAAAAATAAGAACAAGAAGAAGAAGAAGAGGAAGAAGAAGAAGAAGAAGAATAAGGAAAAGAAAAAGAAGAAGAAAAAGAAGAGGAAGAAGAAGAAGAAGAAGATAAAGAGGAAGAAGAAGAAGAAAAAGAAGAAGAATTTGAATAATAGTAATAATAATAAGTAGAAGAAAGAAAAGTAGTTGAAGAAGAAGAAGAAGAAGAAGAAGAAAAAGAAAGTTAAGTGGGAGAAGAAGGGGAAGAAGAAGAAGAAGAAGAAGAAGATGGAAAAGAAGAAGAAGACAAAGAAGAAGAAGAAGAAGATGATGAAGAAGGTGAAGAAGAAGAAGAAGAAAAAGAAGAAGAAGAAAGAGAAGAGGTATTAGAAAAAGAAGAAGAAGAAGAAGAAGAAGAAGAAGAAGAAGAAGAAGAAGAAGAAGAAGTTAAACAAAAAGGTGAAGCAAATAAAGAAGGAGAAGAAGGAGATGAAGTAGAAGAAGAACACAAAGCAGAAGATGAAAACGAAGAAGAAGAAGAAGATGATGATGATGAAGAAGAAGAAGATGAAGAACAAGAAGAAGGAGAGGAAGAAAAGCAAAAGAAAAAGAAGAAGAAAAAGGAGGAGAAGAAGAAGGACAAGAAGAAGATGGAGAAAAAGACAAAAAAGAAGTAGTAGAAGAATAAGAAGAAGATGGAAAAGAAGAAGAAGAAGAAGAAGAATAAGAAGAAGAAGAAGAAGAAGTAGTAGAAGAGGAAGACAAAGAAGAAGAAGAAGAAGAGGAAGAAGTTGGTGAAGAAGAAGAAGAAGAAAAAGAAAAAGAAGGACAAGAAGAACAAGAAGAAGAAAAATAATAAGAAGACTAAGAAGAAGAAGAAAAGAAGAAGAAGGACAAGAAGAAGAAGGAGAAAAGAAGAAGAGACAAAGAAGAAGGACAAGAAGAAGAAGAAGAATGCCAAGAAATGGAAGAATAAGAAGGCACAAAAAAAGGAGGAGAACAAGAAGAAGTAGAAGATGATGAAGATGAAGGAGTAGAAGGAGAAGGAGAAGAAGAAGAAGAAAAAGAGGAAGATCAAAAAGAAGAATAAAAGAAGAAGAGGAAGATGATGAAGAAGAAAAATTGGCAGAAGAAGAAGAAGAAGAGGAAGAAGAAGAAGAAAAAGAAGAATAAGAAAGAGGAGGAGAAGAAGAAGAAGAAGAAGAAGAAAAGATAAAGAAGAAGAATTGGAAGAAGATGTTGAAGAAGAAGAAGAGAAAGAAGAAGAAGAAGAAGATGGAGAAGAAGAAGAAGAAGGAGAAGAATAAAAAGAATAAGAAGAAGAAGAAGAAGGAGACAAAAAAGTAGAAGTACTATAAGAAGAAAAATAAGAAGAAGAAGATAAAGAAGTAGAAGAAGAGGACGAAGTAGAAGAAGAATAAGATGAAAGAGAAGAAGAAGAAGAAGAAGAAGAAGAAGAAATAGAAGTAGAAGAAGAAGTTGATGAAGAAGAAGAAGAAAAAAAGGAAGAAAAAAAAAGAAGAAAAAGAAGAAGAAGAATGAGAAGAAGGAGAAGAAGAAGTAGAAGAAGAAGAAAAAGAAAAAGAAGGAGAAGAAGAAGTTGAAGAAGAATAAGAATAAGAAGAAGAGAAAGAAGAAGAAGAAGAAGGCGAAGAAGAAGAAGAAGAAGTCGAACGAGAAGAATACGTAGAATAGGAAGAAGATGAAGAAGAAGAAAAAGAAAAGAAGAAGAAGAAGAAGGAGAAGAAGAAGGAGACAATGAAGAAAAGGTAGAAAATTAAGAAGAAAAAAATTAATAATAATATTAACAATAAAAATAATAAAATTAATAACAACAATTATAACAATAATAACAAGAAAATGATGAAGGGGAAGAATAAGAAAATGAAGAAGAAGAAGAAAAAGAAGAACAAGAATAAGAGGGAGAAGAGGAAGAAGACGAAGAAGAAGAAGTAAAAGAAGATGATGAAGAAGAAGAAGAGAAGAAGAAGAAGAAGAAGAACATCAAGAAGAAAAAGAAGAAGTAGAAGAAGAAGGAGAAGGAAAAAAGAAGAAGAAAAAGAAGAAGATGAAGAAATAGTCAAAGTGGAAGAAGAAGAAGAAGAAGAAGAAGAAGAAGGAGAAGAAGAAGAAGAAGAAGAAGAAGACGAAGACGAAGAAAAAGGACAAGAACACGAAGAAGAAAAAGAAGACAAAGTGGAAGAAGAAGAAGAAAAAGAACAAGAAGAGGAAGAAGAAGAACAGGAAGTAGAAGAAGAAGAAGTTCAAGTATTAGTAATAATTATAGGAGATGAAGCAGAAGAAGTAGAAGAAGAAGAAGATGAAGAAGAAGAAGAAAAAGAAGATGAATAAGAAAAAGTTGAAGACGAAGAAGAAGAAGAAGAAGTAAAAGAAGAAGAAGTCTAAAAAGAAGACGAAGATGAAGATAAAGAAGAAGAAGAAGAAGAAGGAAAAGAAGAGGAAGAAGAAGAAGAAGAAGAAGAAGAAGAAGAAGAAGAAGATAAAGAAGAAGAAGAAGTAGAAGAAGAAGAGGAGGAAGAAGAAGTGGATAAAGGAGAAGAAGAAGGAAAAGAAAAAGAAATAGAAGAAGAAGAAGTGGAAGAAGAAGAGTAAGGAAAAGAAGAAGAAGAAGAAGAAGAAGAAGAAGAAGATGAAGAATAAGGAAAAGAAGTAGAAGAGGAGGAAGAGGAAGAGGAAGAAGAAGAAGAAGAAGAAGCAAAAGGAGAAGAAGAAGCAGATGAAGGAGAAGAAGAAGAAGAAGAAGAAGAAGAAGAATAAGAAGAAGAAAAAGGAGAAAAGAAGGAGAAGGAAAAGAAAATGAAGAAGAGGAAGAAGAAGAAGAAGTAGAAGAATACGAAGAAGAAGAAGTAAAAGAAGAAGAAAAAGTTTAAATAAGTAGTAGAAGAAGAAGTAGAAGATAAAAAAGAAGGAAGAGAAGAAGAAGCAGATGAAGAAGAGGGAGAAGAAGAAGGAGAAGAAGAAGAAGAAGAAGAAGAAGAACAAGAACGAGAGGAAGTAGAAGAAGTAGAAGAAGTAGAAGAAGAAGAAGAAGAAGAAGAAGAAGAAGAAGTAGAAGAAGAATAATAAAATGAAGAAGAAGAAGAAGAAGAAAATCAAGGAGGAGGAGGAGGAGAAGAAGAAGGAGAAGAAGAAGAAGAACAAGAAGTCGAAGAAGAAGCAGAAGGGAAAGAAGAAGAAGAAGAGGAAGAAGAAGAAGAAAAAGAAGGAGAAGATGATGAAGAAGAAGAAGAATAAAAAGAAGAAAAAGTAGAAGAACAAGAAGAAGAAAAAGAAATGGACGAAGAAGAAGAGGAAGAAAAGAAAAGTCGAAGAAGAAGAAGAAGATAGCGAAGAAGAAGAACACAAATAAGAGGAAGAAGAAGAAGGCAAAAATGAAGAAGAAGAAGAAGGAGAAGAAGTAGGTGTTGAAGAAGAAGAAGAAGAAGAAGAACAAGAACAAGAAGAAGAAAAAAGAAAAAGAAGAAGAAGAAGTAGACAAAAAAATGACAAAGAAGAAGAAGAAGATGATTATTATGATGATGACGAAGAAGAAGAAGAAAAAGAACTAGAATATTAATAATAATAACAATAATAATAATAATGAGTAGTAGTAGTAGAAGAAGAAGAAGAAAGAAGAGAAAGATGAAGAATAAGAAATAGAAGACGACGAAGAAGAAGAAGAAGAAAAAGGAGAAAAAGAAGAAGAAGAACAAGTAGATTAAGTGGAAGATGGAGAAGAAGAAGTAGAAGAAGATGAAGAAAAAGAAGAAGAAGAAGAAAAAGATGAAGTAGAGGAAGGTGAAGAAGAAGAAGAAGAAGAAGAACAAGATGAAGAAAGAAAAGAAGAAGAAGAAGAAGAAGATGAAGGAGAAGAAGAAGAAGAGGAAGACAAAAAAGTAGATGACTAAGAAGTAGAAAAATAAGAAGAAGAAGAAGAGGAAGAAGAAGAAGAAGAAGAAGAAGAAGGAAAAGAAGAGGATGAAGAAGAAAAATAAGAAGAATAAGAAGAAGATGAAGAAAAGGAAAAAGAAGGCGAAGAAGAAGAAGAAGAAGAAGAAGTAGATGATGAAGAAGAAGAAGACAAAGAAGAAGAAGAGGACAAAAAACAAGAAGGACAAGAAGAAGAATAAGAAGAAGGTGAAGGTGAAGAAAAAGTAGAACCAGAAGAAGAAGTAGAAGAAGAAGAAGAAGAAGAACAAGAAGAAAAAGACGACGAAGAAGAAGAAGGTGAAGAAAAGGAAGACATAGATGGCACAAAAGAGGAAGGAGAACAAGAAGAAGAAGAACAAGAAGAAGAAGAAGACGATTAAGAAGAAGAAAAAGAAGAAGGAGAAGAAGAAGTAGAAGAAGAAGACAAAGAAGAAGTTGAAGAAGAAGAATAGAAGAAGAAGAACAGGAAGATGATGAAGACGGAGGAGAAGAAGAAGAAGCATAACTAGAAGAAGAAAAAGGAGACAAAAAAGAAGTAGAAGTAGAAGAAAAATAAGAAGTGGAAGACGAACACGAAGAAGAAGAAGACGATAAAAGAGAACAACAAGATGAAGAGGAAGAAGAAGAAGAAGAAGAAGAGGAGGAAGAAGAAGTTGATGAAGAAGAAGATGATGAGGAAGTTGATGAAAAAGAAGAAGAAGAAGAAGAAAATGAAGAAAAAGATGAAGTAGAAAAAGAAAAAGAAGACAAAGAAGAAGAATGAGAAGAAGGAAAAGAAGTAGTAGAAGAAGAAGAAGAAGAAGAAGAAGAGTGTAAG
>JAIUJO010000933.1:332500-335000 GCA_023846275.1 Vanilla planifolia | reverse complement strand
ATGAAGAGGGAGAAGAAGAAGAAATAGAAGAAGAGGAAGAAGAAGAAGATGAAGAAGAAGAAGAAGAAGAATGAGGAAAAGACGAAAATGAAGAAGAAAAAGAAGAAGAAAAAGAAGAAGACAAAGAAGAAGAACGAGAAGAAGAAAAAGACGAAGAAGAAGAAGAAGAAGGAGACAAAGAAGAAGAAGGCTAAAAAGAAGTAGAAAATGAAAAAGAAGAAGAAGAAAGACAAGAAGAAGCAGAAGAAGAAGAACAAGAACAAGAAGATAAAGACAATGAAGAAGAAGAAGATGAAGAAAAGGAAGAAGAAGAAGAAGGCACAGAAGATGAAGGAGAAGAAGAAGAAGAAGAAGACGATGAAGAAGTAGAAGAGGAGTAAAAGAAGAACAAGAAGACAAAGAAGAAGATTAAGATGAAGAAGAAGAAAAAGAAGAAGAACAAGAACAAGAAGAAGAAGTTGAAGATAAAGTAGATGAAGAAGAAGAAGAGTTGGAGGAAGAAGAAGAAGAAGGACAAGAAGAAGAAGGAGAAGAATAAGAACAAGAAGAACAAGAAGAAGAAAAAGGAGACAAAAAGAAGTAGTAGAAGAAGAAAAATAATTAGTAGAAGATGATGAAGAAGAAGAACAAGACGAAGGAAAAGAAAAAGAAGAAGAACAAGAAAGGGAAAATGAAGAAGAAGAAGAAGACGAAACAGAAGAAGTAGAAAAAGTTGATGAAGAAGAAGAAGAAGAAGATGATGAACGAAAAGAAGTAAAAAAAGAAGAAAAAGATGAAGAAGAAGAATGAGAAGAAGAAAAAGAAGTAGAAGTAGAAGAAGAAGAAGAAGTTAAAGAAAAGGACGAAGAAGACCAAGTAGATGCTGAAGAAGACAGCGATGAAGAAGAAGACGAGGAAGAAGAAGAAGTTGAAGATGAAGAAAAAGTAGAAGAAGAAGATGATGATGATGAACAGGAAAAAAAAGGAAAAAGAAGAACAACAAGAAGAAAAATAATAATCATAATAATAATAATAAGAAGAAGACAAAGTAGAAAAAGAAGATTAAGTCGAAGATGATGAAAAACAAGAAGAAGAGAATGAAGAGGCAGAACAAGATGAAGAAGAAGAAGAAGAAGTAGAAGAAGAAGAAGAAAAGAAGAAAAGAAGAAGAAGAAGAAGAAGAAGAAGAAGATGGAGAAGAAGAGAAAGAAGATGTAGAAAAAATGAAGAAGAAGAAGAAAAGAAGAAAGAGAAGAAGAAGAAGAAGAAAAAAAAGAAGGGGAAGAAGAAGCTGAAGAAGAAGAAGAAGAAGAATAAGAAAAACATGAAGAGGATGAAGAAGTAGAAGAAGAGGAAGAAGAAGATGATGATGAAGAAGAAGAAAAAGAGAAGAAGTAGCAGTAGTAATAGTAAAAGAAGAATGGGAAGAAGAAGAAGAAGAAGAAGAAGAAGAAAAAAAGAAGAAGAAGAACAAAAAGAAGAAGAAGAAGATAAAGACAAAGAAGAAGAAGTAGGAAAAGAAGAAGAAGAAGAAGAAGAAGAGGAAAAAGAAGGCAAATAAGAAGTAGAAAAAGAAGTCGAAGAAACAAACGAAGTCGAAGAAGAGGATGTATAAGAAGAAGAAGAAGAAGGAAAACAAGAGGAAGAGGAAGAAGACGAATAAGAAGTTGAATAAGATGATGAAGAAGAAGAAGAAAGAGAAGAAGTTGAAGAAGAAGAAGGAGATGAAGAAGAAGAAGAATAAGAAAATCAAGTAGAAGTAGAAGAAGAAGACGAAGAAGAAGAAGAAGTGGTAGTAGAATAAGAAGAACAAGAAGAATAAGAAGAAGAAGAACAAGAACAAGAAATTAATGAAGAAGAAGAAAAAGAAAAAGAAGAAGAAGAAGAAGAAGAACAAGAAAAAGAATAAGAATAAGAAGAAAAAGAAGAAGAAGAATACAAAGAAGAAAAAGAAGAAGAAGAAGAAAAAGAAGAGGAAGAAGAAGAAGGAGATGATAAAGAGGAGGAAGAAGAAGAAGAAGAAGAAGAAAAATTTGAATAATAATAGTAATAATAATAAGTAAAAGAAAGAGATGTAGAAGAAGAAGAAGAAGAAGAAAAAGAAAAAGAAGGTTAAGAGGGAGAATAAGGGGAAGAAGAAGAAGAAGAAGAGGAAGAAGAAGAAAAAGAAGAAGACAAAGAAGAAGAAGAAGAAGATGAAGAAGGTGAAGAAGAAGAAGAAGAAGAATAAGAAAGAGAAGAGGTATTAGAAGAAGAAGAAGAAGGAGAAGAAGAAAAAGAAGAAGAAGAAGAAAAAGAAGAAGTTAAACAAAAAGGTGAAGCAAATAAAGACGGAGAAGAAGGAGATGAAGTAGAAGAAGACAAAGAAGAAGATGAAAACGAAGAAGAAGAAGATGATGATGATGATGAAGAAAAAGAAGATGAAGAACAAGAAGAAAAAGTGGAAGAAAAGCAAAAGAAAAAGAAGAAGAAAAAGGAGAAGAAGAAGAAGGACAAGAAGAAGATGGTGAAGGAGACGAAA
>JAIUJO010000933.1:322500-327500 GCA_023846275.1 Vanilla planifolia | reverse complement strand
CAAAGAATAAGACGAAGTTAAAGAAGGGGATGTAGAAGAAGAAGAAAGAAAACAAGGAGAAAAAGATGAAGATGATTAAGAAGAAGAATTTGAATAAGATGATGAAGAAGAAGAAGAAGAAAGAGAAGAGGTAGTAGTAGAAGAAGAAGAAGAAGATGAAGATGAAGAAGAAGAAGAAGAAGAAGAAGATGTTATAGAAAAATATAAAGAAAAATGAACAAGAATAAGAAGATAAAGAAGAAGAAGAAGAAGATGAAGATGATGAAGAAAAAAAGGAGAAGAAGAAGAAAAAAAGAAGAAGAAGATGAAATAGAAGAAGAAGAAGAAGAAGAAGAAGAAGCAATAGAAGAAGAAGAAGAAGAAGAAGAAGAAGGAGAAGAAGAAGATGATGAAGAAGAAGATGAAGAAGAAGAAGAAGAGGATTATAAAGAAAAGAAGTATTTGAATAAGAATAAGAAGTCGAAGAAGAAGAAGAACAAGAAGAAGATGAAGAAGAAAAGGACGAAGCAGAAGAAGAAGTGGTAGAAGAAGAAGAAGGAGAAGAACAAAAAGAAGAAGAACAAGAAGAAGAGAAGAAAAATAAGAAGAAGAAGATTAAGAAGAAGAAGAAGAAGAAGAAGAAAATGAAATGAAGAAGAAGAAGAAGACGAAGAAGAAGTAGAAGAAGAAGAAGAGGAAGAAGAAGAAGGAATATAAGAAGAAGAAGAAGACAATGAAGAAGAAGAAGAAGAAGAACAAGAAGAAGAAGATGGTGATGAAGAAGAAAAAGAAGAAGATGAAGAGGAAGAAAAAGAAGAAGATGATGAAGGAGATGAAGAAGAAGTAAAAGAAGAAGAAGAAGAAGAATTACATGAAGAAGAAGAAGAAGAAGAAGAAGGACAAGAAGAAGGAGAAGAAGGACATGGAGAAGAAGAAGAAGAACAACAAGAAGAAGTTGAAGAAGATGAAGAGGACGAAGTAGAAGGAGAAGAAGAAGAAGAAGAATAAAGAAGAAGAAGATGGAGAAGAAGAAGAAGAAAGAAGAAGAACAAGAAGATGAAGAAGAAGGAGAAGAAGAAGAAGAAGAAGATGTGGAAGAAGAAGATGGAGAAGAAGGAGATGGAGGAGAAGAAGAAGTATAAGAAGAAGAATATGAAGAAGAAGAATAAGAGGAAGTAGAAGAAGAAGAAGGAGAAGAAAAAGAAGAAGAACAAGGAAAAGAAGAAAATGAAGGAGAAGGAGCAGAGGAAGAAGAATAACAAGATAGAGATGAAAAAGAAGAAGAAGGAGAAGAAGAGGAAGAGGAAGAACAAGAAGAAGAAGAAGAAGAAGAAGACAAAGAAGAAGAAGAAGATGATGATGAACAAGAAGAAGAAGAAGAATTAGGAGGAGGAGGAGAAGAACAAGATGAAGAAGAAGAAGGTGAAGAAGTAGAAGAAATTGAAGAAGAAGGAGAACAAGAAGAAGAAGAAGAAGAAGAAGAAGAAGACAAAGCAGAAGAAGAAGTTGACGAAGAAGAAAATGAAGAAGAAGAAGAAGTAGATAAAAAAAGAAGTAGAACAAGAAGAAGCCTTGGAAGAGAAAGAAGAAGAAGACGAAGAATAATAAGACGAAGAATAATAAGACGAAGAAGAAGAAAAAGATGAAGAAGAACAAGAAAAAGAAGGAGATGAAGAAGATGAAGAAGAAAATGAAGAACAAAAGGAATAAGAAGAAGAGGAAGAAAAAGAAGAAGAAGGAGAAGAATAAGAAAGAGAAGAAGGAGAAGAAGAAGGAGAAGAAGAAGGAAAAGAAGAGGAGGATGAAGAAGCATAAGAAGGAGAAGGAGAAGGAGAAGAAAAGAAGAAGAAGAAGAAGAAGAAAAAGAAGAAGAAAAAGAAGTAGAAGTAGAAGAAGAAAAAAACGAAAAAGAAGAAGAAGAAGAAGAAGAGGAAGAAAAAGAAGAAGAATAAAGAAGAAGAAGAAGAAAAAGAAGAAGAAGGAGGAGAAGATGAAGAAGGAGGAGAAGAAGAAGATGAAGAAGAAGAAAAAGAACAATAGGATGTAGAAGAAGAAGATGATGATGATGATGAAGAGGAAAGAAATGGAGAAAACTAATGGGCAGGAAAAAGAAGAACAATAAGGAAGAGGAGGACAAGAAGAAGAAGAAGAAGAGGACAAAGATGAAGCAGAAGAAGAAGGCAAAGAAAGAGAAGAACAACAAGACAAAGAAGAAGAAGAAAAAGAAATAGATGATGAAGAAGAAGAGGAAAAAGAAGAACAAGAAGAAAAAAACAAGAAGATGAAGAAGAAGAGGAAAGTGTAAAAGAAGAAGAAGAAGAAGAAGACAACGAAGAAGAAGAAGAAGAAGAAGAAGAAGACGATGACGAAGAAGAAGAAGAAGAAGAAGTAGAAGAATTAAAAAAAGACAAAGAAGGAGAAGAAGAAGACCAAGAAGAAGAACATGAAAAAGGAAAAGAAGAAGAAGGCAAAGAAGAAGAAGAAGAAGAAGAAGAAGAAGAAGAAGGTGATGAAGAAGAAGCAGAAGAAGATAAAAAAGAAGAAGAAGAAGAAGAAGATGTTGAAGATGATGATCACAAAGGAGAAGAAGAAGAAGAAGAAGTTGAATAAGAAAATTATAATAACAATAATAGTAATAATAATAATAATAATAAGAAGAAGAAGAGGTAGAAAAAGGAAGAACAAAAACAAGATGAATAATAATAATCATAATAATAATAATGATAATAAGTAGAAGAAAAAGAAAAAGAAGCAAAAGATGAAGTAGAAAATGTAGAAGATGAAGAAGAAGAAGAAGAAGAAGTAGAAGAAGAAGAAGATGAAGAAGAAGGCGTAGAAGAAGAAGACGAAGAAGAAGTCGAAGAAGATAAAGAAGAAGAAGATGAAGAAGAAGAAGATGAAGAAGAAGAAGAAGAACGCGATTAAGAAGAAGAAGAAGAATAAGAAGAACAAGATGATGAAGAAGAAAAAGAAGAAGAAGAAGTGGATGAAGAAGAAGTCGAAGAAGAAGATGAAGAAGAAGATGAAGAAGTTGACGAAGAACATGAAGAAGAAGTGGGAGAAGAAGAAGTAGAACAGGAAGGAGAAGAAGAAGAAGGAGAAGGAGAAGATGTAAAAGAAGGAGAAGAAGAATAAGAAGTAGGAGAAGAAGGAGAAGATGAACAAGAAGAGGAAGAAGAAAAAAATAAGAAGTAGAAGAAGAACTAGAAGAAGAAAATAATGAATAAAAAGAAGAAGAAGAGCGAACAGAAGTAGAAGAAAGTGAAGAAGAAGAAGAAGAAGAAGAAGTTAAACAAGGAGAAGAAGAAGAAGAAGAAGAAGAAGTAGAAGAAGGCAAAGTAGAGGAAGAAGAAGTCGAAGAAGAAGAAGAATAAGAGAAAGAAGAAGAAGAAGAAGAAGAAGAAATAGAAGGAGAAGGAGAGGAAGAAGAAAAAAGTTAATGAGAGGGAAGAAGAAGGACAAGAAGATGAAGACGAACAAGAAGAGGAAGAAGAAGAAGAAGATGAAGAAGGAGACTAAGAACAAGAAGAAGGTGAAGAAGAAGAAGAAGATGAAGAAGAAGGAGAACAAGTGGAAAGAGAAGGAGGAGAAGAAGGAGAAGAAGAAGAGGATGAAGAAGAAGGAGAAGAAGAAGAAGAAGATTGAGTAGAAGAAGAGGAAGAATGAGGAGAAGAAAATGAAGAAGAAAGAAGAAGAAGAAGAAGAAGAAGAAGAAGAAGAAGAAGAATAAGATGAACATGACGAAGAAGAAAAAGAACAAAAAAAGAAGAAGATGAAGAAGAAGTCAAAGATGAAGAAGAAGAAAAAGAAGAAAAAGAAGATGAAGAAGAACATGAATAAGAAGAAGAAGGAGAAGAAGAAGAAAAAGAAGATGATGAAGAAGAAGAATAAGGATAAGGTGAAGAAGTAGAAAAGGGAGAAGAAGAAGAAGATGATGATGATGAAGGAGAACAAGGAGAAGAAAAGAAGAAGAAGAAGAAGAAGAAGAATTGAATGAAGAAAAAAAGAAGAACTAAATGATGAAGAAGAAAAAGAAAAAGAATGAGAAGAAGAAGATAGAAGAAGAAGAAGTTGAAGAAGGGAAAAAGAAGAAGAAGGAGAAGAAGAAGAAGAGGAAGAAGATGAAAAATAAGAAGACAAAGAAGAAGACAAAGAAGAAGAAGAAGAAATCGAAGGAGAAGAATAATAAGACAAAGAAGAAGAAGAAGAAAGTGAAGGAGAAGTTGGGGAAGAAGAAGAAGTTGATGAGGAAGAGGAAGTAGAAGAAGAAGGAGGAGAAGAAGACGAAAAGGAAGAAGAAGAAGAAGAAGAACTAGAAGAAAAAGAACGAGAAGAAGAAGAAGAAGAAGAAGAAGAAGAAGAAGAGGAATAATAAGAAGAAGAAGAAGAAGATGAAGAATAAGAAGAAGTGGGTGAAGAAGAAGAAGAAGAGGATGAAGATGAAGAAGAATAAGAAAAGTAGAAGAAGTAGAAGAAGAAAAAGAAGAAGTAGAAGAAGAAGAAGAAGAAGAAGAAGTCGAACATGAAGAAGACATAGAAGAGGAAGAAGAAGACAAAGTAGAAGAAGAAGAAGAAGAAGAAGAAGAAGGCGAAGAACAAAAAGAATAAGATGAAGAAGAAGAAGAATAAGAAGAGGAAGTTGAAGAAGATGGAGAAGAAGAACAAAGAGAAGGAGAAGAAAAAGGAGAAGAAGAAGAAGAAGAAGAAGAGAATGTCGAAGAAGAAGAAGATGAAGGTTAAGAAGAAGAAAAAGAAGTAAAAGGTGATGGAGAAGAAGAAGAAGAAGAAGAACATATAAAACAAAAAGAAGAAAAGAAGAAGAAGAAGAAGAAGAATAAGAAGAGGAAGAAGAAGAAGAACAAGAAGAAAGGGAAGAAGAAGAAGAAGAAGGAGAAGAAGAAGAATAAGAAGATTAATGAGAAGAAGGAGGAGAAAATGAAGAAGGGGAAGAAGAAGAAGGAGAAGAAGAAGAAGAAGAGGAAGAAGAAATGGAAGATGAAGAAGAAAATGAAGAAGTAGAA
>JAIUJO010000933.1:305000-317500 GCA_023846275.1 Vanilla planifolia | reverse complement strand
AGAAGTAGAAGAAGAAGAAGAAGAAGAAGAAGAAGAAGAAGAAAAAGAAAAAGAAGGACAATAAGGTGGATTAGGAGAAGAAATAGAAGATGATGAAGAAGAAGAAGATGACAAAGACAAAGAATAAGAAGAAATGGAGGAGGAAGAAGAAGAAGAAGAAGAAGAAGAAGAAAAAGTAGAAGATGAAGACAAAAAAGAAGAAGAAGAAGAAAAAGAAGAATAAGTGGAAGAAGAAGTACAAGAATAATAAGAAGAACGAGAAGAAGAAGAAGAAGAAGAAGAAGAAGAAGAAGTGGAAGAAGAAAAAGAAGAAGAGAAAGAATAAGGATAAGAAGAAGCATAAGAAGAAAAAGAAGAAGAAGAAGATGACGATGATGATAAAGTAGTAGTAGTTGTAGTAGAAGAAGTAGAAGTCCAAGAAGATGATGAAGAAAGAATAAGAAGACGAAGAAGAAGAAGAAGAAGAAGCAAAACAAGAAAAAGACGTAGATGATGAACAAGAAGAAGAGAAAGAAGAAGATAAAGAAGAAGAAGAAGAACGTGAAATGGAAGAAGAAAAAGAGGATGAGGAAGAAGAAGAGGAGGAAGACGAAGAAGAATAAGAGGACGAAAAAGAAGAAGAAGGAGAAAAAAAGAAGTTGAAGAAGAAGAAGATCAATAAAATTAAGAAGAAGAAAATTAAGAATAAGAAGTTGAAGTACAAGAACAAGAAGTAGAAGAAGTAGAAGAAGAAGAAGAATAAGAAGAAGTAGAAGAAGAAGATAAAGACGAAGTAGAAAAGTGTAAGAAAACGAAGAAGCAAAAGAATAAGAAGAAGTAGTAGAAGAAGTTGAACAAGAAGAAGAACACGAAGAATAAGAAGAAAAAGAAGAAGTAGAAGACGAAGAAGAAGAAGAACATGATGATGATGAAGAAGAAGATGATAATGATGAAGAAGAATAACATGAAGACGCAAAAGAAGAAGAACAAGAAGAAAAGGAAGAAGAAGAAGAAGCTAAAGAAGTAGATGAAAAAGTAGAAGTAGATGAAGAAGTAGAAGTATAAGAAGATTTAGTAGTAGTAGAAGAAGAAGAAGAAGTCGAAGAAGAAGAAGAATAAGAAAAAGAAGAAGAAGGAGAAGAAGAAGAAGAAGAAGAAGAAGAAGGACAAGAAGAAGAAGAAAAAGACAAAAAAGAAGTAAAAGAAAAGAAGAAGAAGAAGAAGAAGAAAAATAAAAAAGAAGAAGAAGAAGAAGGCAAAGAAAAGAAGAAGAAGAAGGAGACATAGAAAATTAAGTTGAAGAAGAAGAAGACGAAGAAGACGAAGAAGAAGCAGAAGAAGAAGAAGAAGAAAGAACAAGAAGTAGAAGAAGAAGTAGGAGAAGAAGGAGAAGAAGAAGAAGAAAAAGAAGAAGATGTAAAAGAAGGTGATGAAGATGAAGACAAAAAGGAAGATGAAGAAGAAGAAGAAGAAGAAGTGGAAGAAAAAGGTGAAGAAGACAAAGAAGAAGAAGAAGAAGAAGAGTAAGAAAAAGAAATAGCATAGGAAGAAGAAGAAGAAAAAGATGAAGAAGTAGTAGAAGCAAAAGAAGAGTAGGAAGAAGAAGAAGAAGATGATGGCAAAGAGGAAGACGAAGAAGAGGAGGAAGAAGAAGATAAAGAAAAAGAAGAAGACGATGAAGAAGAAGAATAAAATGATGATGAAGAAGGAGAAGAAGAAGACGAAGAAAAAGAAGAAGAAAAAGAAGAAGAAATAGAAGACAAAGGAGAAGAAGAAGAAGAAGAAGAAGAAGAAGAATAAGAAGAAGAAGAGTAAGAATAAGAAGAGTAAGAATGATAAGAAGAAGAAAAACAATAACAAGAAGAAGATGAAGAAGAAGGAGAAGTAGTAGTAGTAGAAGAACAAGAAAATGAAGAAGAAGAAGAAGAAGAAGAAGGAGAAGAAGAAGCAGTAGAAGAAAAAGAAGAAGACGAAGACGTAACAGAAGAAGAAGAAGAAGAAGACGAGGAAGAAGAAGAAGAAGAAGAAGAAGAAGAAGACGAGGAAGAAGAAGAAGAAGAAGATGATGATGACGACAAAGAAGAAGAAGAAAAAGAAGTGGAAGAAGAAGTTGATGATGCTAATACTGAAGAATAAGAAGGAGAAGGAGAAGAAGAAGAAGTCGAAGAAGAAGAAGTTGAAGAAGTAGATTAAGAAGAAGAAGAAGATGACGAAGAAGAGGAAAAAGGAGAAGAAGAACAAGGAAAAGGACAAGAAGAGGAACAAAAAGAAGGAGAAGATTAAGAAGAAGAAGAAGAAAAAGAACAAGAAGAAGAAAAAGAAGAAGTAGATGAAGAAAGAGAAGATGAAAAAGAAGAAGAAGAAAAAGAAGTAGGAGAAGAGGAAAAAGAAGAAGAAGTAGAAGAAGTAGAAGATGAAGACGAAGAAGAAGAAGAAGAAGAAGGAGAAGATGAAGATGTAGTCGTAGAAGAAGAAGAAGAAGAAGAAGAAGTACCAAATGAAAAAGGAGATGAAAAAGAAGGAGAAGAAGAAGAAGAAGACGATGAAGAAGAAGAATAAAAAGAAGATGAAGATGAAGAAGAAGAAGTGGAAGAAGAGGAAAAAGAAGAAGAAGATGAAGAAGTAGAACAAGTAGAAGAAAGACAAGAAGAAGCAAAAGAAGAAGAAGAAGAAGAAGAGGAAGAAGATATAGAAGAAGTAGAAGAAGTAGAAGAAGTATAAGAAGAAGAAGACAAAGAAAAGGAAGAGAGAATAAGAAGAAAAAGAAGAAGAAGAAGAAGAGGGGGAAGGAGAAGAAGAAGAAGAAGAAGAAGAAAAATAATATGAAGTAAAAGAGGATGTAGAAGAAGAAGAAGAAGGAGAAGAAGAAGAAGATTAAGAAGAAGTGGAAGAAGAAGAAGAAGAAGAATATGATGAAGAAGAACAAGAAGAAGAACAGGAATAAGAAGAAAAAGAAGTAGCAGTAGAAGTAAAAGAAGAAGAATTAGTAGGAGGACAAAAAAGAGAAGAAGGGGAAGAAGAAGAAGAAGAAGGCGATGAAGAAGATGATGATGAAAAAGAAGTAGAAGAAGATGAAGAAGGCAAACAAGAATAATAAGAAGAAGACGAAGGAGAAGAAAAAGAAGATGAAGAAAAAGATGAAGAACATTAAGAAGAAAAAGAAGAAGAGTAAGAAGAAAAACAATAAGACGAAAAAGACAAAAAAGGAGAAAGAGACAAGAAGAAGAAGAAGAAAAAGAAGAAGAAGAAGAAGTAAAAGAAGGACAAGAAGAAATAAAAGTAGTAGAAGAAGCAGAAGAAGAAGAAGAAAAAGAAGGTGAAATAGAAGAGAGAGAGGAAGTAGTAAAAGTAGAAGAAGAAGAAGATGACGATGAAGAAGAAGAAGAAGAAAAATTTGAAGAAGAAGAAGTAGAAGAAGTCAATGCAGAAGAAGAAGAAGAAGAACAAGAACAAGAACAAGAAGAAGTAGAAGAAGAAGAAGAAGAAGAAGGTGAAGAAGAAGAAGAAGAAGAAGAAGAAGACACGATGAAGAAGAAGAAGAAGAAGAATAGGAAGAAAAACAATAAGTATATGAAGAAGAAGAAGAAGAAGAAGAAGAGGGTGAACAAAAAGAAGAAGAAGAACAAGATAACAAAGAAGATAAAGAAGAAGAGGAAAGAAGAAGAAGAAGAAGAAGAAGAAGAAGAAGGAGAAGAAAAAGAAGAAGATTAAAAAGAAGAAGAAGAAGAAGACGAAGAAGGAGATGAAAAAGAAG
This sequence comes from Vanilla planifolia, assembly GCA_023846275.1. NCBI lineage: Eukaryota > Viridiplantae > Streptophyta > Magnoliopsida > Asparagales > Orchidaceae > Vanilla > Vanilla planifolia. Next base: position 313,767 of record JAIUJO010000933.1, on the reverse strand, counting down.
AAGAAGACGAAAAAGAAGAAAAAGAAAAGAAGGAAGAAGTAGAACAAGAGGAAAATGGAAGAAAAAGAAGAAGCAAAAGAAGAGGATGAAGGAGAAGAAGAAAAATATGAAGAACTGATGAAGAAAAAGAAGACAAAGAAGAAGATGAGGAAGAAGAATTAGAAGACAAAGATGAAGAAGAAGAAGAACAAGAAGAAGAAAAAGATTAAGACGAAGGAGGAGGAGGAGGAGTAGATAAAGAAGAAGAAGAAAAAGAAGACAAGGAAGAAGAAGAAAAAAAGGAGAAGATGAAGATGATGAAAAACAAGAACAAGAAGAGGAAGAAGAAGAAGAACAAGAATAAGAAGAAGAAGAAGAAGAAGAACAAGAACCGGAAGAAGCAGAAGAAGAAGAAGAAGAAAAAGAAAGAGAAGAAGTAGATGAAGAAGAAGAAGGGAAAGAAGAAGAAGAAGAAGAAGAAGAAGAAGAACAGATGAAGAATATGAAGACAAAGAAGGCAAAAGAAGAATAAGAAGAAGAAGAAGAAGAAGAAGATGATGATGATTAAAAAGATGAAAAAGTACTAGAGGAAGAAGAAGAGGAAGAAGAAGAAGCCAAAGAAGAAGACGAAGATGAAGAAGAAGAAAGGATGAAGAAGAAGAAAAATGAAGAAGAAGAAGAAGAAGAGGTAAAGAAGAAGACAAAGAAGAAGAAGAAGAAGAAGAAGAAGACGAAGAAGAAGACGAAGAAGAAGAAGAAAACGACGATGAAGAAGGAGGAGAAAAAGAAGAAGAAAAGAAGAAGTAGTAGTAGAAGAAGAAGAAGAAGAAGAAGAAGATAAAAAGAAGAAGATGAAGGAGGAGAAGAAGAGGGAGGAGGAGAAGAAGAAGAAGAAGAAGAAGAAGAAGAAGAACAAGATGGAGGAGAAGAAGGAGAAGAAAAAGTAGATGACTAAGAAGAAGAAGTGGCAAAAGAAGGGGAAGAAGAAGAAAGGGAAAAAGAGAGAGAAGAACAAGAAGAAGAACGAGAAGAAAATAAAGAGCAATAAGGAAGAGGAGGAGGAGGAGAAAAGAAGAAGAAGACGATGAAGACGATGAAGAAGAGGAAGAAGACAAAGAAGAAGAAGAAGAAGAAGAAGAAGAAGAAGATGATGATGAAGAAGAAGAAGAAAAAGAAGAAGTAGAAGAAAAAGATCAAAAAGGTTAAGGAGAAGAAGAAGAAGAAGAAGCAGAAGAAGGAGAAGAAGAAAAGAAGAAAAAGAAGAAGGAGAAGAAGAAGAAGAAGAAGAAGAAGAAGAAGAAGAAGAAGAAGAAAAAAAAGAAGTAAAAGATGACAAAGAGGTAGTAGAAGAAGAAGAAATAGATGATGAAAAAGAAGAAGAAGAAAAACCAGAAGTAGTAGAAGAAGAAGAACAAGAAGAATAAGGAGAAGAAGAAGAAGAAGAAGAAGAAGATGAAGATGAAGGAGAAGAAAAAGGAGAAGAAGATAGAGGAGAAGAAGGGGAAGGAGGAGAAGAAGAAGAATAAGAAGAAGTCGAAGGAGAAGAAGAAGAAGCAAAAACAAAAGATGAAGAAGAAGATGAAGAAGTATAAGAAGCAGAAGAAGTAGACGAAGAAGAAGAATATGAGAAAAAAGATGTAGAGGAAGAAGAATAAAAAGAAGAACAATAAGGAGGAGGACAAAAAGAAGAAGAAGAAGAAGAAGAAGACGAAGACGAAGAAGAAGAAGAAGTAGAAGAAGAAGTAGAAGAAGATGAAGACAAAAAAGAAGAAGAAGAAAAAGAAGAAGAGGAAGAAGAAGAACAAGAATGAAAAGAAGAAGTAGAAGTAGAAGAAGAAGTGGAAGAAGAAGATGAAGAAGAAGAAGAAGAAGTTGAAGAAGAGAAGAAGAAGAAGTAGAAGAAGAAGAAGAAGAAGAAGTAGATGAAAAAGATGAAGAACATGACGAAGAAGCAGAAGAAGGGAAAGAAGAAAAAGAAGAAGAAGAAGAACACGAAAAAGAAGAGGGGGAAGAAGAAGAAAAAGAAGAATAAGAAGAAGAAGAAGAAGAAGAAGAAGAAGAAGAAGAAGAAGAAGAAGAAGGTGAAGGAAAAGATGGTGAAGAAGAAGAAGAAGGAGGAGGAGAAGAAGAAGAAGAAGATGATGATGATGAAGAAAAAGAAGAAAAATTTGAAGAAGTAGAAGAAGAAGATGAAGAAGAAGAGGAAGACGAAGTAGAGGAAGAGGAAGAGGAAGCAGAAGATAGTGATGAAGAAGAAGAAGAAGAAGAAGAAGAGATGAAGAATTAAAAGAAGAAGACGAAAATGAAGAAGAAGAAGAACAATAAGAAGTATATGAAGTTGAAGAAGAAGAAGAGGAAGAAGAAGAGGTTGAAGAAAAAGAAGAAGATGACGGAGAATAAGAAGAAGACGAAGAAGAAGAGGTGGAAGAAGAAGAAGAAGAAGAAGAACAAGAAGAAGAAGAAAAAGAAGGGGAAGAAGAAGAAGGGGAAGAAGAAGTAGAATAATAAGAAGAAGATGTTTTAGTAGTAGAAGAAGAAGAAGAAGAAAAAAGAAGCAAAAGAAGAAGAAGAAGAAGAAGACAAAGAAGAAGGAGAACCAGGAGAATAAGAAGGAGGAGGAGGAGGAGAATAAGAAGAAGAAGAAGAAAATGAGGAAGAAGAAGAAGAAGTGGAAGAAGAAAGGGAAGAAGAAGAAGAAGAAGAAAAGAAGAAGAAGAAGAAGAAAAAGAAGTAGAAGATGAGAAAGAAGAAGAAGTAGAAGCAGAAGAAGAAATAGACGATGAAAAAAAGAAGATGAACAAGAAGAATAAAGAGAAGAAGAAGAAGAAGAAGAAGAAGAAAAAGATGAATAAGAAGAAGTGGAAAAAGAAGAAGAAGAAGAAGAAGAAGAAAAAGGAGAAGAAGAAAGAGGAGAAGAAGGGGAAGGAGGAGGAGGAGGAGAAGAAGAAGAAGTAGAAGGAGAAGAAGAAGAAGCAGAAGAAAAAGATGAAGAACCAGATGAGGAAGAAGTAGAAGAAGCAGAAGAAGTAGACGAAGAAGAAGAAGTATATGAGAAAGAAGAAGATGTAGAAGAAGAAGAAGAAAAAGAAGAACAATAAGGAGGAGGAGGACAAGAAGAAGAAGAAGAGGAAGAAGAAGAGGAAGAAGAAATAGAAGAAGAAGTAGAAGATGAAGAAGATGAAAAAGAAGAAAAAGAAGAAAAAGGAGAAGAGGAAGAAGAAGAAAAAGGAGGAAAAGAAGTAGAAGTAGGAGAAGAAGTGGAAGAAGGATATGAAGAAGAAGAAGAAGTTGAAGAAGTGAAGAAGAAGAAGAAGAAGAAGAAGAAGCAGAAGAAGAGGAAGAAGAAGAAGAAGAGGAAGAAGAAGAAGACGAACGAGAAGAAGAAAAAGGAGAAGAAGAAGAAGAAAAAGAAGAAGAATAAGGTGGAGGAGGAGGAGAAGAAGAAGAAGAAGAAGAGGAAGAAGAAGAAGACAAAGAACAAGAAGAGGAAGAAGAAGAAGAAGAAAAAGAAGATGAAAAAGAAGAAGAAGAATAGAAAGAAGACGAAGAGGAAGAAGAAGAACAAAAGAAAAAGAAGAAGAAGAAGTTGATGAAGAAGAAAAAGAAAAAGAAGAAGAAAAAGAAGAAGGAGAATTAATTAAGAACAAGTAGAAAACAATGAAGATAAAGAAGAAGAAGAAGAAGATTAAGACGAAGAAGAAGAAGAAGAAGAGGAAGAAGAAGTAGGCTAAGAAGAAGAAGAAGAAGAAGGAGAAGACAAAGAATCAGATGAAGAAGAAGAAGACAAAGAAGAAGAAGAAGAAGACAATGGAGAAGAAGGAGGGGAAGAAGAAGAAGAAGATGAAGAAGAAGTAGGGGGAGGAGAAGAAGAATGAAAAGAAGAAGAAGAAGGAGAAGAAGAAGAAGAAGAAGAAGAAGTAGAAGATGTAGAAGAAGTAGTAGAAGAAGGAGAAGAGAAAGAAGAAGAAGAAGAAGAGTAAGAAAAAGAAGAATAATTAAGAGGATGAGCAGAAGAAGAAGAAAAAGAAGATTAAGATGACGACGAAGTCGAAGGATACGAAGAGGAGGAGGAAGAAGAAGAAGAAGAAGGAGAAGAAGAAGACAAAAAAAAAAGAAATAGAAGAAGAAAAAGAAGTAGTGGAAGAAGAAGAACAAGAAGAATAACAAGAGGAAGAAGAAGAAGAAGAAGAAGAAGAAAAAGAAGAAGAGGAAGAAGGAGAAGAAGATGCATAACAAGAAGAAAAAGAAGAAAATGATGATGATGAAGAAGTTGACAAAGAAGATGAAGAAGAAGAAGAAGAAGATTACGATGATAAAGTAGTAGTAGTAGAAGAAGAAGAAGAAGAAGAAGAAGAAGTCAAAGATGATGATGAAGAAGAATAAGAAGATGAAGAAGAGGAAGAAGATGAGGCAGAAGAAAAAGAAGATAAAGATGATGAAATAGAAGAAGAAAAGAAGAAGATGATGAAGAAGAAGTTGAAAAAGAAGAAGAAGAAGAGGACGAAGAAGAAGAAGAAGAAGAATACGAAGAAGAAGAGGATGAAGAAGAAGAAGAAGAAGAAGTTGAAGAAGAGGAAGATGAAGAAAATTAAGAAGAAGAAGAAGAAAAAGAGGAAGAATAAGAAGTTGAAGAACAAGATGTAGAAGAAGAAGAAGAAGAAGACGAAGTAGAAGAAGAAGAGTAAGAAGACGAAGAAGACAAAAAAGAGGAAGAACAAGAAGAATAAGAATAAGCAGAAAAACAAAAAGTTGAAGAAGAAGACAAAGAAGAAGAAGAACATGATGAAAAAGAAGAAGAAGAAGAAGAAGAAGTAGAAGATGAAGAAGAATGACAAGAAGAAGAAGATGAAGAAGAACAAGAAGAAGAGTAAAAAGAAGAAGAAGAAGAAGAAGAACAACAACAACAAGAACAAGAAGAAGATGAAGAATTCGAAGAAGAAGAAGAATAAGAAAAAGATGAAGAAGGAGAAGAAGAAGAAGGGGAAGAAGAAGAAGAAAAAGAATAATAAGGAGAAGAAGAAGTTCAAGACAAAAAAGAAGAAGTAGAAGAATGAAGAAGAAGAAGAATTAGAAGAAGAGGGACAAGAAGAAGAAGAAGAAGAAGAAGAAGACGAAGAAGAAGATAAAGATGAAGAAGAAGAAGAAGAAGAAGGTTAAACTGTAGGAGGAGATGAACAAAAAGAAGAAGAGGAATAAGAAAAAAAAGAGGAAGAAGACGAAGATGAAGAAGAAGAAGAAGAAGAAAGAACAACAAGTAGAAGAAGTAGGAGAAGAAGGAGAATAAGGAGAAGAAGAAGAAGAGGTAAAAGAAGGCAATGAAGCAGAAGACAAAGAAGAAGAAGACGAAGAAGAAGAAGAAGTGGAAGAAGAAGAAGAAGAAGAAGACGCACAAGAAGTAGAAGAAGAAGATGATGAAGAAAAAGGAGAAGAAGACAAAGAAGAAGAAGAAGAAGAAGACGAAAGAAAAATGGGAAGAAGAAAAAGAAGAATAAGAAGAAGTTGAAGAAGTAGAAGAAGAAGAAGAAAATGAAGAAGAAGAAGGAGAAGATGATGACAAAGAAGGAGGAGGAGAAGATGATGACAAAGAAGAAGGCAAATAAAAAGGAGAAGATGGAGAAGTAGAAGAAGAAGAATCAGATGATGATGAAGGAGAAGAAGAAGACGAAGAAGAGGAAGAAGAAGAAGAAGAAGAAAAAGAAGAAGAATAAGAAGTTGAAGAACAAGAAGTAGAAGAGGAAGAAGAAGAAGAAGAAGTAGAAAAAGAAGAAGAATAGAAAGAAGAAGTAGAAGAGAAGACAAAAAAGAACAAGAACAAGAAGAATAAGAATAAGTAGAAAAAGAAGAAGTTGAAGAAGAAGATGAAGAGAAAGAAGAACATGATGAAAAAGAAGAAGAAGAAGAAGAAGAAGAAGAAGACGAAGAAGAACAACAAAAAAAGGAAAAAGAAGAAGAGGAAAAAGAAGAAGAAGAAGAAGACTTAGATGAAAAAGAAGTAGAAGAAGAAGTAGAAGTAAGAGGAATAAGAAAAAGAAGAAGGAGAAGAAGAAGAAGACCAACGAGAAGAAGAAGATGAAGATAAAAAAGAAGAAGTAGAAGAAAAGAAGAAGGACAAGAAGTAGAAAAAGACGAAGAAGTAAAAGAAGAAGAAGAAGATGAAGAAGACGAAGAAAGCGAAGAAGAAGAAGAAGAAGAAGAAGAAGAAGAAGAAGGTGAAGAAGAAGGAGGAGACGAACAAAAAGAAGAAGAAGAAGAAGTAGAGGCAAAAGACAATGACTAATAAGAAGAAGAATAAAGAACAAGAACTAGAAGAAGTAGTAGGAGAAGAAGGAGAAGAAGAAGAAGAAGAAGAAGAAGAGGTGAAAGATGAAGACGAAGGCAAAGAAGAAGGCGAAGAAGAAGAAGAATATGACGTGGAAGAAGAAGAAGAAGGAGACGAACAAGAAGTAGAAGAAGAAGAAGATGAAGAAAAAGAAGAAGAAGACAAAGAAGAAGAAGAAGAAGAAGAAGAAGTAGAAGAAGAATAAAAAGAAAAAGGGGAAGAAGAAGAAGAAGAAGAAGAAGAAGAAGAAGTTGAACAAGTAGAAGAAGAAGAAGAAGAGGAAGAAGAAGAAGAAGAAGAAGAAGAAGATGACAAAGGATAAGAAGACGAACAAGGGAAGGAAGAAGAAGGCAAAGAAAAAGGAGAAGATGAAGAAGTAGAGGAAGAAGAATAAGATGATGATGAAGGAGAAGAAGAATTCGAAGAAGAAGAAGAAGAAGTAAACGAAGAAAAAAAAGATGAAAAAGAAGGCAATGAAGAAGAAGAAGAATAATAAGAAGTAGAAGAGTAAGAATAAGAAGAGGAAGTATAATAAGAAGAAGATGGAGAAGAACAAGATGAAGATGAAAGAGAAGAAGAAGTTGTAATAGTAAAAGAAGAAGAGGAAGGAGAAGTAGTAGAAGAAAAAGAAGAAGATGTAAAAGAAGAAGAAGAAGATGAAGAAGAAGTAGAGGAAGAAGAACAAGAAGAAGAAGGAGAAGAAGAAGGCGAAGAAGTAGAAGAAGCTGAAGAAGAAGATGAAGATGATGAAGAAGAAGAAGGAAAAGGAGAAGAAGAAGAAGAAGGGGAAGAAGAGGAGTCAGAAGAAGGAGAAGAAGGAGGAGAAGGAGAAGAAATAGAACAAAAAGAAGAACAAGTAGAAGAAGAAGAAGTAGAAGAAGAAATAGAAGTAGAACAACGACAACAACAAGAAGAAGAAGAAAAAAAAATGAAGAAGAATTAAGAGCAGAAGGAGAAGAAGGAGAAGAAGAAGAAGAAGAAGAAGTAGAAGAAGAAAAAGAAAAAGAAGAATGAGCACAAGATGAAGAAGATGAAAAACGAAAAGATGGTGAAGAAAATGCAAAAGAAGATGATGAAGAAGTAGACGAAAAAGAAGAAGAAGAAGAAGAAGAAGAAGAAGAGGATGGAGATGAAGAAGAAATAGAAGAAGTAGAAGAAAAAGAAGAAGAAGAAGAAGAAGTAGGAGAAGAAGAAGAAGAAGAAGAAGAAGAAGAAGATGGAGAAGAAGAAGAAGAAGAGGATGATGAAGAAGAAGAAGAAGAAGAAGAAAATTTAGAAGAAGATAAAGAAGAGGAAGAAGAAGAAGACGAAAAAGAAGAAGAAGTAGAAGAAGTAGAAGACAAAGAACAGGAAGAAGGGGGGAAGAAGAAGAAGAATAATAAGAGGGAGAAGAAGAAGAAGGAGAAAAAGAAGAAGAAGAAGAATAAGAAGCAGAAGGAGAAGAAGAAGAATAAGAAGCAGGAGGAGAAGAAGAAGAAGATGAAGAAGAAATAAAAGAAGACGAAGAAGGCAAAGAAGAAGAAAAAGAAGAAGAGGAATATGGAGAACACGATGAAGAAGAAGAAGAAGAAAGTTATGAATAATAATAATAATAATAACAATAATAATAAGAAGGAGAAGAAGAAGTAGTAGTAGAAGAAAAAACGAAGAACCTGAAGAAGTACAAGAAGAGTAAGAAGAAAAAGAAGAAGATGAAGAAGATGAAGAAGATGAAATAAAAGAACCAAAAAAATAATAATAATAAAAAAAAAATAATACTAACAATAATAATAATAATAATAATAATAATAATGATGATAAGAAATAGAAGAAAGAGAAGAAGAAGAAGAAGAAGAAGAAGAGGAAGAAGTACAAGAAGGTGGAGGAGAAGAAGACAAGAAAAAGAAGAAGAAGAAGAAGAAGAAGAAGAAGAAGAAGATGTTCAAGAAGAGGAAGAAGTAGAAGAAGAAGTAGACGAAGAAGAAGAAGTAGTGAAGAAGAAGAAGAAGAAGAAGATGAAGAAGAACAAGAAGGACAAGAAATAAATGAAGATGAAGAAGAAGAAGACAAGAAGAAGAAGAAGAAGAAGAAAAGGAAGAAGAAAAAGAAGAAGTAGAAGGAGAATAAGAAGAGGAGGAACATGAAGAAGAAAAGGTAGAAAAAAAGAAGAAGAACAAGGGGAATAAGAAGAAGAGCAACAAGAAGAAGAACAATAAGAAGAAGATGTAACAGTAATAGCAGAAGAAGAAGAAGAACAAAAAAAAGAAGAAATAGAAGAAAAAGAAGAAGAAGATGAAGAAGAAGGAGAAGAAGGAGAAGGAGGAGGAGGAGGAGGAGGAGGAGGAGGAGGAGGAGAAGAAGAAGAAGAAGAAAAAGATGAAGAGGGAGATGAAGAAGAAGGAGAAGGAGAAGAATGAAATGTAGAAAAAGAAGGAAAAGAAGAGGAAGAAGAAAAAGTAGAAGTAGAAGAAGAAGAAGAAGAAGAAGAGG
>JAIUJO010000933.1:300000-302500 GCA_023846275.1 Vanilla planifolia | reverse complement strand
CAAAGAAGAAGAAGAAGTTGAAGATGAAGAAGAAGAAGAAGTCAAACAAGATGAAGAAGAAGAAGAAGAAGTAAAAGAAAAAGAAAAAAGGGAAGAAGAAGAAGTTGATGAAGAAGAAGAAGAAGAAGAGGAGGAAGAAGAAGAAGAAGAAGATGATGACAGAGAAGAAGAAGACGAACAAGTGGAGGTAGAAGAAGGAAAAGAAGAAGAACACAAAGAAGCAGAAGAAGAAGAATAAGATGAAGAAGAAGAAGAAGGAGAAGACAAAGAAGAAGAAAAAGAAGAAGAAAAAAAAGACAAAGAAGAAGAAGAAGAAGAGGAAGAAGAAGAAGAATAAGTAGTAGAAGAGTAAGAATAAGAAGTGTAAGAATAATAAGAAGAATGAGAAGAATGAGAAGAAGATGAAGAAGTAGAAGTAGTAGTAATAGAAGAAGAAGAAGAAGAAGAAGCAGTAGAAGAAATTTAAGAAGAAGAAGATGTAAAAGAAGAAGAAGAAGGCGAAGAAGACGAGGAAGAAGAAGAAGAAAAAGACGAAGATGAAGAAGAAGGAGAAGAAGATTAAGAAGAAGAAGAACAAGAACAAGAAGTGGAAAAGATGTTGATGATGTTGATGTTGAAGAAGAAGAAGAAGAAGGAGAAGTGAAGAAGACGAAGAAGAAGAAGTAGAGGAAGCTGATGAAGAAGAAGAAGAGGAGGAAGAAGTAAAAGAAAAAGTTGAAGAAGAAGGAGAAGAGTGAGAAGAAGTGGAAGAAGAAGAAGGAGGAGAAGAAGAGAAATAGAACAAGAAGAAGAAAAAGAAGAAGGAATAGAAGTAGAAGAAGAAAGAGAAGAACATGAAGAAGAAGAAGAAGAAGAAGCAGAAGAAGAAGTAGGTGAAGAAGGAGAAGAAGAAGAAGATGAAGAAGAAGAAGAAGAAGGAGAAGAAGATGAAAAAAAAAAAGAAGGAGAACAAAATGCAAAAGAAGAAGAAGAACAAGAAGAAGATAGAGATGAAGAAGAAATAGAAGAAGTAGAAGAAAAAGAGGAAGAAGAAGACAAAGAAGAAGGAGAAGAAGAAGAAGAAGATGACGATGATGAAGAAGAGAAAGAAGAAGAGGAGGAAGAAGAAAATGTAGAAGAAGATGAAGAAGAAGATAAAGATGAAGTGGAATAAGAAGAAGAAGAAGATGAAAAAGAAGAAGAAGTAGAAGAAGTTGAAGACAAAGGACAGGAAGAAGTAGGAGAAGAGGAAGAAGAAGAATAAGAGGGAGAAGAAGATGGAGAAAACGAAGAAGAAGAAGAAGAAGAAGAACTAGAATTAGAAGAAGACGAGGAAAATTAGAAGAAGAAAAAGATGAAGAAGAGGAAGAAAATGAAGACTAAGTAGTAGAAGAAGAAGAAGAAGAAGACGAAAAAGAAGAAGAAGAAGAAGAAGAAGAAGGAGATGTGGAAAAAGAATGGGAACAAGAAGAAAAAGAAGAAGAAGATGAACAAGAAAAAGAAGAAGATGATGATGATGAAGAAGAAGTAGAGGAAGACAAAGAAGGTGAAGAAGAAGAAAAAGAAGCAGATGAATAAGGAGAATACAATGAAGAAGAAGAAGAAAAAAGTGAAGAAGAAGAAGAAGAAGAAGAAGAAGAAAAATAAGAAGGAGAAGGAGAAGAAGAAGAAGAAGAAGAAGAAGTAGAAGAAAAAGACGAAGAACTTGAAGAAGAACAAGTAGAAGAAGAGTAAGAAGAAAAAGAAGAAGACGAAGAAGACCAAATAAAAGAAGGAGAAAAAGAAGAAGAATAATAACAGTAATAATAATAAGAAGAAGAAATAGAAGAAAGAGAAGAATAATTAGAAGTAGAAGAAGAAGAAAAAAATGAAGAAGAAGAAGAAGAAAAAGAAGGTGGAGGAGAAGAAGGAAAAGAAGAAGAAAAATTAAAAGAAGAAGAAGAGCAAGAACAATAAGAAGAACAAGAAGTAAATGAAGATGATGAAGAAGAAGACGAAGAAGAAGATGAAGAAGAAGAAGAAGAAAAGGAATAAGAAAAAGAAGAAGAAGAAGAAGAAGAAGAAGAAGAAGAATAAGAAGATGAAGAATATGATGAACAAGAAGAAGAAAAAGAAGAAGAAGAAGAGGAACAAGAAGAAGATCAACAAGAACAACAAGTAGTAGTCATAGTAGAAGAACAAGAAGAAGAAGAAAAAGAATAAGAAGAAGAAGAAGGAGAAGAAGGAGAAGAAGGAGGAGGAGGAGAAGAAGAAGAAGTAGTCGAAGAAGAAGCAGAAGAAGACAAAGAAGATGAAGAAGATGATGAAGAAGAAGAAGAAGAAGAAGAATTAAATGTTGAAGAAGAAGGAAAAGAAGAGGAAGAAAAGAAGTAGTAGAACAACGAAATGAAGATAAAGAAGAAAAAGAAGTGGAAGAAGAAGATGAAGAGGAAGAAGAAGAAGAAGATGATGATGATGAAGAAGAACAAGGTGAAGAAGAAGTAGAAGAAGATGAATATTAATAAGAGGAACAAATAGTAGA
>JAIUJO010000933.1:290000-292500 GCA_023846275.1 Vanilla planifolia | reverse complement strand
GAAGAACGAGAAGATGAAGAAGAAGAATGAGAAGATGAAGAAGTTGAAGGAGAAGAAGAAGATCAAGAAGATGTAGAAGAAGAAGAAGAAGATGATGAAGAAGAAGAAGTTGAAGAAGTAGAAGGAGAAGAATAAGAAGAAGAAGATGAAGAGAAGAAGAAATGGAGAAGAAGAAGAAGAAGAAGAAGAAGAAGAAGGAAAAGGAGAAGGAGAATAAGAAGAAGTGGGAAACGAAGAAGAAGAATAAGAATAAGAAGAAGTTGAATAAGAAGCAGAATAAGAAGAAGAAGAAGAAGAAGAAGAATAAGGAAAACAGAAGAAGGAGAAGAATAAGAAAACAAAGAAGAAAAAGTGAAAGAAAAAGAGGACGAAGTAAAAGAAGAAGGAGAAGATCTATAAGAAGAAGAAGAAGAAGAAGAAGAAGAAGAAGAAGAAGAAGAAGCAGAAGAAGTGGTAAAAAAGAAGTATGAAGAAGAAGAAGAAGAAGGGAAGAAAAAGTTGTAGAAGAAAAAGATGAAAAAAGAAAAGAAGAAGAAGGCAAAGAAGAGGAAGAAGAAGAAGAAGAAGAAGAAGAAGATGTTGAAGAAGATGAACAAGAAGAAGAAGAAGAAGAAGAAGAAGTAGATGATGAAGAAGAAGAAGTAGAAGTAAGAGATGTAGAAGAAGAAGAACGAGAAAGACAAGAAGAGAAGAAGAAGAAGAAGGAGAAGTATTAGTAGAAAAAGAAATAGTAGGAAAAGAAGAAGAAGAAGAAGAGGGTGAAGAAGTACAAGATGAGAAGGAAGAAGAAGAATAAGAGTAAGAAGAAGAAGAAGTAGAAGAAGAAGAAGAAGGAGAAGAAGAAGAATGAGAAGAAGAAGAAGAAGAAGCTGAAGAAGAAGGAGGAGAATAAGAAGAAGAAAAAGAATAAGAAAAAGAAGTAGATGAATTGGCAGAAGAAGAAGAAGAAGAAGAAGAAGAAGAAGAAGAGAAAGAGGAAGAAGAAGGAGAAGAAGGAGAAGAAGAAGAAGAAGAAGAAGAAGAAGAAGAAGAAGTAGATGAAGAAGAAGAGAAAGAAGGAGAAGAAGTGGAAGAAGAAGAAGTAGTAGATGAAGAAGTAGAAGTAGATTAAGAAGAAGAGAAGGAGAAAAAGTGGAAGAAGAAGAAGAAGTAGAAGAAGATGAAGAAGAAAAATTATAAGAATAAGATGAAGAAGAAAAAGAAGAAGAAGAAAAAGTAGAAGAAGAAGAAAAAGAAGAAGTAGAAAAAGAAGTAGATGAAGAAGAATAAGACTAAGAAGAAGTTGAAGAATAAGTAGTAGTAGTGCAAGAAGAAGAGGAAGAGGAAGATGTAGTAGAAGAAGAAGTAGAACAACAACAAGAAGAACAAGAGATGAAGTAAAAGAGGAAGTAGAAGAAGAATAAGATGAAGAAGAAGAAGAAGAAGAAGTAGATGAAGAAGAAGGAGATGAAGTAGAAGAAAAAGACGTAGAAGAAGAAGTAGTAGTAGTGGTAGTATTATTATTGCTAGTAAAAGAGGACAAAGAAGAAGAAGAAGAAGAAGATGAAGAATAAGAATAACAATAATAATAATAATAATAATAACAATAATAATAAAATGAAAAAAAGACAACAAAGAAGATGAAGAAGAACTTGTAGTAGTAGTAGTAGTAGTAGAAGAAGAAGAAGAAGAAGAAGAAGTATTTGTAGTAGTAGTAGTAGTAGCAGTAGAAGAAGAAGAAGTAGAAGAAGAAGAAGATGATGAAGAAGAAGAAGAAGAGGTGGAGAAGAAAAATAAGGAGAAGAAGGAGATGGAGAAGGAGAAGAACAAGAAAAAGAAGAAGATGAAGAAAAAGAAAAAGAAGAAGAAGAAAAAAAAATGAAGAAGAAGTAGTAGAAGAAGAAGAAGTAAAAGAACAAGAGGAAGAAGAAGAAGAAGCAATGTAAAAGAAAAAGAAGAAGAAGATGATGAAGAAGAAGAAGAAGAAGAAGAAGTAGAAGAAGAAGAAGAAGAAGAAGAAGGGTAAGAAGAAGGAGAACAAGGAAAAGAAGTTGAATTGCTAGAAGAACAACAAGAAGAATAAGAAGAAGAAAAAGAAGTTGAAGAAGAAAAAGAAGTAGGAAGAAGAAGTAGAATAAGTAGAAATATAAAAAGAAGAAGAAAAAGAAGAAGATGATGATGATTATTTTGATGATTATGAAGAAGAACAAGAAGAAGAAAAAAGAAGTAAAAGAAGAAGTAGTAGATGAAAAAAATAGTAGAAGAAGAAGAAGATGAAGGAGAAAATGAAGAAGAAGAAGGAGAAGAAGAAAAGAAGAAGAAGAAGAAGAAGAAGAAGAAGAAGAAGAAGAAGAATAAGTAAAAGAAGAAGACGAAGAAGAAGAAGAAATAGTAGTAGAAGAAGAAGAAGAGGAGGAAGAAGAAGAAGAAAAAGAAGAAGAAGAAGGAGAAGGAGAACAAGAAGAAAATCAAGAACAAGAAGAAGAAGAGGAAGATGATGATGAAGAAGAAGAAGAAGACA
>JAIUJO010000933.1:257500-265000 GCA_023846275.1 Vanilla planifolia | reverse complement strand
CTTCTTCTTCTTCTTCTTCTTCTCCTTTTTCTCTTTTTTCTTCTTCTTCTTCTTCTTCTCCCAATTCTTCTTCTTCTTCTACTTCTTCTACTTCTTCTTCTTCATCTTCTTCTTCTTCTTCCTTTTCTTCTTCCTCTACTTCTCTCTTCTTCTTCTTCTCCTTCTTTTTATTCTTCTTATTTTTTTTTGCTTCTTCTTGCTCCTCTTCTTTCACATCTTCCTCTTCCTCTTCTTCTTGTTCTTGTTCTTATTTTTCTTCTTCTTCTTCTTCTTCTTCTACTACTACTACTACTTCTACTTTTTCTTCTTGTTCTTCTCCGTCATCTCCATCTTTACCTTCTTCTCCTTCTTCAACTTCTTCTTCTTCTTCATTTCATCTTCTTGTTCATCTTCTTCTTCTTCTTTTCTTCCTTCTTCTACTTCTCCTTCTACTTCTTCTTCTTCTTTTTCTTCCTTTTCTTCCACTTCTTCCTCTTCTTCTTCCACTTCTTCTTCCTCTTGTTCTTCTTCTTTTTCTTCTTTTTCTTCTTCTTCTTCTTCATCATCATCTTCTTCTTCTTCTCCTTCTTCTTCCTCTTCTTCTTGCAATTCTTCTTCTTCAGCATCTTCTTCTTCTTCCTCTTCTTCTTCCTTTTCGTCTATATTTTTCTTTTCTTCATCATCATCATCATCGTCGTGTTCGTATTATTATTATTATTATTATTATTCTCCTCTTTTCTCTCTTTCTTCTTCATCGTCTTCAACTTCTTCTCCCTCTTCTTTTTCTTCTTCTACATCATCTTCTTCTTCCTCTAATTCATCCTTTACCTCTCTTCTTCTTCTTCTTCTTCTTCTTCTTCATCTTCTTCTTCTTCTTCTTCTTCTTCTTCTTCTCTTTCTTCTACTTCTCCTTCTTCTTCTTCTTCTTCTTACTCTTCTTCCTCTACTTCTTCTTGTTGTTTTACTGCTTCTTCTTCTTCATCTCCTCCTTCTTCTTCTTCCTCGTCGTCTACTTAATCTTCTTCTCCTTTTTCTTCTTCTTTACTTCTAGTTCATCTTCATCTTTGCCTTCTCATCCTCTTCTTCTTCTTCACTTCGTCTTCTTCTTCTTCCTCCTCTTCTTCTTCTTCTTCTACTTCTTCTTCTTCTTCTTCTTCTTCCTTCACCTCTTCTTCATCTTCCTTTTTCACATCTTCATCATCTTCTTCTTCTTCTTCCTCTTCTTTTTCTACTACTTGATCATCTTCTCCATCTTCTTCTTCTTCTTCTTCTTCTACATCTTCTTCTTCTTCTTCTTCTTCTTCATCTTCATCATCGTCTTCTCCTTTTTCTTCTTATATTCTTCTTCTTCATCTTCTTCTTCTTCTTCTTCTTCATCTTCTTCTTCTTGATCTTCAACATCTTCTTCTTCTTCTTCTTGTTCTTCTTGTTCTTCTTGTTCTTCTTATTCTTCTTCTTCTTCTTCTTCCTACACTTCATCCTCTTCTTCTTCTTATTATTATTCCTCCTCTTCTTTCTCTTTTTCTTCTTCTTCTTCTTCTATTAATTCAACTTCTACTTCATCTTCTTCTTCTTCTTCCTTTTCCACTTTACCTTTCTTTTTCTTCTTCTTTATCTTCTTCTTCATCTTCTTATTCTTCTTCTTCTTCATCATCTTCTTCTTCTTCCTTTACTTTCATCTTCTTCATCATCATCTTCTTCTTCTTCTTCTTCCCCTTCTTCTTCTTCTTCTTCTTCTGCTTCTTCTTCTTCTTCTTCTTCCTCCTCTTCTTCGTCTTCTTCATGTTCTTCTTCTTCTTCTTCTTCTTTGTCTTCTTCTTCTTCTTCTTCTTCTTCTTCTTCATCTTCATCATCGTCTTCTTCTTCTTCTTCTTCTTCCTCTTCTTCTTCTTCTTCTTCTTCTTCACTTCGTCTTCTTCTTTTTCTTCTTCTTCTTCATCATCTCTTCTTCTTCTTCTTCCTCTTCACCTTCTTCTTCTTCTTCTTTGTCTTTGTCTTCTTCTTCTTTGTCTTTGTCTTCTTCTTCTTTGTCTTTGTCTTCTTCTTCTTCTTCTTCCTCTTTGTCATTATCTTCTTCTTCTTCTTCTTCTCTTTCATGATCATCTTCGTCTTCATCTACTACTTCTTCCTTTCCTTGTTCTTCTTCTTTTTCTTCTTCATCTTCTTCTTCTTCTTCTTCCTTTTTTTCTTCTTATTCTTCCCCTTCTTCTTCTACTTGTACTTCTTCTTCTTCTTCTTCTTCTTCTTCTTCTTTAGCTTCTTCTTCTTCTTCTTCTTCTTCTTCTTCTTCTTCTTCTTTATTTTATTCTCTATCTTCTTCATCTTCTTCTTCTTCTTTTGTTCATCTTCTTCTTCTTCTTCTCCTCCTTCTTCCTCTTGTTCTACTTCTTCTTTTCCTTCTTCTTCTTCTTCTTCTTCCTTTTCTTCTTCTCCATCTTCTTCTTCTTCTTTCTTTTCTTCTTCTTCTTCATCCTCATTTTCCACTTCTTCTTCTACTTCTTCTTCTTCTTCCTCTTTTTCTTCTTCTTCTTCTTCTTTTTCATCTTCTTCTACTTCTTCTTCATCATCTTCTTTTTCTTCACCTTCCTCTTCTTCTTCTTCTTAATCTACTTCTTCCTCTTCTTCTTCTTCTTCCTCTTCTTCTTTTTCTTCTTCTTCTTCCTCTTCTTCCTCTTCTACCTCATCTTCTTCTTCTTCTTCCTCTTTTTTCTCTTCTACTTCTTCTTCTTTTTCCCTTCTTCTTATTCTTCATATTCTTCTTCTTCTTCTTCTTCTTCTTCTTCTTACTCTTTTTGTTGTTATTGTTTTTGTTGCTCTTCTTCTTCTTCTTCTTCTCCTTCTTCTTCTTCATTCATCATCTTCTTCTTCTTCTTCTTCTTCTTCCTATTCTTCCACTTCTTCCTCTTCTACTTCTTCTTCTTCTTCCTCTTCTTCTGCTTCTTCCTCTCTTTCTTCTTCTTCTTCACCACCATCTTCATCAACTTCTTATTCTTATTCTTCTTCATCTCCTTCTTCTTCTTCTTGTTCTACTTCTTCTTCTTCTTCTTATTCTTCTTCTTCTTCTTCTTTTTCTTCTTCTTCTTCCACTTCTTCCTCTCCTTCTTTTCCTTCCTCTACTTCTTGTTCATCTTCTTCTTCTTTTTCTTCCTCTTCTTCTTCTTCATCATCATCATCTTCTTCTTCTTCTTCTTCATCTACATTTGCTACTACTTCTTCTTCATCTTCTTGCTCCACTTCTTCTTCTGCTCCTTCCTCTTCCTCCTCTTCCTCTTCTTCTTCTTCTTCTACTACTACTACTTCTTCTTCATCTTCTTCTTTTTCTACTTCTCCTTCTTCATCATCTTCTTCTCCTTAATCTTCTTCTTATTCTTATCCTACTTCTGATTCTTCTTCTTCTTACTCCTCTTCTTCCACTTTTTCCACTTCTTCTTCTTCTTCCTCTTCTTACACTTTTTCCTCTTCTTCTTTCGCTACTTCTTCATGTTCTTCATATTAATCTTTTTCTTCTTCTTCTTCATCTTCTTCATCATCTTCTTCTTTAGCTTCCGTTTCTTCTTCTTCATCATCATTTTCTTCTTCTTCTTCATCCTTTTTCTCTTCTTCCTCTTTTATCTCTTCTTCTCCTTCTTCATCTTCTTCCACTTCTTTCTCTTCTTCTTTTTTTTCTTCATGTCTTCTTCTTCTTCTTCATCTTTGTCTTCTTGTTCTTTTTCTTTGTCTTTTTACTAATCTTCCTCTTCTACCACTTTTCCTTCTTCTTCATCTTCTTCCACTTCTTCCTCATTTTCTTCTTTTCTTCATGTCTTCTTCTACTTCATCATCTTAGCCTTCTTCTTATTGTTCTTCTTCTTCTTCTTCTTCTTCCTCTTCTTTCACTTCTTTGCTTTCTTCTTCTTTTTCTTTTTCTTCTTTCTCTTTCTTCTTCTTCTTCTTCTTCTTCTTCTCCTTCTTCTTCTTCTTCTTCTTTTTCTTCTTCTTCTTCTTCCTCTTCTTCTTGTTCTACTAATTTTTCTTCTTCTTCTTCTTCTTCTTCTTCTTCTTCTTTTTCTTCTGCTTCTTTCTTCTTTTTCTACTTCTTCTTCCTCCTCTGCTTCTTCCTCTTCTTCTTCTTATTGTTATTCTTTCCCTTCTTCCTCTTCTTCTTCTTCTTTTTCTTCTCCTTCTTCTGCATCTTCTTCTTCTTCTTCTTCATCTTCTTCCTTTACTACTTCATCTTACTAAATCTTCACCGTCTTCTTCGTTTTCTTCCTTACCTTTCTTCCTCTTCTTCTTCTTTTAATTCTTCTTCATCTTCTTCTTCTTCTTCTTCTGTCTTCTTCATCATCATCATCTTCTTCTTCTTCTTCTTCTTCTTCTTCTTTTACTTCTTCTTCTTCTTCAACTTCTTCTTCTTCTTCTTCTTCTTCTTCTTCTTTTTCTACTTCTGCTTCTTCTTCTTCTTCATCTTCTTCTTCTTCTTCTTCGTCTTCTTCTTCTTCTTCATCTTCTTTTTCTACTTCTTCTTCTTCTTCTTCTCCTTCTTCTTCTTCTTCTTTCTTCTTCGTCATGTTCTGCTTTTTCTTTTTTTTCGCGTTCTTCTTCTTCTTCTTCGTCTTCTTCTTCAACAACTTCTACCTCTTCTTCCACTTTGCCTTCTTTTTCTTCTTCTTCTTCTTCTTCTTCATTTTCGTCTTCTTCTTCTTCTTCTTCTTCATCATCATCTTCTTCTTCTTCTTCTTCTTCTTCTTCTTTCGCTTCTTCAGCTTCTTCTTTTTCTTGTTCCTCTTCTACTTCTTCTTCTTCTTCTTCTACTTCTTTTTCTTCTTCTTCTTCTTTCTTCTTCCTCATCATCAACTTCCTCTTCTTCTTCTTCTCACTCTTCTACTTCTTCTTCTTCTACTTCTTCTTCTTCTTCTACTACTTCTTCTTCATCATCATTTTCTTCTTCTTCCTCTTCATCATCTACTTCTTCATAATCTTCTTCTTCTTCTTCTTCTTCTTCTCCTTATCTTCTTCTACTTCTTCCTCTTCTTTTTCTTCTTCTTCTTCTTCTTCTTCATCATCTTCTTTCTCTTCTTCTTCTTCTTCTTCTTCTTCTACTACTACTACTTCTTCTTCTTCTTCTTCGTCTTCCTCTTCTTCTTCCTCTTCATCTTCCTCTTCTTCTTCTTCCCGTTCTTCTTTTTGTTCTACTTCTTCGTCTTCTTCTTCTTCTTCTTCTGCTTCTTTTCCTTCATCTTTCTTCTCCACATCTTCTTCTTCTTCTTCTTCTTCTTCTTCTTCTTCTTCTTCTCCTTCTTCTTCTTTCTTGTTCAGCCTCTTCTTCTTCGTTTTGTTTTTTTCCTCTTCTTCTTCTTCTTCTTTATCATCGTCTTCTATTTTTACTTCGTATACATCTTCTTCTTCTTCTTTTTCTTCAACTTCTTTTTCTTCTCCTTCTTTATCTTGTTCTTTTTTTTCTTCTTCTTATTCTCCTTCTTCATCTCCTTCTTCTTCTTCTTCTTCATCTTCTTCTTCTTCTCCTCCTCCTTCTTCTTGTTCTTCTAAAGTTATATTTCTTCTTCTTCTTCTTTTTCTTCTTTTTCTTCTTCATCTTCTTCTTCATCTTTTTTTGCTTCTTTTTCTTCTTCTTCTTCTTCTTCTTCTTCTTCTTCCTCTTCTTCTTCATCTTCTTTTTCTTCTTTATCTTCTTCTTCTTCCACTTCTTCTTCCTCTTCTACTTCTTTTACTACTCTTACTACTACTACTTCTTCTTCTTCTTCTTCTTCTTCTTTAGTCATCTTCTGCATCTTTCTCTTCTTCTTCTTCCTCTTCTTCTTTTTGTTCTTCTTCTCATCCTCATCGTGTCCTTCTTCTTCTTCATCTTCCTCTTCTTCATCCTCAACTACATCTTCTTCTTTTTCTCCTTTCACTTTTGCTTTTTCTTCTTCGTCGTATTCTTGTTGTTGTTGTTGTTATTCTTCTACTAGTACTACTAGTAGTTCTTCTTCTTCTTCTTCTTCATTTACTATTACTACTGTAACTACAACTATTATTACTACTACTACTACTTTTTTTCTTCTTCTTCTACTACTACTAGTAGTTCTTCTTCTTCTTCTTCTTCTTCTTCTTTTTCTATTACTATTACTACTACTTCTTCTTTTTCTTTCTTGTTCTTCTTTGCCTTGTTCTTCTTCTTCTTCATCATCTTCCTCATCTTCTTCTACTTGTTCTTCTTTTTCTTCTTGTTCTCCTTCTCCTTCTTCTTCTTCTTTCTCTTTTTCTTATTCTTCTACTATTGCTTCTTCTTCCCCTTCTTCTTTGTTCTAAGTATTCATCTTTTTTTTCTTCTTCTTCATCTTCTTCTTCTTCTTCTTTAACTTCTTCTTCTTCTTCTTCAACTTCTTCTGCTTAAACTTCTTTATTTTCATCTTCTTCTTCTTCTTCTCCTCCTCCTCCTCCTCCTCCTCCTATCCTCCAACTTTTTCTTATTTTTGTTCTTTTTCTTCTACTTCTTCTTCTTTTTCTTCTTCTTCTTCTTATTATTCTTCTTCTTCTTCCACTTCCTTTTCGTCATCTCCTTCTTCTTTTTCTTTTTCTTCTTCTTCTTTTTCTTCTTCTTCTTTTTCTTCTTCTTATATTTCTTCTTCTACTTCTTCTTTGTCTCATTCTTCTCCTCCTTCTTCATCTTCTTCTTCATCATCATCTTCGTCTTCTTCTTCTTCTTCTTCTTTTTATTCTTCTTCTTCTACAGCTTCTTCTACATCTTCGTCTCCTTCTTCTCCTTCTTCATCTTCTACCTTTTCTTCATCTTCTTTTTCTTCTTCTTCTTCTAATTCTTATTCTTATTCTTACTCTTCTTCTTTTTCGTCTTCTTCTTCTTCTTCTTCTTCTTGTTTCGTAATCTTCTTCTTCTTCTTCTTCTTCTTGCTCGTCCTCTTCTTCTTCTTCTTCTTCTTCTTCCTCTTCTTCCACTTCTTCCTCTTCATCTTCTTCTTCTTCATCTTCTTCCTCTTCTTCTTTTTCTACTTCTTCATCACCATCATCATCTTCTTCTTCTTCTTATTCTTATTCTTTTTCTTCTTCTCTGTCTTCTTCTTTTTCTTCTTCTTCATCATCATCTTCTTCTTCCACTTCTCCTTCTTCTTCTTCTCCTTCTTCTTCTTCTTCTTTTTCTTTGTCTAATTCTTCTTCTTCTTCTTCTAATTATTATTATTATTATTATTATTATTCTTATTCTTCCTCTACTTCTACTTCTTCATCTGTTTCATCTTCTTCTTCTTCTTCTTCTTCGTCTTCTCCTCGCCCTCTTCTTCCTCCTTCTTCTTCTACTTCTTTTTCTTCTTTTTCTTCTTCTTCTTCTTCCTCTTCTTCTTCTTCTTCTTCTTCTACTTCTTCTTCTTCTTGATCTTCTTCTCCTTCTACATCTACTGCTTCTTCTTCTTCTTCATCTCCGTCTTCTCCTCCTTCATTTTCTTCTTCTTCTTCGTCTTCTTATTCTTCTTCCTCTTCTTCTAATTCTTATTCTTCTTCTTCTATTGCTTCTTCTTCGTCTTCCTCTCC
>JAIUJO010000933.1:232500-237500 GCA_023846275.1 Vanilla planifolia | reverse complement strand
CTTCTTCTTCTTTATCTTCTTCTTCCTGCCCTTCTTTTTCTTCTACTTCTTCTTCTTCTTCATCATTATCTTCTTCTTCATCCTATTCATCTTCTTCTTCTTCTTTTTCTTCTTCTTCCTCTTCTTCTTCTTCTTGTTCCTCTTCTTCTTCTTCTTCGTCTTCTTCTTCTTCTTCTTCTTCTTCTTCTTCTTATTCTTCTTCTTTCTCTCCTTCTTCATCATCTTCTTCTCCTTCATCTTCTTTCACTTCTTCATCATCATCTTCTTCCTCTTCTTCTTCTTGTTCTTCTTCTTCTTCTCTTTCTTCTTCTTCTTCCTCTTCTTCTTCTTCTTCTTCTTCTTCTTCTTTTTGTTCTTTTTTTCCTTCCTCTTCTTCATCTTCATCTTCTTCTTCTTGTTTTTCTTCTTCTTTTTCTTCTTCATCCGTTTTTTCTTCCTCTTCCTTCTCTTCTTCATCATCTTCTTCTTCTTCTTCTACCTATACTTCTTTTCTTCTTGTTATTATTCCTGTTTTGCTTCTTCTTCTTCTCCTTCTTCTTCTTCTTCCTCCTCCTTCTTCTTCGTCTTCTTTCATCATCTTCTTCTTCTTCTTCTTCCTCCTCTTCTTTTTTTTCTACTTCTCTTTCTTCTTCTTCTTCTTATTCTTCTTCCTGTTCTTTTTTCCTTCTTTTTCTTCTTCTTCTTCTTCTACTTCTTTTCCTTCATCTACTTCTTCTTCTTCTTCTTCTTCTCCATCATTTTCTTCTCCTTCTTCTTCTTCTTCTTCTTCATCTTCTTCTTCATCATCCTCTTCCTGCACTTCTATTTCTTCTTCTTCTTTGTCTTCTTTGTTTTCTTCTTCTTCTTATTCATCTTCTTCTTCTTCTTCCTCTTCTACTTCCTCTTCTTCTTCTTCATCTTCCTCTTCTTCTTCTTCTTCTTCTTCCTCTTCTTCTTCTTCTTCGTTGTCTTCTTCAACTACTTCTTCTTCTTCCTCTTCGCCATCTTCTTCGTCTTCTTCTTATTCTTATTCTTATTCTTCATGTTCTTCTTCTTCTTTTTCTTCTTCTTCTTCTTCAACATCTTCTTCTTCTTCTTCTTCTTCATCCACTTCTTCTTCTGCTTCTTCTTCTTCTTCTTCTTCTTTTTCATCCACTTCTTCTTCTTCTTCTTCTTCCTCTTCTTCTTCTTCTACATCGTCTTCATCTATATTTTTCTCAGCTTCTTCTTCTTGTTCTTCTTCTTTCTCTTCGTCTTCTTCTTCTTGTCTTCTTATTATTATTCTTCATCTTCTCCTTCTTCTTCTTCTTCCTCTTCTTCATCTTCTTCTTCTGCTTCTTCTTCTTCTTCTTGTTTTCTTCTTTTTCTTCGTCAGCATCATCATCATCATCATCATCATTTTCTTCTTCTTCTTCTTCACCTTCTTCTTCTTCAACTTCTTCTTCTTCTTTGTCTTCTTCTTCTTCTCCTTCTTCTTCTTCATCATCTACTTTTTTTCTTCTTCTTCTTCGCCTTCACCTTCGTCTTCTTCTTCTTCTTCTTCCTTGTTTTTTTCTACTTCTCCTTTTTCTTCTTCTTGTTCGACTTCTTCTTCTTCTTGTTTTTCTTGTCCTTTTTCCTCTTGTTCTTCTTCTTCTTCTTCCTCTTTTTCTCCTTCTACTTCTTCTACTTCATCTTCCTCTTCATCTTCTACTTCTTCTTTTTCTTCTTCAACTTCCTTTTCTTCTTATTCCTAGTCTCCTTCTTCTTCATATTTTTCTTCTTCTTCTTCTTCTTGCTCATCTATTTCTTATTCTTCTTCCACTTCATCTTCATCTTCTTCCTCTTCCACCTCTTCTTCTTCTTCTTCTTCTTCTTCTTCTTCTTCTTCCTCGCTTCTTCTTCTTCTTCTTCCTCTACTTCTTTTTGTCTCCCTCCTTCTTCTTCTTCTTCTTCTTCTTATTCTTCTTTTTCTTCTTCTTCTTCTTCTTCTTCCACTTCTTCCCCTCCTTCATCTTCTTTTCTTCTTTTTCTTTTTTTTCTTCTTCTTCTTCTTTTTCTTCTCCTTCTTCTTCTTCTTCGTCCTTTTCTTCTTCTTCCTCTACTACTACTAATTTTTCTTGTTTTTCTTCTCCTACATCTTCATCTTCTTCTTCTTCTTCATTTTCCTCTTCTTCTTCTTCATCACAATCTTCTTCTTCTTCTTCTTCTTCTTTTTCATCATCATCATCTTCTTAATCTTCTTCTTCTGCTACTTCTTCTTCATCTTCTTCATCTCCATCTTCCTCTTCTTCTTCTACTTCTTTTCTTCTTCTTGTTCTTCATGTTACTCTTTATTTCTTCTTCTTCTTGTTATTGTTCTTCTTGTTGTCCAACTTGTTCTCCTTCCCCTTCAACTAATTCTTCTTCTTCTCCTCCTTCTTCATTTTCTTCTTCTTCTTCATCTTCTTCTTCTTTATCTTCTTCTTCCTGCTCTTCTTTTTCTTCTACTTCTACTTCTTCTTCTTCATCATCATCATCTTCTTCTTCTTGTTCCTCTTCTTCTCCTTCTTCTTCCTCTTCTTCTTCTTCTTCTTCTTCTTCGTCTTCTTCTTCTTCTTCTTCTTCTTCTTCCTCTTATTCATCAACATCTTCTTCTTCTTCTTCATATTCTTATTCTTCTTGTTCTTGTTCTTCTTCTTCTTCTTCTTTTCCACTTCTTCTTCTTCTTCTTCTTCTTCTTCTTCTTCTTGAACATCTTCTTCCTCTTCCTCTTCTTCTTCTTCTTCTTCTTCATCCACTTCTTCTTCTTCGTCACCCACTTCTTCTTCTTCTTCTTCTTCCTCTTCTTCTTCTTCTTCTTGTTCTTCTTCACCTTCTTCTACATTATCTTTTTCTTTATTTTCCTCTTCTTCTTCTTCTTCGTCAACTTCTTCCTCATCATCATCTTCTTCTTCTTCTTCTTCTTCATCTTCTTCTTCTTCTTCCTCTTCTTCATCTTCTTCTTCTTCTTCTTCTTCTTCATCCTCTTCTTCTTTTTCTTCTTCTTCTTCTCTTCTTCTTCTTCTTCTTCATCTTCTTCTTCTTCTTCTTTTTCACCTTCTTCTTCATCATCTTCTTCTTTTTCTTTGTCTTGTTCTTCTCCTTCTTCTTCTTCTTCATCATCTACTTCTTCTTCTTCTCCTTCTTCTTCTTCTTCTTCTTCTTCCTCTTCTACTTCTTCTTCTTCCTCTTCTTCCACTTCTTCCCCTTCTTTTTATTCTTCTTCTTCTTCTTCTACTTCTACTTCTTCTTCTTCTTTTTCTCCTTCTTGTTCTTCTTCTTCTACTTCTTCTTCTTCTTCTTCTTCTTCTTCTTTCCTTCTTCTTCTACTTCTTCCACTGCCTCTTCTTGTTCTTTTTTCTTTGACATTCTTCATCTTCTTCTTTTGCTTCTTCTTCTTCTTCTTCTTCTACCTCTTCTTATTCTGTTTCATCTTCATCTTCTTCTTCTTCTTCTTGTTCAACATCATTTTCTTCTCCTTCTTCTTCTTCTTCACCATCATAATCTTTTACTTCTTCTTCTTCTTCTTCTCCTTCTTCTTCTCCTTCCTCTTCTTCATCTTCTTGTTCTTGTTATTTTTCTTCTTCTTCTTCTTTTCTTCTTCTTCCTCTATTTTTTTCTTCTTCTTCTTCTTCCTCTTCTTCCACTTTTTCGTCTTCTTCTACTTCCACTTCTTCTGCTTCTTCTTCTTCTTCTTCTCCTTCCTCTTCTTTTTTTCCACTTCTTCTTCTTCATCTTCTTCTTCTTCTTCTTCTACTTCTTCTTCTTCTTCTTCATCTACTTCTCCTTCTTAAACTATTTCCTATTCTTCCACTTATACCTCTTCTTCTCCTTCTTCTTTCTCTTGTTCCTCTTCATCATCATCATCATCTTCGTCGTCTTCTTGTTCTTCTTCTTTTTAATCGTCATCCTCTTCTCCTTCTTCCATTTCTTCTACCTCATCTTCCTCTTCTCCTTCTTCTTATTATTATTATTATTATTATTCTTCTACAACTACTGCTTCTTCTTCTTCTTCTCCCTTATCTACATGTTTTTCTTCTTCTTCTTCTTCTTCTTCTTCTTCTTCTTCTTCTTCTTTTTCTTCTTCTTCTTCTTCTTCTTTCACTTCGTCTTCTTCTTCTTCCTCTTCTTTGTCTTCTTTGTCTTCTTCTTTGCCTTCTTTTTATTCTTCTTCTTCTTCTTATTTGGCTATCTCATCTTCTTCTCCTTCATCTTTGTCATCATCATCTTCTTCTTCGTTGTCTTCTTCTTTACCTTCCTCTTCTTATTCCTCTTCTTCTTCTTCTTCTTCTTCTTCTTCTTCCTGTCCGTCCACTTCTTGTTCCTCTTCTTCATCTTCTTATTCTTTCTCTTCTTCTTCTTTTTCTACTACTTGTTGTTCCCCTTCTCTTTCTCTTCTTCTTCTTCTTCTTCTTCTTCTCCTTATTCTTCTTCTTCTACTTCTTCTTCTTCTTCCACTTATTCCTCTCCTACTTCTTCCTCGCCCTCATTTTCTTCTTCTTCTTCTCCTATTTCGTCTTCTTGTTCTTCTTCATCATCTTCTTTTTCTTCTTCTTCTTCATCTTCTTCTTCTTCTTCTTGTTCCTCTAATTCTTTTTCTTCTTCTTCTTCTACTTTTGCTTCTTTTTATTATTCTTCTACTTCTTCTTCCTCTTCTTGTTCCCCTTCTTCCTCTTTCTCTTCTTATTCTTCTTCTTCGTCTTCTTCTTCTTCTTCGTTTTCTTCTTATGCTTTTTCTTGTTCTTGTTGTTCTTCTTCTTCTTCGTCCTTCTCCTCCTCCTCCTCCTCTCCTTCTTCTTTTCCTTCTTCTTCTTCCTCTTCTTCTTCTTCTTCTTCTTAATCTTCTCCTTCTTCTTCTTCACCTTCTTCTTCTTCTTTTTCTTCTACTTTATCTTCTTCATCTTCATCTTCTTCTTCTTCATTTTCTTCTTCTTCCTCTTCTTCTTCTTCTACCTCTTCTTCTTCTTCTTCTTAATTTTCTTCTTCTTCTTCTTCTCCTTCTCCTTCTTCTTCTTCTTCTT
>JAIUJO010000933.1:212500-220000 GCA_023846275.1 Vanilla planifolia | reverse complement strand
CTATCCGCTTCTCGTCCTCCTCCTCCTCCTCCTTCTTTATCTTCCGCTTCTTATTCATCTTCTTCTTCTTCTTTTTCTTCTTCTACTACTAGTGCTTCTTCTTCTTCTTCTTCTTAATCTTCTTCATCTCCTTCTTCTTGTTGTTCTACTTCTTCATTTCTTCTTCCTCTTCTTCCTCTTCCAATTCTTCTTCTTCTTCTTCTTCTACTTCTACTTCTTCTTCTCCTTCTACTTCTTTTTCTCCTTCTTCTGGTTCTACTTCTTCGTCTTCTTCTTCTTCTTTTTCTACATTTTCTTCTTCTTCTTCTTCTTCTTCTTTCTTGCTCTTCTTCTTCTTCTTCTTCTTCTTCTTCTTCTTCTTTCTCTTCTTCTTTTTCTTCTTCTTCATCTTCTTCTTATTCTTCTCCTACTTCTTCTTCTTCCTCTTCTTCTTCTTCTTCTTCTTCTTCTTCTTCTTTTTCTTCTACTTCTTCTTCCTCTTTTTCTTCTTCTACTTCTACTTCTTCTTCTTCTTCTTCTTCTTCTCTTCTTCTTCTTCTTCTTCTTGTTCTTCTTCTTTTTCTTCTTCTTCTTCTTCTTCCTAATCTTCTTCATCATCTTCTTCTTCATTTTTCTCTTCATCATCTCCTTCTTCAACTTCTTCTTCTTCTTCTTCTTCTTCTTCTTCTTCCACTTCTTCTTGTTCTTATTTTTCTTCTTCTTCTTCATCATCATCTTCTTCTTCTTCATCATCTTTTTCTTCTTCTTCTTCCACATCTCCCACTTCTTCATCTTCTTCTTCTTTTCCTTGTTCTTCTTCTTTTTCTTCTTCTTTTTCTTCTTCTTTTTCTTCTTCTTCTTCATCCTTTTCTTCCTTACCTTCCTCTTCTTCTTCTTCATCATCATCGTCATCATCTTCTTCTTCTTCTTATCCTTCTTCCTTTTCTTCATCTTCTACTTCTTCTTCTTCTCCTTCTTCCACTTCTTCCTCTTCTTCTTCATCTTCCTCCTCTTCTTCCTCTTCTTCATCTTCTTCTTCTTCTTCTTCTTCTTCTTATTTTTCTTCTTCATCTTTTACTTCTTCATCTTCTTCATCACATTCTTCTTTACCTTCCTACTCTCCTTCTTCCTCTTCTTCTTCTTCTTCTTCTTCTTCTTCATCTTTTTCTTCTTCTTCTTCTTCTTTCCCTTCTTCGTCTTCTACCTCATCATAATATTCTTCTTCTTTTGTTCTTCTTCTTCTCTTCTTCTTCTTCTTCCTCTTCTTCTTTTTATTCTTTTTCTTCCTTTTATAATTCTTCTTCTTTTTCTTCTTCTTCTTCTTCTTCTTCTTCTTTCTCTAATTCTTCTTCTTGTTGTTGTTCTTCATCTTCATCTTCTTCTTCTTCTTCGTCTTCTTCTTCATCATCATCTTCTTCTTCCTCTTCTTCTCCTTCTTCTTTTTCTTTTTCTTTTGCTTCTCCTACTTCTTCTTCTTCTTCTTCTTCCTCCCCCTCCTCTTCTTTTCTTCTTCTTCTTATTCATCCTCTTCTTCTTCTTTTTCTTCATCTTCTTCTTCTTCTACTACTTCTTCGTCTTCTTCCTGACTTACTTCTTTTCCTCTTCTTCTTCTTCTTTATCATCATTTCTTTTTCTTCTTCTTCGTCTACTACTACTACTACTTTTTCATGTTCTTCTCTGTCTTCTTCCTCTTCTTCTTCTTCTTCCTTTTCTTCTTGTTCTTCTTGTTCTTCTTCTTCTCCTTCTTCATCATCTTCTTCTTCTTATTCTTCTTCTTCTTCTTCATCATCATCATCTTCTTCTTCTTCTTCTTTTTCTTCTTCTACTTCTTCCACTTCTTCATCTTTAACAACTTCTTCTTCTTCTTCCTCCTCTTCCTTCTCTTCTTCTTCTCTTCTTCTTCCTCTTGTTCTCCTTCATCTACTTCTTCTTCATCTTCTTCTACTTCATCATCTTCTTGTTCCTCTTCTTCTTGCTTTCCTTTCTATACTTCTTCTTCGATTTCTTCTTATTCTTCTTCATCCTCTTCTTCTTCCTCTTCTTCTTCCTCTTCTTCGTCCACTTCTTCTGGTTCTGCTTCTTCTTCTTCTTCTTATTCTTCGTCTACTTCTTCTTCATCATCTTCTTCCTCTTCTTCTGCTTCTTCTTGTTCTTTTTCTTCGTCTTCTTCTTCTTCATCTTCTTCTTCTTCCTCATCTTCTTCTTCTTTTTCTTCTTCTTCTTCTTAATCTCCTTCTTCTACTTCTTCTTCTTCCTCTTCCTCTTCCTGTTCTTCTTCTTCTTCTTTATCTTCTTTTCCTCCATCTTCTTCCTCTTCTCCTTCTTTTTCTTCCTTTTCTTTCTTTTCTGCTTCTTCTTCTTTTTCTTCTTCTTATTCCTCTTCATCTACTTCTACTTTTTCTTCTTCTTCTTCTTCATTGTCTGCTTCTATACCTTCCTTTCTTCCTGTTCTTCCTCTCCAACCTCTTCTTCTTTTTCTTATTCTTCCTCTTTTTCCTCCTCTTCTTCTTCTTCGCTTTTTGTTCTTCTTCTTCTTCTTCTTCGTCTTCTTCTCCTTCTTCTTCCACACCTTCTTCTTCTTCTTCTTCCACTTTTTCATCCTCTTCTTCTTTACCTTCCTCTTCTTCATCTTCTTCTTCTTCTTCTTCTTCTTCTTCTTCTTCTTTTTCGTCTTCTTCTTCTTCTTTTTCCAATTATTCTACTTCTTCTTCCTCTCCTTCGTCTTCCTCTTTTTCTTCTTCTTCTTATTAGTCTTCTTGTTCTTCTCCTTATTCTTCTTCTTCATTTTGTTCTTCTTCTTATTCCTCCTCTTCCTCCTGCTCGTCTTCTTCTTCTTATTCTTCTTTTTCTTTTTGTTTTTCTTCTTCTTTTTCTTCTTCTTCTTCTTATTCTTCTTCTTCTTCTAATTGTTCTTTTTCTTCTTCTTCCCCCTATTTTTCCTGTTCTTATTCTTCTTCTTTTTCTTCTGTTTCTTCTTCAACATCTTCATCGTGTTCTTCTTCTTCTTCTTCTACTTCTTCTTCTTCTTCTTCTACTGCCACTATTTCCACTTCTTCTTCTTCTTCTTCTACCTCTTCTTCTTTTTTTCCTCTTAATCTTCTTCTTTATGTTCTTCTCCTTCTTCTTCTTGTTCAACCACTTCTCCTTCTATTACTACTTCTTCTTCTTCTTCTTCTTCTCCTTCTTCTTCTTCATCTTGTACTTCTTCTTCGTCTTCATCTTCTTCTTCTTCCTCTACGTCTTCTTCTTCTTCTTCTTCTTCATTTTCTTCTTCTTATTCTTCTTCTTCTTCTTATTTTTCTTCTTCATCATCTTCTTCTTATTCTTCTTCTTATTATTCATCTTCATTTCTTCTTCTTCTTCTTCTTCTTCTTCTTCTTCGTCTTCTTCTTCCTCTTCTTCTTCCTCTACTTCTTCCTTCACTTCTTTTTTTTTCTTCTTCTTCTTCATGTTTTTCTTCTTCTTCTACTTCTTCTTCTTCTTCTTCTTCTTCTTCATCTCCTTCGGCTTCGTCCTCTTCTGCTTCTTCTTCTTCTTCTTCTTCTTCTTCTTCTCCTTCGGCTTCTTCTTCTACTGCTTCTTCTTCTTCTTCTTGTTATTCTTCTTCTTCTTTTTCTTCTTCTTCCTTTCTACTGCTTTTTCTTCTTCTTTGTTTGTTTCTTTCTCTTCTACTTCTTCATCTTCTACTTCTCCTTCTTCTTCTTGTTCTCCTTCTACTTTTTTTTCTTCTTCTTCTACTTTGTCTTCTTCTTCTTCTTTTTCTTCTTCTTCTTCTTCTTCTTCTTCTTCTTCTTCTCCTTCTTCTCCTTCTTGTTCTCCTTCTTCTTCTTCATCATCATCATCTAGTTCTTCTTCTTCCTCTTCTTCTTCTTATTCTTCTTCCTCTTCTTCTTCTTCTTCTTCTTCTTCATCTTCCTCTTCTTCTACTTCCTCTACTTGTTCCTCCACTTCTTCTCCTTCTTATTCTTTTTCTTCTTCTTCTTCTTCTTCTTCTTATTCTTATTCTTCTTCTTTTTCTTCTTCTTCTTCTTAGCTACTTCTTGTTCTTCTACTTTGCCTCCTTCTTTTTCTTCTACTTGTTTTCTTCTTCTACTACTTCTTCATCTTCTTCTTCATGTTCTTCTTCCTCTTCTTCTTTCTCATCTTCTACTTCTTCTTCTACTACTTATTCTTCTTCTTCTCCTTCTTTTCCTTCTTCTTCTCCTTCTTCTTTATCTTTGCCTTCTTCTACTTCTTCTTCTTCTTCTTTTTCTTCGTGGACTTCTTTTTCATCTTCGTCTTCATCTTCTTATTCATCTTCTTCTTCTTCTTCTTCTTCCTCTTCTTCCTCTTCTTCCTTTTCTTCTTATTCCACTTCTTCCTATTCTTTTACTTCTTCTTCTTCTTCATCTTCTTTTTCTTCTTCTTCTTCTTTGTCTTCGTCTTCTTCTTCATGTTTTTTTTAACCATCTTCTTCCTCTTCATCTTCTTCTTCTTCTTCGTCTTCCTCCTCTTTCTCTTCTTCTTCTTCTTCTTCTTCTTCTTCTTTTCCCTCTTCTCCTTCTACTTCATCTCCTTTTCCTTCTTCTCCTTCTTCTTCTTCTTCTTCTTCTTCTTCTTCTTTGCCTTCTTCTACTTCTTCTCCTTCTTCTTTATCTTTCTTCTTCTTCTTCTTCTTCGACATCTTTTCTTCTTCTTCTTGTTCTTCTTCTTCTTCTTCCTCCACTTCTTCTTTCTCTTCTTCTTCTTCCTTTTCGCCATCTTCTTCTTCCTCTTATTCTTCTTCTTCTTCTTCTTCTTCTTCTTCGTCTTCTTCTTCTTCTTCTTTTTCTTCATCTTCTTCGCCTCCTCCTCCTCCTACTTCTTCCACATCTTCTTCGTCTTCTTCTTCTTCTTCTTCCTCTTCCTCCTCTTCTTCTTTTTCTACTTTTTCTTTCTCTTGTTAATCATCATGATCATCTTCTTCTTCTACTACTTCTTCTTCAACATCTTCTTCTTCTTCATCCTCTTCTTCTTCTACTTCTACTTTTTCTTCTTCTTCTTCTTCTTCCTTTTCTTGTTTACATTTTTCCTAATCTTCTTCTGCTTCTTCTTGTTCTTCTCCTTCTTCTTCTTCTTCTTTTTCTTCTCCTTCTTCTTCTCCTGCTTCTTCTACTTCGTCAACATCTACTTCTTCTTCTTCCTTTTCTTTTTCTTTTTCTTCTTCTTCTTCCTCTTTTTCTTATTCTACTTCTTATGCTTCTTCTTCTTCTTCTTTTCCATTTTCTTCTCCTTCTCCTACTTCTTCTTCTTTTTCATCATCTACTTTTTCTTCCTCTTCTTCTTCTTTTTCTTCTTCTTCTTCTTCCTATATTTCTTCTTCCTCTTCTTCTTCTTCTTCATTTTCCTCTTCTTCTTCTTCCTCCACTTCTTCCTCCACTTCTTCTTCTTCTTCTTCTTCTTCTTCTACTACTTCTTCTTCTACTACTTCTTCTTCTTCTTCTTCTTCATCTACTTCCACTTCTTTTTCCTCTTCTTTTTCTTCTTCTTCTTCTTCTACTTCTTCTTCTTCTTCTTCTTCTTCTACATCTTCTTCTTCTTCTTCCTTTATGTTTTCTTCTCCTTCTTCTTCTTCCTCTTCCTCTTCTCCATTTTCTTCATCTTCATCTTCTTGTTCTTCTTCTTCTTCTTCTTCTTTTTCTTCTTCTCCATGTACTTCGACTCCTTCTTCTTCTTCTTTTTCTACTTCTTCTTCTTCTTCTGCTTCTTCTTCTTCTTCAATTCCTTCTTCTTCCTCTTCTACTTCATCATCTTCTTCTTCTTCTTCTTCTTCTTCTTCTTCTTCTTCATCTTCATCTTCTACTTCTATTTCTTATTATTCTTCTTCATCCTCATCTTCTTTTTCTTCTTATTTTATTGTTCTTCTTCTTCTTCATTTTCTTCTTCTTCTTCTAATTCATCTTCTTCTTCCTCCTCTTCTTCTTCTTCTACATATCAAATTCATCTTCTTCTTCTTCTTCTTCTTCTTCTTCTTCTTTTTCTTCTTCTTCTACTTTTCTTCTTCTTTTTTTTCTTCCTCTTCTTCTCCTTCTTCTTCTCCTTCTTCTTCTTCTTTATCTTCTTCCACTTCTTCTTCTTCTTCTTCTTCTTCTTCTTCTTCTTCTTCTTCCTCTTCATCTTCCTCTTCTTCTTCTTGATCTCTTCTTGTTCTTCCCCTACCTCATCCATCACTTCTTCTTCTTCTTCTTCTTCTTCTTCTTCTTTTTCTTCATCATCTTCTTCATCATGTTCTTCTTCTTTTTCTTCTTCTTCTTCCTCTTGTTCTAACTTCTTCTCCTTCTGCTTCTTCTTCTTCTTCTACTTCTTCTTCTTCATCTTCTGCTTCTTCTTCTTCTACTTCTTCATTTCAACTTCTTCAACTTTGTCTCCTTCTTTTTCTTCTACTTCTTCTTGTACTTCTCCTTCTGCTACATCTTCTTCTTCTTCTTCTTCATCTTCTTTTTCTTCTTCTTTGTCATCTTCTTCTTCTACTACTTCTTTTTCTTTATCTTCTTTTTCGTTTTATTCTTCTTCTTTTTCTTCTTCTTCTTGTTCTTTTTCTTCTTCTTCTTCTTTTCCATCTTCTTCTCCTTCTTCTTCTCCTCCTTCTTTGGTTTTTTTCCTTCTTCTCCTTCGTCATCTTCTTCTTCTTTGTCTTCATCGTCTTCTTCTTCTTCATCATTGTCTTCGTCTTCTTGTTCTTCTTCTTCTTAGTCGTCTTCTTCTTCTTCTTTCGATTGTTATTTTTCTTCTTCCACTTCTTCCTCTTGTTCTACCTCGTTTTCTTCTTGTTCTTCTTCTTCTTCTTCTTCTACTTCTTCCTCTTCTTCTTCTTTTTCACCTTCTTCTTCTTCTTCTTCTTCTTCTTTTCATTCTTCCTCTTCCCATTCTTCTTCTTCTTCTTCCTGTCATTATTCTTCTTCCTCTACTTCTTCTTCTTCCTCTTCTTCTTCTTCTAATTCTTCTTCTTCCTCTTCTTCTTCTTCTTCTTCTCCTTCTTTTCTTCCTCTTCTTCTTCTTGTTCTTCTTCTTCTTCTACTACTTCTTCTTAATCTTCTTCTTCTCCGTCTTCTTTTTCTTCTTTCTACTTCTGCATCTTCTTCTTCATCGTCTTCATCTTCATCATCGTCATCTTCTTCTTCTTCTTCTTCTTCTACTTCTTTTCCCCTTCTTCTTGTTCAACTTCTTCATCTTCTTTTTATTCATTTTCTACTTCTTCTTCTTCTTCTTCTTCTTCGTTGTCTTCTTCTACTTCTTCTTCTTTGTCTTCTTCTTCTTCTTCTTCTTCTTTCTTCTTCTTCTATTTCTTCTTCTTTCTTCTTCTTCTTCTTCTTTGTCTTCTTCTTCCTCTTCTTCATCTTCTTCTTCTTCTTCTTCTTCCTCTTCTTCTTCCACTTCTTGTTCTTCTTCTTCTTCTTCTTCTTCCTCTTCTTCTTCTTCTTCTGCTTTTTCTTCTTTTTCTTCTTCTACTTCTTCTTATTCTTCATCTTCATCTTCTTCTTCATGTTCTTCTTCTTCTTCTTC
>JAIUJO010000933.1:202500-205000 GCA_023846275.1 Vanilla planifolia | reverse complement strand
CTTCATCATCTTCTTCTTATCCTTCTTCTTCTTCTTCTACATCCTCTTCCTCTTCTTTTTCGTCTTCTACTACTACTCCTACTTCTTATGTTTCTTCTTCTTCTATTACTGCCTATTCTTCTTTGCCTCCTTCTCCTTCTCCTTCTCCTTCTTCTTCTCCTTCTTCTTCTTCTTTAGCTTCCTATTCTTCTCCTTCTTCTTCCTCATCTTCCTCTTCTTCTTTTACTTCTTCTTCCTCTTCTTCTTCTTCATCTTCTTCTTCTTCATCTTGTTCTTCTTCTTCGTCTTCTTCTTCTTCTCCTTCTTCTTCTTCTTCTTTGATCTCTTCTTTTTCTACATCTTCTTATTCTTCTTCTTCTTCTTCTTTTTCAACTTCTACTTCTTCTTCTATCTCATCTTCTTTTTCTTCTTCTTCTCCACTACTTGCCACTACATATTCTTTTTTTTCTTCTTCTTCTTCTTCTGCTTCTGCTTCTTCTCCTTCTTTTTATTCTTCTTTTCTTTCTTCTTCTTCTTCTTCTTCTTCTTCTGCTTTTACTTCTACTACTTCTTCTACTTCATCTTCTAATTCTCCTTTTTCTTCTTCTTCTTCTTCTTCTACTTCTACTTCTTTTACTTCTACTTCTTCTCCATCTTCTTCTTTTTCTTCTTCTTCTTCTTCTACTTCTACTACTTCTTCTTCTACTACTTTTTTTTCTTCTTCTTCTTTTTCTTCATCTTCTTCTCCTTATACTTCTTTTTCTTATTGTTCTTCTTGTTATTGTTCTTCTTCTTCTTATCTCACTTCTTCTCCTTCTTATATGGCTTCTTCTTCTTCTTCTTCTTCTTCTTCTTCTTTTGCTTGCCCTTCTCATTCTTCTTCTACTTCTTCTGCTTCTTTTTCTTCGTAATCTTTTTCTTCTTCTTCTTCTTCTTCTTCATCATCTTCTTCTTTTTTTACCTTCATCTTCTTCTTCTTCTTCATCTTCTTCTTTTTTTTACCTTCATCTTCTTCTTCTTCTTGCTGTTTTCTTCTTTTTCTTTTTATCATCTTCTTCTTCCTCTACTTCTTCCCTTCTTATTTTTTGTACTTCTTCTTCATCTTCTACTACTTTTTCTTCTACTACTACTATTACTACTTCTTTTTCTTTTACTTCTTCGTCTTCTTCTTCTTCTTCTTATTCTTCTTGTTCTTCTTCTTCTTTATCTTCTTCATCTTCTTCATCTACTTGTTCTTCTTCTTCTTTTTCTACTTCTTTTTCCTCTTCTTCCTCTTCTTCTTCAACTCCTTCTTTTTCTTCTTCTTCTTCTACTTCTACTTCTTCACCTTCTTCTTCTTCTTCTTCTTCATCTACTTCTTCTTTTCCTTCATCTACTTCTTCTTCGTGCTCTTTTTCTTATTCTTCTTCTTCTTCTTCTTTTTTATCATCTTCTTCTTCCTCTACTTCTTCCCTTCTTCTTCTTCTTCTACTTCTTCTTCTTTTTCTTCTTCATTTTCTTCCACTTTTTCTTTTTTTCATCTTCTTCTTCATCATCTTCTTCTTCTATTACTTCTTTTCCTTCTTCTTCTTCTTCTCATTCTTCTTCTTCTTCTTCTTCTTCTTCTTCTTCCTCTTTCTCTTCTTCTTCTTCTTCTTCTACTACTTATTCTCTTTTTCTTTTTCTTGTTGTTGTTGTTCTTCTTCTTCATATTCTTCTACTTCTTCTTCTTCTTCTTCTCCTTCTTCTTCATCTACTACTACTTCTCGTTTTTCTTGTTGTTCTTCTTCTTCATCATCTTCTACTTCTTCTTCTTCTTCCTTTTCCTCTTCTTCTTCTTTTTCTAATTCTTCTTCTACTTCTCCTTCTTCTATTTGTTCTTCTTCTTCTTCTTCTTCTTCTTCTTCACCCTCTTCTTCTTCGTCTTCTTCTTCTTCTTCTTCTTCACCCTCTTCTTCTTCGTCTTCTTCTTCTTCTTCTTCTTTTACTACTACTACTACCACTTCTTCTTCTTCTTCTTCTTCATCTTTTTCTTCTTCTTGATCTTCTTCTTCTTCATCATCTTCTTCTTCTTCTTCTTTTTCTTCTTCGTCTTCTTCTTCTTCTTCATCTTCTTTTACTCATTCTTTTCCTTCATCTTCTTCTTCTTCACCTTCTTCTTCTTCTTCTTCTTCTTCTTCTTCATCTACTACTGCTACTTCTTCTTATTCTTCTTCTTCTTCTTCTATTTCTACTATTTCTTCCTTTTCTTCTTCTTCTTCTTCCTCCTCTTCTTGCTCTTTTTCTTCTTCTACTACTTCTTCTTCATCTACTTTTTCTTCTTCTTGTACTTCTTCACCTTATTCTTCTTATACTTCTTCTTCTAACACTTCTTCATCATCTTGTTCTTCTTCTACTTCTTCTCTCTTTCTTCTTCTTTTTCTTCCTCTTCTTCTACTATTACTACTACTACTACTTCTTCTTCTTCTTCTTCTTCTACTCCTTCATTTTCTTCCTCTTCTTCAACTTCTTCATCATCTTCTTCTTCTTCTTCTGCTTCTTC
>JAIUJO010000933.1:192500-197500 GCA_023846275.1 Vanilla planifolia | reverse complement strand
TTCTTTTTTTTCTTCTTCTTCTTCTTCTTTTTCATGTCCTTCTTCTTCTACTTCTTTTTCTCTTCTTCATTTGGTTCTCTTACTTCTTATTCTTCTTCTTCTTCTTCTTCTTCTTCTTCTACAAGTACAACTTCTTGTTCTTCTTGTTCTTCTTCCTCTTGCTAATCTTCTCCTTCATCTTCGTCATCTTCTTCTTTTTAATCTTCTTCCTCTTCTTCTTCTTCTTCTTTTTCTTCTTCTTCTTCTTCTTCTTCTTCTTCTTGTTCTTCTACTTCAACATCTTCTTCTTCTGCTTCTTCCTCCACCACTTCTTCTGATTCTTATTATTCATCTTCATCTTCTTCTCCTACTAATACTATTGCTAGTTCTTAATATTACTATTATTATTATTGTTATTATTATTATTATTATTATTGTTATTGTTCTTCCTCTGCTTCTTCTTCTTCTAATTCTTCTTCTTCTTCTTTTTCTTCTTCTTCTACATCTTCTTCTTCTTCTTCTTCTTCTTATTCTTTTTCTTCTTCTTCTTTTTCTTCTTCTTCTTCTTCTTTTTCTACTTCTTCTTCTTCTTCTTCTTCTTCTTCTTCTTCTCCTTCTTCTTCTTCATTTTCAACTTCTTCTTCTTTTGCTTCTTCTTCTTCTTATTATTATTCTCCTTCTTCATTTTCTTCTTCATCTTTTTCTTCTTCTTCATGTAGTTCTTCTCCTTCTTCTTCCTCTTCTTCTATTTCTTCTTCTTCTTCTTTTGCTTCTTCTTCTTCCTCTTCTTCTTGTAGTTCTTTTCCTCCTTGCATATTTTCTTCTTCTTCTCTTATTTCTTCTTCTTCTTCTACTTCATAACTTTTTCTTCTTATTCTTCTTCTTCTTCTTCTTCTTTTTCTTTTTCTTCTTCTTCTACTTCTTCTACTTACTTCATATTCTTTTTCATCTTCTACTTCTACTTCTTCTTTTTCTTCTTCTTGTTCTTCTTTTTCTTCTTCTTCTTCTTCTTCTCCAACTTCTTCTTCTTCTTCTTTTACTTCTTCTTCTTCTTTTTCTTCCTCTTCTCTACTATTATTACTATTAATTCTTCTTCTTTTTTTTCTTCTTCTTCTTCTTCTTCTTCTTCTTCATCTAAATCTTCTTCTTCTCCTTCTTTTTCTTCTTGTTTGTCTGCTTCTTCTTCTTCTTCTTCTACTTCTACTTCTTCTTCTTCTTCTTCTTCTTCTTCTCCTTCATCCTCTTCTCCCTCTTCTTCTTCTTTTGCTCCTTCTTTTTCATCTTCTTGTTCTTCTTCTTCTCCTTCTTGTTTTGTTTCTACTTCACCTTCTTCTTCTTCTTCCTTTCTTCTTCTTCTTCTCTTTATACTTCTTTTTCATCTTATTCTTCTTGTTCTTCTTCTACTACTTCATCTACTTCTTCTCCTTCTTCTTCTTCTTCTTTTTCTTCTCCTTATACTTCTTTTTCATCTTATTCTTCTTGTTCTTCTTCTACTACTTCTTCTACTTCTTCTCATTCTTCTTCTTCTTCTTCATCTACTTCTTCTCATTCTTCTTCTTCTTCTTCTTCTTCTGCTTGCCTTTCTTGTTCTGCTTCTACTTTTTCAACTTCTTCTTCTTCTTCTTCTTCTTCTTCTTCTTCTTCTTCATCTTCTTCTTCTTCTTTTAATTCTTTATTTTCTTCTTCTTCTTCTTCTTCCTCTTTTTCTTCTTCTTCTCCTACTTCTTCATTTTCATCTTCTTCTTCTTCTTCTTCTCGTTCTTCTTCCCTTCTTCTCCTTCTTGTACTTCTACTTCTTGTTCTTCTTCATCTTCTACTACTACTACTACTACTACTTCTTCTTCTTCTTCTTCTTCAACCTCTTATTCTTTCTCTTCTTCATGATCTTCTTCTTTTTCTTCATTTTCTTCTTGTCCTTCTCCTACTTTTCCACATTCTTCTTCTTCTTGTTC
Source organism: Vanilla planifolia (assembly GCA_023846275.1). Lineage (NCBI taxonomy): Eukaryota > Viridiplantae > Streptophyta > Magnoliopsida > Asparagales > Orchidaceae > Vanilla > Vanilla planifolia. Next base: position 195,569 of record JAIUJO010000933.1, on the reverse strand, counting down.
TCCTTCAATTTATTATTGTTGTTCTTCTTCTTCTTCTTCGACTACTATTTCCTCTTATTCTTCTTCTTCTTCTTTTTCTTCTGCTTCTTATACATCTTCCTCTACTTCTTCTTATACTTTTACCCTTTTTCTTCTTCTACTTCTCCTTCTTCTTCTTCTTCTTCTTCTTCTACTTATTATCTTTTTCTTCTTCTTCTTCTTGTTCTTTTTCTTCTTCTATATTATGTTATTCTATTTCTTTTCTTCTTCTTCTCCTTTTCCTTCTTCTTCTTCTTGTACTACTTATGGTTCTTCTTTCTCTTCTTGTTCTTCTTCTTCTTCATCTTCTTCTACTTCTTCTTCTTCCTCTTCTTCAAATTCTTCTTCTTCTTCTTCTTCTTCACCTTCTTCCTCTTCTTCTTCTTCTTCTTCTTCAACTTTTTCTTCTTCTTCCTCTTCTAGTTCTTCTTCTTCTTCTACTACTACTACAACTTCTGAAACCACTTCTTCTTCTTCTTCTTAATCATTCTCTTCTTCTTCTTCTTCTTCTTATTAATCTTCTTCTACACCTTCTCTTACTTCATCTTCTTCTTCTTCATCATCATCATTTTCTTCTTCTACTACTTCTTCTTCTTCTTCTTCTTCTTCTTCTTCACTTACTTCTTCGTCTTCTTCTTCTTGTTCTTCTTCTTCTACTACTACTAAACCACTACTCCTGCTTCTTTTTCTTCTTTTTTCCTCTTCTTCTTCTTCTTCTTCTTCTTCTGCTTCTACATCATAATCTTCATATTCTTGTTGTTTTTCTTCTTCTTCTTCTTCTTCGGCTTCTCGTTCTTCTTCTTAGAATTCTTCTTCTTCTTCTTCTTCTTTTTCTTCTTCTTCTTCTTGTTCTTCTTCTTCTTCTTCTTCTTGCCTTCTTCTTCTTCTTCATCAACTTCTTCATCTTTTATTTCTACCACTTTTTCTTCTTCTACTTCTTTTTCTTTTTCTTCTTGTTCTTCTTCTTATTCTTCTTGTTGTTGTTCTTCTTCTTCTACTACTTCTTCTTTTACTTCTTCTTCATCTTCTCCTCCTTCTTCTTCTTCTTCTTCTTCTACTACTACTACTTTTTCTTCTTCTTTTTCTTCTTCTTCTTCTTCTTCATTTTCTTCTACTCTTTCATCTTAATCTTCTTTTACTTCGTCTTCTTCTTCTACTTCTTTGCCTTTTTCTTCATCTTCTTCTTCCTCTTGTTCAACTAGTACTACTGCTACTACTAGAATTTCTTCTTCCTCTTCTTCTTTTTCTTCCTCTTCTTCCTCTTCTCATACTTCTTATCTTCTTCTTTTCTTCTTCTTCGGCTTCTTCTTCTTCTTCTTCTTATACTTCATCTTTCTCTTCTTCTTCTTCTCCATTTTCTTCTTCTGCTTTTTCTTCCTCTTATTCTCCATCTCCTTCAACTTCATCTTCTTTTTCTTCTTCTTCTACCTCTTCTTCTTCTTCTTTATCTTCTTCATCTACTACTTCTTCTTCTTATTCTACTTCTTTTTCTTCTTTGGCTTCTTCTTGTTGTTCATCTTCTTCTTCTTCTTTTTCTTCTTTTGCTTGTTCTTCACCTTCTTCTTATTCTTCTACTACTACTTTTTCTTCTTCTTCTTCTTCTTCTTCTTCTTCCTCTCCTTTATTTTCTTCTTCTTCTTCTACTACTTCTTATTATTATTATTATTATTATTATTATTATTATTATTATTATTCTTCATCTTCATCTTCATCTTCATCTTCTTTTTCTTCTTCTTCTTCATCATCATCATATTCATCTTTCTCTTTTTCTTCTTCAACTTTTTCTTCTTCTTCTTCTTCGTCTTCTTTTTCAACTTCTTCTTCTTCTTCTTCTTCTTCTTCTTCTTCTCCTTCTTCTTCTTCTACTTCTTCTTCTTCTTCTTTGCCTTCTTCTTTTTCTAAATCTTCTTCTTCTTATTCTTCTTCTTCTTCTTTCTTTTCTAGTTTTTCTTAGCTTTTACTTCCGTTTTCCTTCTTCTTCTACTTCTTGTCCTTCTTCTTCTTCTACTTCTTCTCGTTTTCCTTCTACATATTCTTCATACTCTTCTTGTTCTTGTTCTTCTTCTTCTTCTTCTACTTCTTCTTCTTCTTCTTCTTCCTCTTATTCTTCTCTTTACTCTTCATCATTTTCTTCTTCTACTTTTAATTCCACTTGTTCTTCTTCTTCTCCTTGTTCTGTTAGTTACTTTTTTTTCTTCTTCTACTTCTTCATCATCTTCTTCTTCTTCAACTTTTCCTTCTTCTTCTTCTTCTTCTACTTCTTTCTCTTCTTCATCTTCTTCTTCTCATTTGTCTTCTTCTTCTTCTTCTAATTCTTTTTCTACTCCTTCGTCGCCTTCCTCTTCTTCTTTTACTTCTTCTTTTACTTCTTCCTCTTCTTCTTATTCTTCTTCTTCTTCTTCTCCTTCTTCTTCTTCTTCTTCTTCCACTTTTTCTTTTGCTTCTACTTCTCTTTTTTTTCTTCTTCTTATTCTACTTCTTCTCCTTCTTCTTCTTCGACATCTTCTTGTTCTTCTACTTCTTCTTCACCTTTCCCTTCTACATAATCATCATACACTCCTTGTTGTTGTTGTTCTCCTTCTTCTTCTTCTTCTTCTTCTACTTCTTCTTCTTCTTCAACATCTTCTTATTCCTCTTCTTCTTCTTCTTCTTTTATTTATTTTTCTTGATCTTTTTCGACGTTTTTTCTTCTTCTTCTTCTTGTTTTCTTCTACTTTTAATTCTTCTTCTTCTTCTTCTTCTTCTTCTTCTTCTCCTTCTTCTTCTACTTCTTTTGCTTCTTCTTCTTCATTATTTACTTATTCTTCTTCTTGTTCATCATCTACTTCTTCTTCTTCTTCTTCTTCTTCGCCTTCTTCATTTTCTACATCTTCTTCTTCTACTTCTTGTTCTTGTTCTATTTCTTCTTCTTCTTTTTCTTCTTCTTCTATTACTTCTTCTTCATTATTACTATTCTTCTTCTTCTTCTTCTTCTACTTCTTCGTCTTCTCCTTCTTCTTCTTCTTCTTCTTCTGCTTGGCCTTCTTCTTCCTCTTCTACTGCTTCTTCTAC